>JARFXV010000067.1:1600000-2095000 GCA_031761425.1 Cosmopolites sordidus | reverse complement strand
AAACGCGTACTTTCCGAATCTGGCTGCAAAACTTTGGTAAAACGTCTAGTTTCCGAGATATGACCATTTGAAAATTTGAAAAATGTAAAAAAATCAAAACGCAAAAAGTTTTTCGCGAATATTTTGAAAACTGTTCTAGATAGCGATGCGCGCTTTTCGCCAGTCGAGAGTTTCATCAGCATAGCACCACTTTTCATTTTCCGCAAAATTTTACAGTTGGCGAAAAAATTTTTCTTCAAATGACAAAAAATAAAACTCGCTGATTTCAGGATATTTGGAGCTCCGAAACGCGTACTTTCCGAATCTGGCTGCAAAACTTTGGTAAAACGTCTAGTTTCCGAGATATGAGCATTTGAAAATTCGAAAAAGGTAAAAAAATCAAAACGCAAAAAGTTTTTCGCGAATATTTTGAAAACTGTTCTAGATAGCGATGCGCGCTTTTCGCCAGTCGATTCTACGTAAAATTCTCTATCAGATAGGTGAGTTTCGTCAGCATAGGACCACTTTTCATTTTCTGCAAAATTTTAAAGTTGGCGATAAAATTTTTCATCAAATGGCAAAAAATAAAAATCGCTGATTTCAGGATATTTGGAGCTCCGAAACGCGTACTTTCCGAATCTGGCTGCAAAACTTTGGTAAAACGTCTAGTTTCCGAGATATGACCATTTGAAAATTCGAAAAATGTAAAAAAATCAAAACGCAAAAAGTTTTTCGCGAATATTTTGAAAACTATTCTAGATAGCGGTGCGCGCTTTTCGCAAGTCGATTCTACGTAAAATTCTCTATCAGATATGTGAGTTTCATCAGCATAGGACCACTTTTCATTTTCTGCAAACTTTCACAGGGGGGGGTGGCGTAAAATTTTTCATCATATTACAAAAAATAAAAATCGCTGATTTCAGGATATTTGGAGCTCCGAAACGCGTACTTTCCGAATCTGGCTGCAAAACTTTGGTAAAACGTCTGGTTTCTGAGATATGAGCATTTGAAAATTCAAAAAATGTAAAAAAATCAAAAGGCAAAAAGTTTTTTGCGAATATTTTGAAAATTATTTTAGATGGCGATGCGCGCTTTTCGCCAGTCGATTCTACGTAAAATTCTCTATAAGATAGGTGAGTTTCATCAGCATAGGGCCACTTTTCATTTTCCGCAAAATTTTACAGTTGGCGAAAAAATTTTTCTTCAAATGACAAAAAATAAAAATCGCTGATTTCAGGATATTTGGAGCTCCGAAACGCGTACTTTCCGAATCTGGCTGCAAAACTTTGGTAAAACGTCTAGTTTCCGAGATATGAGCATTTGAAAATTCGAAAAATGTAAAAAAATCAAAACGCAAAAAGTTTTTCGCGAATATTTTGAAAACTATTCTATATAGCGATGCGCGCTTTTCGCCAGTCGATTCTACGTAAAATTCTCTATCAGATAGGTGAGTTTCATCCGCATAGCACCACTTTTCATTTCCTGCAAACTTTCACAGGGGGGGGTGGCGTAAAATTTTTCATCAAATTACAAAAAATAAAAATCGCTGATTTCAGGATATTTGGAGCTCCGAAACGCGTACTTTCCGAATCTGGCTGCAAAACTTTGGTAAAACGTCTGGTTTCTGAGATATGAGCATTTGAAAATTCAAAAAATGTAAAAAAATCAAAACGCAAAAAGTTTTTCGCAAATATTTTGAAAACTATTCTAGATAGCGGTGCGCCCTTTTCGCCAGTCGATTCTACGTAAAATTCTCTATAAGATAGGTGAGTTTCATCAGCATAGGACCACTTTTCATTTTCTGCAAACTTTCACAGGGGGGGGTGGCGTAAAATTTTTCATCAAATTACAAAAAATAAACATCGCTGATTTCAGGATATTTGGTGCTCCGAAACGCGTACTTTCCGAATCTGGCTGCAAAACTTTGGTAAAACGTCTAGTTTCCGAGATATGACCATTTGAAAATTTGAAAAATGTAAAAAAATCAAAACGCAAAAAGTTTTTCGCGAATATTTTGAAAACTATTCTAGATAGCGGTGCGCGCTTATCGCCAGTCGATTCGACGTAAAATTCTCTATCAGATAGGTGAGTTTCGTCAGCATAGGACCACTTTTCATTTTCTGCAAAATTTTACAGTTGGAGATAAAAATTTTCATCAAATGGCAAAAAATAAAAATCGCTGATTTCAGGATATTTGGAGCTCCGAAACGCGTACTTTCCGAATCTGGCTGCAAAACTTTGGTAAAACGTCTAGTTTCCGAGATATGACCATTTGAAAATTCGAAAAATGTAAAAAAATCAAAACGCAAAAAGTTTTTCGCGAATATTTTGAAAACTATTCTAGATAGCGGTGCGCCCTTTTCGCCAGTCGATTCTACGTAAAATTCTCTATAAGATAGGTGAGTTTCATCAGCATAGGACCACTTTTCATTTTCTGCAAACTTTCACAGGGGGGGGTGGCGTAAAATTTTTCATCAAATTACAAAAAATAAACATCGCTGATTTCAGGATATTTGGAGCTCCGAAACGCGTACTTTCCGAATCTGGCTGCAAAACTTTGGTAAAACGTCTAGTTTCCGAGATATGACCATTTGAAAATTTGAAAAATGTAAAAAAATCAAAACGTAAAAAGTTTTTCGCGAATATTTTGAAAACTATTCTAGATTGCGGTGCGCGCTTATCGCCAGTCGATTCGACATAAAATTCTCTATCAGATAGGTGAAGAGAGTTAAATTATTACATTTGAATTGAATATATATCCGAAATAGTGGACGTTGCGCACAGTAACGCCATCTCTTATCGAGTAGTCGAACTATTTTATATCGTATGGAAACTTTGCGTTGTTTCTCGATTATTCGCCACGCCCCTCGGTCGGAATGAGCGGAGCTTTGTGGAAGTTTGTGGTAGTTTCTGGACTGCTACTACTGGGCTGCTATATAAGCGGCGCGTGACCGCGCTTACGGCAGTATTGTTCCATGCGAACTCGAAGCGAATATAAGTGAAAAGTGATGAACGAATAGTGAAGAGAATTAAGTGTACCGTGTAAGTGAGTAATTTTAGTGCAGTGTTATTCGGTGACCTTGTTAAGGATAGATACGTGAATCATTATTACTGTCGAAAAATGGAGGGGAAAAAAAGGAAGGGTGATAAACTTAAAGGTATGGACTACTGGAAAAAGTGATGTAGTCAAGGGGTTTCTAATAAAGAAACAAATTTGGATTTAGTTATCAAAGCTTCAGCTACCTTGCATGCTGATAAGGAGACTGTGATGACAAGCGGGCCCTCGACCTCGACCTCAATCTCAATACCGAATGTCGAAATCGATGCCATGTCGCTGGTGCCCTGTTCGATACCTTCAACTGCCGAATCTACATCTAGTCTGCAACAGGCCAGCTTGCCTGTTACCTCATCTTTTACAACTGTAGCTAAGTTGGATGTTGGTGTTTACGCGAATCAAGAAAAAATCTTGGTTGAATATTTTAAATTCCAAATTTTAAAAACGCCATGGAACCCTCCCAGAGATTATAAGTTTCCTATTTTCACAAAACGAAATTTGCGCTTTCAATTGAAATGGTTGGAGAGATTCCCCTGGTTGTCATATTCGGAATATAAAAGTGGAGCATACTGCAGAGTTTGCGTGGTAATGGGGCGTTCGCTTGATGAATCTAAAGGCGGTTATCAAAGGATCGGCCAGTTGGTAACCGAACCATTTTGTAAGTGGAAAAATGCCCTAGAAATATTTGAAGCTCATACGAAATCGGGATACCACAAGCGAAATTCAGAACTGGCAGATAACTTTCTAAAAGTAATGTCTTCGCAGGCTTTTTCGGTCACTGAACAGCTGTCTTCTGAAAGAAAGAGACAACAAGAGGAGAATCGAAAGAAACTAATCCCTATCGTAAAAGCAATAATTTTTTGCGGCAAACAAGGCATCTCCTTGAGAGTTAAAATCGATTCGGGGCGCATACAAATTACACCAGAATCACCAGAACCTGAACAACCACTACAGAATGATGGTAATTTTAGAGCCCTGTTGCGGTTTGCGGCTGAGTCTGGAGATAGAGATCTGGCCGAGCATTTGAATACTTTACAGAAGAATGCCCTGTACACAAGCCCTCAGATCCAAAACGAAATAATTGACATTTGTGGTGAGTTAATTCATCATAAAATAATTAAAGAAGTAAAGAAAGCCAAACTATTTGCGATTCTAGCTGACGAAACCACCGACATCGGACGTGTAGAACAAGTCTCTTTATGTCTTCGATATGTTGATTTTACAGATAATAAACACCATATACTTAAAGAGATGTTCCTTAAGTACATTCCAACGGTCAATGTTTCAGGATCCGGTCTCGCAAATCTTATTATTACAGCTCTGAAAAAGCATGGACTTGAATGTTCTCATGTGGTTGGTCAAGGTTACGATGGGGCTGCAGATATGAGTGGGTATTTGCACGGTGCCCAAGCTTATGTTCGCCAAGAATGTCCTCTTGCTCTTTATGTACACTGTAGTGCACACTCTCTCAACCTTGCTATTGCTGATTCATGTTCATTAGCAAATGTCCGAAATTGCATTGGGATTGTGCAGTCTGTTGGTTCCTACTTTCGACATTCTGCTCAACGCACTGCTTTGTTGAAAGAAAAAATTCAAGAACTACTACCCGTCGGTAACCAAAAAAGCTTGCTCTCAATGTGTGAAATACGATGAGTCCACAAACATGAAGTTATTATAAGAGTCAGGGAAATTTATTCAAAGATTGTGAATGCTCTCGAAGAACTCCAATTTAATCACAATAAGGAAACATCGCAACAAACCGCGCAATTGCTAAGTACGCTTCGATCTTCGGATTTTGTGATGTGTTTAGTGATTCTTCAAAAAGTTATTAGCTATACATTGTCGCTATCGAAACAATTACAGACAATTGACATCTTACAACTCCTGACTTACAACTCCTGAGAAACAACACTGACGTCGAATATCTTCATCTCTATGAAGACGCAGAGGTTTTACGGGAAGAAAATAGTGGTATACTGAGAATGCTACACGTCGTCGGAAGACAATTAAATGGACCGAACATTCCTGCATTGGATGTATGCACGTATTACAAAATTAATTTGTTCGTTCCATTTCTTGATCATACAATTCAACAATTGGTTGAAAGGTTTACCAAACATCGTAAAGTAGTATTCGCATCATCTGGTGTGCTACCTTCAAATTTTACTGCCAGTTCTGAAATTGAAGAAGCAATTTCCATGTACTCGTCACTGCTTCCCGAAAGCAACATATCAGTGGTTAAAGCAGAACTTGAAGTATGGAAAACAGTGATGACAAGTATCTCGCCTACCCCGAAATCTAGTTTGGAATGCCTAGATATGTGCGATAAAAACCTTTATCCTAATATTTACACATTACTACAAATCTTGGCTACCATTCCTGTGTCCACTGCTACCCCAGAAAGTCTTTCTCGAGCCTAAGGAGACTGAAAAACTATTTACGAAACACTACAAGTGAAAACAGACTTAATGGTTCGGCTCTCATGAACATTCACTGTGGAACAGAAATTCATGCAGATGAAGTAGTGGATATATTTAAAAGAAAAAGCCAAAGATTTATTCTTTAATGGTTTTAGATTTAGCGCAGAGGAACGAAATTAATTTAACCATTTCATTTAAAGTTAAGAACTTTATAAATATGTCGTAATTTTTTCGATGAATATATAGATATTAAATATCATGTAAGTATATTTTTGTTGTTTTATTTACTTCAAACTAAACCCCCTCCAAAACTAAATCCTGGCTACGCCCGTGCTATTTAGAGTTACTAAATCGTCAACACTTGCAAGACTTTTAACATTTATTATAATTTTGTTAGTTACTTTGTAATTTGCATTTAATTTAGAGTTGATTTTTTTAATTGTTATTAAAGTTCAATTAGAAAATTGATTCGTTAAATTAAGGTTATGATGTTTAATCGCAATTTGGCAACAGGGCAGTTAAAATGTTAATCATGTGCTTAATGACGTACAGCTGTTATTATTTTGTACGAGCTATAACTTGGCCGCACACATCTATATGTCTGAGCGATTTAGTCATCTGCTTCACGTTTGTCATCCGGTTGCTCAGAAAATGTTCGTTTTACGAAGAAAATGAAAATCGTTTTCGTAGGGAATTAAATGCTCTTCAATTTTTGTTATCAATACTTTTCTAATAAAATCGATAATTAACAATTATACGACAAAAACCATAAAAAAGGGACACTTTTTCCAAGATGGCGGCGATTCCGGGCCTTCGATTGTTCAGCACTTTTAACCATATATATAATACTACTATATTGCTAGCAAGGCCTGAAGATCGGCGAAATCATCACGATGCAGACATATATGCGTCTGTTTCTCTCACTACTACTTTGAGTCTTATGCGCATGTCCTAGAATTGAGTATGCTTATAGACGTACGTCAATATGCATATTTTTATGTTTTTATGTCACGTATATTTACCGCGACATTTACGCACAACTGGTCGAGTAACAAAAAGACAGAAGCAGACGTTTGCTGTCTCATTACTCCATGACACCTCCACTTACAGATATTAGCAATATAGTAGTATTATATATATGCTTTTAACGCGTTCATTAGTAAGCTATAATAAACATTGTCGCCAAATTTCAATTCCAAATTGGGATAAAGGACCTATTCCGTTCAGCCAACTTTTCGAATTATTAATGTAAGGGTCAGTTAAATTCGCGGTTCGTTTTTTTTTGTTTTGTTCTCTTTTCGCCCTTTTTTTCCCTTTTTTGTATTTTTTTTACACGCTTTATAGTCCGGTGAATCTAGACATTCAAAGGTACATAAATTCACATCAAGATGGAAATGAGTAAAATTGTTCAACACATAATTTAAATATAACATTTCAAAATTCCCCATCGTTCCGGTACGTGGAAAAAGATTGACTCGAGGTCAAAGGTCAAAAAATGGGCTTTTCGCGATTTTCATCAAAACGGTAAGTTTTATCGTAAAATTACCTCAGACAAAAATTGTAGAACATAAAATTATCTATAAAAAAGGTATCAATATTTTTTTTCCTAAGAGCTACTGTTCCTGAGATATAACGATTCAAAAAGTTGTAAGCGTCATAATATGCACACGTTTCCACGCCACTTCTGAGGTAGTGTACTTAGCACGTTTTTTTTAACATGGTTTCCCCAGTAGGCCTATTCCACAGGTCTGTTGTGATTCTGTTTAATTGGAAACTATTGCATAATCACATATATTAGCAAGGGTCGGAATTGATAAAAGCGATCGAAATTAAAAAACAGTAGAAAAAAATTATTCGTCCGATTCATAATCTTCAATTACTTCTTTTTGTTGTTCTTCTTGATCTTCTTCTTCTTCTTCTTCTTCTTCTTCTTCTTCATCATCCTGGGTGTAAGTGAATCGCGTCAGTAGCGATGTATCGCATGTCTCTTCGTCGGTAGCAAATTAATCCTCTACTGTTGGTGATTCAACATTAGAACACGACTGGCCTTGACAATTCGTACATGCCACAGAACAAAACAGTCCACCTTTTTTGCAACCACATTTAGCACGCATCCCTTTTTAAAGTTGCAAAAAATTGTGTTTAACAGTTTTTCCGGCGCAGGTAGGAGTAAAGTCTGAATTGGTTCTAATGTATAGTCGACCAACTTCCAACCCCAGTCTTTTGGATCTAGCTGATAACCAAGCCACACTTGAACTTGGTAATATACCCGAAAAAGATGTTGATGAGTAGCAACTGAGGTTGGAGGAAGACAAGCTAATTGCACTTGTTTTTTATTTCGAGTGTTTTTAACAAAACATGCATATCGATACTTATCTAAGCAGGTAGTTTTCTTAGGAGCTCCGTACATAGAAAGCAAGCGAATTCCATTGGTGATAATTTCTTGTGGAGTTGAATTACTTTTTTTAAAAACTTCAGCACATTGAACTAAATCTTGTTTTTCAGACATTTTAAAGACTGTTGTTTTACCCCTCCTGTAAAATGCAGATGTCTTATCACAGCCAGTTATTGCGTCTAAAAATAGTACATGGTTTTGACACTTTGCAAAAGTTGATAAACATTTTGATGAATACATTTCCGATTGATTTTGAGCTTTTCCTGGTTTTAAAAAGAAAATAGTTTTTTCAGTTAGAGTTCGAGCAGTGAGTAATACGAGTAAGTCTACATCTTCACCAATAACAATAGTTGTATTTGTCAAATTAATTTTCTCTATTGCTGTTTCAATAATCAGTACATCGACATCGTTATTAGCTTGTTTAACCAATATATTTTCAGCAGTAAACTTTTCTTTCAACATTGAAATGAACCGAGACTTGTTGTGAGTATTTGCAAGAAATTTCTGTTGACTGGTAGGAACTGTCATAAGTCCATCAAATAAAATATCGAAAGATGAAGATGTTGCTAAAGTTCGACGACGTTGTTCTGCTGCTTTAATATTTGCCGTGCAATCATTATAGCCATCAAATACGACAGTAACTCTGGAACCAAAATGTCGACGTACATACTGAACGTATTTATCAACAATAACGTTGAATGTTCCTTCGCTATCCCACACAACACGGTGTAGTAAGTATCCTCCGTCAATGATGTATGTCGCATTAGTGTTGTTAATATCAATATTTACCTTTTCAAAACAATCGTAAATAGCAGACTTCTGTGTTTTACGCATCCCGATGTCATCAAACAACGATAAAGGGTACGGAGCCAATTCATGTTCAAAATACTTCTCTATCGTTGGAACAATAATACAGGAACAGCGTTGGAACAATAATACAGGATCAAACAGGTACTTTTGCTTCGTGAACTTTTATAATACTACTCATAGCTAAAAGAGGAACAGCTTTGTCAGCGCGTTTTAATTTCATATTATTAAATGTCAGTCCTGTTATTTTTGCTATATGTATATTTTATATTTTAAATATAAGTTACAATCACCGATAGAAAAATATTTGTATATACGTGACGTACTTATGCATATTATGACACTTACAACTTTTTAAATCGTTATATCCCAAGAACGGTGGCTCTTATGGAAAAACTTATTAATACCTTTTTTATAGATAATTTTATGATCTACAATTTTTGTCTAAAGTAATTTAACGATAAAACTTACCGTTTTGATGAAAATCGCAAAAAAAAACACTTTTTTGACCTTTGATCTCGAGTCAATTTTTTTCCATGTACCGGAACGATGGGGAATTTTGAAATGTTATTTTTAATTATGTTTTGAACAATTTTACTCACTTCCAGCTTGATGTGAATTTATGTACCTTCACTCTTATTTTTCTGTCTAATTTGACCGGACTATTATTAGATAGGTTTTTGTGTTTCGTAGGTAGTAGGTTAGCAATTAGGATCTCATATAAATAGATCACAGTTTAGTTTTTAAAATTAGATTAAATCATCTCCTGATGATGCTAATATGGTTAGCGAAACGTGCGCGAGAACTTTAAAAAAAGTGTTTCGTGGTAAATCTCTTTGAGTTTAGTATATAAAAGATGTTAATTGAACTCTCGACTTCTCAGGAGAGGGTTCTATGGCTTCACTCGTCAACTCTTAACTTCTCTGTACTGCTTCACTGGTGGTTTTCGACTTGACTTCTTTTGTTACCCTCTGACTCCACCCTTTTTCTGTCGTTTTCATTTCCTCCTCGTAATTGATGGTTGCCTACGTATACCGATGTATAATTGATGGTTGCCTACGTATAGTAAGATTTAAGAATCAAAATAAAGATTATTTACTACACTTAATTTTCAAGTTTCTTTTTCTCCTTCGTTTCAACTTTTACTATGTCAAATTGTTTTGCCTCCAGCAATGTTTTTTTTAATGTTTAATGCAAACCAAAATACATTACCGAACGATAAGTGGAATGTTTTGAGAATTAAGGATAAAAAGCAGAGTCTATTTATAGACAAATTATTTATTAGCAAATCTATTTATAGATAATTCTGAATATTCTGTAATGTACTGAATTGTAATTTATAGTTATCGTTTTTCTAAATTGCTCACTACTAGACATAGCATCAGTAACTCCCAAACCGATATAAAAATTACCTGACTCATTCCGAACCTTTATGACTTCGAACGTCATTTTATAGAAAAAAACAGAGCGCTGGCAACGTCTTTAAAGTTTATATTAAAATAGGTTTCTAATTTATCATCCATAAATGAATTTAATTATGAAAACATACAGTAGAAAAAAAATCAGTGAAATTGACGACGGGAATATGGATTTGGATGCTGTGTGTCGGCTTTGTATGATCAAAGAAGAAGAATTAATATCCATTTTTAACAATGAAGAATCTGTTCCTCTTACCTTTAGGATAATGGCTTGCGTTGCATTGGAGGTTAAAAAGTTTTGATTTACCAGATGCATTCCGATATATATTCAAAACATTCTATACCTCAGAAAGATTAAATTTGGATTAGCCTTTGTTATTTTTAACCTACGAACATTAAAAAATGAGAGATCTATATAAGAATAAATTGGAATGTATCATGAACATTTCTATAATCTAATAGTAACATTAATAATTTAAAACATCACAAAAAGTTTATTTTATATTAATAGTATAACGTTTCATAATAATGTTTTAATATCAATATAATGTTTACAGGTAATTGAAGGAGATGGACTACCAGAAAAAATTTGTCATCCATGCAAATTTCAATTAGAAAAATCCTATAAATTTAGGAAGAAATGTGAAGAGTCTGATATGAAGCTTCGCTTACATCTAAATGATGTAAAGAAAGAAATTGGTGATATAATAGAAAGGGACAATGGAGAAGATTCACAAACATTTAAAATGGAAGTCGAAGAGATTCAGGTTGAAGATACAGTTATTGAAAAGGAGTTGATTAAAATGATTGTAAAGGTCGAGCCTACCATTGAAGATGATTTGGGTGGTAAGTTTTTATTTTCATTCTATATTAAATATAGGTAGGTTTATGTGTTTGACTGTAGTTTATTATACTATCAATAATTATATTAGTGATAGTTAAAATATTCATAAATAAGTCCTAATAAGAATTTTGTACAGAATTAAGTATTAGTATTGTTCATTGATAAAATAAGCCTTGATTTGTTATTCGGAAAGAAATGCTTTCACTGAATTAAATTTGCCCAGATATCAAAATAGGAGTTAGTTTGAAAATTTTTTAATAAACTAGATGGCATGCAATTTGCAGATAGGTGTTTTGTAAATGCATGCATGAGGATATAAATGCAAATCAAGAAAAGTTTAATACAAAGCAAAAAATATTTAAAATCGATAAAAAAATAACAAACTTAAAATTATATTTTGAAATGAAGTAACTAAAATAATTTATTCATTTGATCTGTTTTTATACGATCTTTCCAATTAAATTTCGAATAATGTTTTTAAAGATTGAAATTGAGAAATAAATTAATGAAATTAAAAAAAAAAATTGAACAACATAATATAAATAACCTAGTAGGTTAAATGTATATAACCTAGTAAACTAAGGCTTGCATTAATACTTGAAAAAGTTGACTAAATAGAATAGATTCTTTACTCTGGCTTTCTTAAATTGTTCTTTTGAAATGCTTTCATACACATCCAAAGCCCTATTATTATTTATACTTTTAGCAAGTCTTAAATTATTAATATCTATATTATGGCCAGGGTTGAGTTAATTGAGATTTGTTCGACAACACAACAATGCCCTCTTAATATCTTGTTAATATGGATCTTTTAGTTTGTTCACTATACTTTCAATCACAATATTGACAATTAATTTAATAAAAAACAGATTTTGATCTACTTTATCCTTTGGCTTACCCAAGACTTCTTTTAATTTATAATATGGTTTGTAGACTACCTTAGTGTTCACTTCTTTCAAAATCTTGTCCAGTCCTCGTGTTAATTTGATATCAAACGGTATTACAATGAATTTTTTGTTCTGTTTCTCTTAAAAAGTCGAAGATTCTTTCAATAATTGTTTAAACTTACATGTTCTAAATAATATACCTACAATATTCTTAATTAATTTTAAAATTGATTAATTTATTTAGAGTATTGGAGATGTATTTTGACACAATCTTGTTTTTGAAACTGTTTAACTGGAGAAACTCTTTCAAATATGTTAAGGTATGTGGAATATGATGATACGTCAGAGGACACCAAGACCTCACCTTCCTGTAGATGTGTGTTTTTTTACTTTTTAAAGTGAAAACTTTAGTTAAGTTGAAACGAGTTGAGCGATTTTTGGTAGGGGCAAAACTTATGGATTCGCGTCACCGACATGCTAGTGACGTGTTACGCCAGAATGGCGACGCGCAGCAGTATACGCATATATACACTAATACATTGTATATACTCGACTGTATCATGTGCGTGTTGGACTCTTTTTGGAGTGAGTGTGAGTTCGCGTCACTGGCACTCACTCTTGTGAGTTCGCGTCACTGACATGCGGTAGTAGTAGTAAGTGAAGTTAAATTGACCGCGTGAAAAGTTAAATTTGTGTATACTGTGCATTGTTTAAATTGTGTTTTAGATAATCATTATTTTAATTGTAGAATCATTGTGCAGTACAAGAGTGAGTACTTAATATGCTAATATTTTTATGTAGAAAAATGAATAACAAAAACAAAGCATTTATTTTCGAATATTTCCAATATTGGTATCAATATTTGCGTGAAAAAAATTGATATTATTTATTTTTCTAATATTTAATATCTGCAATATATCGTGCAATGAATATTTCATAGTGACTTAAGAGTTATCATAGCAGCGGGGTAAAACAGATTTCTAGTTGTTCAATAGTATTTTTGTCGTGGATTTTAAAATTAAAAACCCCATAAAATTTTATAATAAATTCAGTTTCCCAAAATTATTGTTTATTGGTTTTAATCGTCAGAAATAAAATACGTGTTTTGTTATTTTTTGCAAAATAATTATTTATAAAATTATATCATTCAAATTCACCATTAGAACTTTACAAAAAAGTATTGTAATATAATTAGTTTTTCTAAATGTCCATTTTCTATATTTGTTTAGATCCTCGATCCTACGTGGAAAAAGAATTGAAGATGTCTTCAGAAGGAAGAAGAAGACGGGACGATGATAAAGGAGTGGATTTCTGTGATAGCATGAGTCAAAATGATGAAATTATAAATAGAAGGAAAGTCCAAAATAAAATCAGATGTCAGCGATATAGAGATAAGAAAAGGAAACAAATTGAGGCTATAGTTAGTTCACAAATTTATAAACATCGAACGATCACAGTTGAGGAGGAGGAAAAAATTAAACGTCGTAAAGAATATGACAAACAAAAAAGTCAGCGGTACAGAGATAAGAAAAGAGCTACTAATTTGATTAATTTACATACAGATCAATCCTCAAAAACAGTTTCTAAACGTCAAAATTTCCATAACTCACAAATTGCAGGCCCATCAACAAGAAATGTGCCATATATCCCACCAATTCGGACTGCTGTCCTATCAACACGGAATAAACCATACATTCCAGAGTCACATTCAGATTATGATGACGATATTTACAGTGATACTCTTACACAAGTTAATTATGTTCCACAATTACATGAACCAATAATAAACTATGTACCAAATACTCCAAATATTCTTCCGCGTGATGTTCAAAATATACATTCGCAACATAATCTACCAGTACAAATATATTCTTCTTTCCAACAAAATTCCAGTGCACATCGACAATTTCAAAAAGATTTTTTTGAAAATGATTTCGGTCATGCTTGTGACATATGCGATAGACTGTGGTTTAAAAAAGATTTGAAAACTTTTGATAATAACGATACAACTCCCAATATTCAATTTATAAGAACAATGCTTAGAAACTTTAATGTAGTAGAGGTGAAAATATGCTCAACTTGCTTAACATTGATTAATAAGGATCGGGTTCCACCACTTTCGGTATATAATGGTTTTAAATATCATCCACTTCCGGAGCATCTTAAAAATTTTCCATTAGATTTGGTAACAGAAAGACTTGTATCTCCGAGAATTCCATTTATGCAAATTCGAAGACTTCGACATATTCATGGTCAGTTTGAAATCTATGGGCAAGTAATAAATATTCCGATAGAAGTAAATACAATGGTTCGTTCATTGCCAAGAAATATAGATGACGATCATAGCATTACGGTTCATATCAAGAGAAGAAAAATACACAAATCCAGAAACGTTTATGGTATAGTGAACAAAAGAAAAATAAAAGCGTGGTTGCGATTCTTGAAAGATACACCTCTTTATACTTCTTATGGCATTACAGTTGATGATAGCTTCTTAAATGGCCAAAATGAAATCATATACGATGAAGATGGTGACGATGAAATTTCAGAACAAATATCAATTGACGAAACCTTAATAGCACAGCAACAAACATTAATGTGGAACGACGAAATGTACTTAAGAATTGCTCCTGGAGAAGGTAATGTGCCCATTAGTCTATTGTTCGATGAACATGCAGAAGAATTATCTTTTCCACAAATATACTTGGGTCAATTTAGAATTTTTCGTGATGGCCTTACTGTTTCACCTTTTATGATGGCAACAAGTGAACTTAGACGATCTGACAGACGAGGAGTCACCCCTCAGCATTTGTTATACTTGGCCATGAAAATAATGAGAATAAGAATTGGAGATTCGCTCGCTATTGCATCCAAACATGTTGGAAACACTATCACTAAAGAGCAAATAGAATCAGAAAATTACATACAAGGTTGTTTTGAAAGTAATTTGGCTTTTCTACGCACGATCCCAAATTCAGCATATTATTGGTCAGAAAGGAAAAAGGACCTGTTTGCAATGATTAGACAATATGGCAAGCCAACAGTTTTTTTTACAATAAGTGCTAACGAGATGGGATGGCCTAAATTGTTACAATTATTGCATAATTTAAAAAATAATTCTGAAATATCGTATGAAGATGTAGCAGCATTACACTTCATAGAAAAGAGTACACTTGTTAACGAAGACGCAGTTACTTGCGCTATATATTTTAATAAGTTGGTCAATGTTCTCATGAAAATTCTACAATCAAAAAGATTTAGTCCTTTCAAAAAATATCGAATTTTGCATTATTTCAAAAGAATCGAATTTCAACACAGCGGCACAGCAACACAGCATGCGCACATTTTAGCTTGGCTAGACAATGCTCCCGAAGATACACTTGAAAAAGATTACAATAAAGCCATCGATCTCATAGACTTCCTTATATCAGTATCTGCAGCAGAGGCTTCAGGTAATATTGAATTACAAAGACACAAGCATACTTTCACATGTTACAAAGGAATAGCGTCAAAAAGAATGCAAAAATGTAGATTTGAAGCTTCTTTTATGCCAGTCAAGACAACAATGATTTTGACTCCGATGAAGGACACTGAAGATGGATTTAAAGAGTATAAAGCAAAATATAATGCTCTCAGAAAAAATTTGGAAAATTATGAATATGATGATTTCCAAACATTTTATGGGGATAATAATATAAATTCAGATCATGAATATGTTAATATCATTCGCGCCGGAATCAATAGACCAAGAGTTTTTCCGAAGCGTATGCCTCAGGAAAAATGGCACAATCCTTTTAATCCATTTATATTAAACATTGTTAAATCTAGTACTGACTTTCAATTTATAACAGAAGAGTATTCGTGCGCAGCTTATGTCGTGGAATACGTCAATAAAACGAACAGAAGTGTTAGCAATTTACAAAGGAAAATAATTGAAATCATGGATGAACACCCAGAATTTGATATATTTGAAATTACTAAAAATATTAGTATCAATCTTTTGAACCACACTGAGATGACAAGCCAAGAAGCTGCCTGGTATTTATTGAGAGAGCCTATGTCAAAAAGTTCAACCGTAATTGTTTATATACCGACTGTATGGCCCATTGAAAGACAAAGAATAAAAAAGACCATGAGGGAATTGAGTGAATTGGATGATGATGATTGCACAGATATATGGGAAGAAAATTGGTTCGACAAGTATGAAAAAAGACCTGCAGATTTAGAAAATAGTTCTCTCGCGCAATTCGTTTCTAAGTACTACAAGAATAACAAGGGAAATTACGTCAAACGAGATGAGCCGAGAGTAATTCGTTATCGCAATTATGATATGGCTACTGATTTCAACGAATATAAGCGAGAAATGGTAACTTTACACATTCCATTCCGTCATGAAGAGGCAGAACTTCTTGAAGAAATGAAATTTATTAGATTATACGATGAAAATGTAGATCTGATATTACAGAAGAGAAAAGAATTCGAATCCAACGTAGACATCGAAAGAATACTACAAATTTGTCGAGAATTATGCCGCGAAGAAGATCCAGATGATAATGAAGAAATATGAGATGTTGTAGGTAGATTTCCTGATCAAAACTCATTTCAAGAATTATACAATGACTCGAATGCAGAGATAAAAGATGACTTACAACTTGCAAAGTTGAATAAACCTCATGAAAAGTGGCACGATCCGTTTAATCCATTTATATTGAACATTGTTAAATCTAGTACTGACTTTCAATTTATAACAGAAGAGTATTCGTGCACAGCTTACGTCGTGGAATACGTCAATAAAGCGAACAGAGGTGTTGGCAATTTACAAAGGAAAATAATTGAAATCATGGATGAACACCCAGAATTTGATATATTTGAAATTACTAAAAATATTAGTATAAATCTTTTGAACCACACCGAGATGACAAGCCAAGAAGCTGCCTGGAATTTATTGAGAGAGCCTATGTCAAAAAGTTCAACCGTAATTGTTTATATACCGACTGTATGGCCCATTGAAAGACAAAGAATAAAAAAGACCATGAGGGAATTGAGTGAATTGGATGATGATGATTGCACAGATATATGGGAAGAAAATTGGTTCGCCAAGTATGAATAAAGACCTGCAGATTTAGAAAATAGTTCTCTCGCGCAATTCTTTTCTAAGTACTACAAGAATAACAAGGGAAATTAATTAAGGAATATGTCAATAATGCGAATAGAGGTGTACAATAAAGAGAACAGATGGAGAGAACAATAAAGAAAGCAGACTTGAATACAACTTGCAATGTTGAATAAACTTGGAGCTATAGTTAAAAAAAATAAGAAAACATAATGTATTATGATGATTTTTAGGATCTTATGCGCCGAGCTAATGATGAACAACGAAAAATTCTGTTTCATACAATGCACCATTTGATATCTACAGATGAGTCAATATGAGAGTCATTGCTTGTATATTTAACTGGACCAGCTGGTAGTGGTAAGACTTTTGTAATAAAAGGAATAATGCAAACATACCATAGATTTTCAGATATTGATGGTATTTTCAATGCATAAATAGCGTGTGCATCAATTGAAAACCCTGCTACAGCTAGTTGGTGGATAGGTGGTTCAACAGTTCATACTTCATTAAGCATTGTCCAGGCTAATGCCATTTAATATTGAAAAAGCTAATCTATGAATCTATGTAGAACTTTATTCAAATTTGTTAAAGTCCTTATTATTGATGAAGTAAACATGGTTTCCGCCGAATTATTGAAACAGATTGATACTCGTCTGAAACAAATCACTGGCTTGTTTACAAGATTTTGAAGCATTCGACGTCATATTCACCGGGGATTTGCGACAATTACCTCCAGTAAAGGCCACGCCAATCTTCAAGCAAATTAAAAAGAGACTGACTGGTGAAACACTTTGGCGAAAATTGAAACAAGAAATGAGACAAGAGAATGGAAATATTCCAAAGGAAGAAAAAATACAAGTAATGGAATCAAGATTTATCACAAAAGAAGAAGCTCAATTACTATGTCCTGAAGGAATTAGACTTATATTTACAAACGCTGCATTAAGTGACAATGTACAAGCATTCTATTTTAAACTGTGTAGAAAATAAAATAATATGTTTGGCATTGGATGTTTTTTTTGGTTGTCATGAGCTGAGCAAGAAACTTTCGTTAGGCAGAAGTTGCATAAAACGAGAGCTGATGATACTGGTGGATTGCCTTACGAATTCATTTTAGTTCTTAATCGACCTTACATGATTAATAACATAGATGTTGCAGATGGATTGTCAAATGGCACTGTATTGTCAAATGGCACATTGTGTCATGTGGAGAGAGATGAGAATCATGACATAAGAATTTGGATGAAATTTCCAAAATCATGTGGACGAAAACGGGCTACAAAATCAAGAAATCTTAGTACACGCCTCAATCTTGACGATGCCACTGTGCCAATCAGACATCATCCATACCACTTAATAACAATAAAACTATAATAGCGAAACGAAAACATTTCCCCCTTATTTTTGCTTTGGCAATGACTATTCGCAAATCACAGGGAGGTACTTTACGAATACGATCGCAAACATCCCGGAGAACTAGTACACGTAGCATTAACAATAGTAATAGGGATTCAAGGTTTATTTATGGTTACTCAAGAAAATACTAGGAACAGCTGAAAATTTCGGAGTGGTAGAACAGGTACATCTCTAAATGCTTCAGAAACAGATAAAGATCACAAGAGATGAACAAGTCATTGAGAAGATCTAATGTTAGAATTAAAAAGGTTTCAAAATAAAAATTGTCACTAAACATTTGCTTGAATTTATCTCTAACAGGAATTGATTATCTATGTTTTCGTTGAATTGCCAAAGTTTACATGCACATGCAGCTGATCTTAAAAACGATGCTATGGTTAAAAAGTCAAATGTTCTATTTTTGTCAGAAACTCGTACGAAAAACGAAAAGAATCAATTCATATTCCGAATTTCAATTTTGTTGTAAGTTATAAAAGACTTGAAGTTTCAGCGGCGGGAGTATCATCCATCACACATTGTCACTTCATATATGGACATACATACCCAAATTCAGTAGAGGGGTTAATGTTAATGGTTGCCGTTTATATTTCGCCTGGAAAATCCATGAGACAGATACAACAATTTTTATTCGAAAACTTAATGGTTTATATGAAAGAAGCTTCTGAAACACTCGACAAAAGATTTGGCGAAAAATTTGACGATGTATCGATGCTATTATGTGGAGACTTCAATATCAACTTTACAGATGATAAAGATATACCACTAATTGAATTTCTAAATGAAGCATTGGGTTTGACTATGTCTAATGATCGAAAATTCAGTACTACAATGTATAAAACGTCGATGGATGCAGTTTTTGCACGATACTTACACAAATTCCAAACATTTTTGTTTCTTATTTCAGTTACCATAACCCAATTGTATTTTATTTTATAATATAATAAAATGAGTCAAAGTACAAACGATCTAAGTATTGTTGAACTTAACCATGATAATGATGCTAACAATAAAAACAAAGTTCATTAGCATCTATATAAATACAAATACATGGTATAAATAATATAAGTGTATACTAATTATTATTTCAATTAAGTTGTCTTTATATTTTGTACTGGGCTTGCGCAACTCATATATTTTGACTAATAAATAAACTATATGAAAATGTATATAATTAATACTCCGATTGTCAATAGATGTGAAAACCAGACCAATGTTAATAACCCGAATTTACAAATTATGAAATTTTAATTATTCATACCATAATTAATTTAAAAATTCCAAAAAACACAGTTATTCCAAAATTTCAAGTTTTCACTTCTGTCGACAGTCTACCTTTTTTTTTTCTTTTATAAATTGTCCTTTATGGCGTAATTGCTTTGGTATTTTTGTGCTCAGAGCAACGTTGCCATAACCAAAAATATTTGTTAGTATGCTTGAATATCTGGTTGCCGAGGCTTCGCATTTCTGACAATAGTAAATGCTTTGATTATACTATACCAGGCTGGAACAACCCTAACCCTCAAGGGAAGTACTTGGGCGGTTTCAAATTCAGGAGCGCATGAGTATGTCTTTGATTATTATTATGTTTTGATTAAATTATCATTATTCCTAATACCATAAAAAAAATCAGCAAAAATAAAAAAAAGGTTAAAATGAGGTGTTCTAATCAAACTATCATATCTAGGCGAAATTAATAGATAAAAACTTTCTTCCAACGGCATTTAAAACGGGACTTAATGTACTCTCAGATACTTATTACATAATTTAGCTTAATTTTAAAAAATATATTTGTTTAATTAGGTAAAGTTCATTAAACTCTATTAACAATATTTTCAAAAAAATTCTCCAATACTACATTATTGCTGTAATTAAGGTTTTCAGTATTTTTAAAACGATGGCGATTTTTCGCCTTACAATTTGTTTTACAAACCACCACATTAGACTCTTGATTTAATAATATTTGCAAATATAAATAAGTCTTGCTACTAACTAACTCTAATGCATGACCAGCCAGAGATTTCCCAAATAAGAGAAGGCACCTAAATCATTTTCTTTTGAGTAGGAAACTTTTATAGTCGAAGTGTGAGACTCTCCTGTTAAGGTCTACCCACTAGAAAACCACTACGTACTACAACATATACTGGAACCACTGTCAGCCTACCATCAGTCTTCAATACCTATAATAAATTTCTAACCTATGTTTAAACATACCCTATCAAATGAATATGTTCAATCAATAGAGTAAATGTACCAAAATCCTGAAAAAACTGGTTTGTTTTATTTAGAATAGAAATATACCATTTTATTTATTTTTTGTTTGGTTTGCTTATCTATTTTTCAAAAAATTGTTCAAAAGCCCAATTACGAACCCAAAATTTGTCTTCTCATCAATATTACCTTGAATTCTACACTCGATATTTGGATAACAATATTAATACCAGCGGGAAAAATTACAGTTGACGCCATTTTATAACTGAGCCAGTACATGAAATTAAATTTATGTGGAAAAGACTAATGACGCCGATAAAATGGCGTAGTAATGGCGCCACTAATCTTTGCATGTGGAAACACAGCTTAAGTCTCAGCTCTTTTACATGATATTTGTTAACTGAGTGCTAAATGTAATACCGGTTTTAATTATTTTTCCTCTATTAAGGTGTGGCAAATGTGGATTATATTCAACAACCCCATACGGACCCTGAGAAACTTCCTAGCAATATAACTTTACCACCCGACGCGGATAGCGAAAATAAGAAGGCGCGTATATTAAAAAACATCAGAGATATAAAGAGCGAATCTGAAGAAGATGTAGATGGCAACGTAATTATAATTGAAGAAAAAGAACCTAACACTATAGATGGCACAAACATGGATGCTATTGCTGATGCAGTTAAAGCAACTTTATCATCTCAGATAGGTCTAAACCTTTCCGGGCAGCTTCAATTAAAGGTCAGTCATTCAGAAGGTAAAACAGCCCAAGCAGAAGTTACAACAAAAGCTGGTCGCATAATAGTCATGGGAATAATGACCGGAGATCCAGCAAATACGTTGGCTGAAATACCAAGCAGAGAAGATGTAGACGAAAAAGTTTTTCAATGCCCAGACTGTCCGAAAACCTTTACAAAAAAAATAGAACTTAGGAGACACACATCGGTACACATGCAACACAAAGGGTTCACCTGCGGTACATGCGAAAAATGGTTCCCGACCCGATCAGCTTTGATCAGACACGAAAGAATTCACACTGGAGAGAGGCCGTTTCAGTGCGAGGTGTGCCAGAGGTGCTTTACACAGAAAGAAATTATGTTGCGACATCTGATGACTCACTCCGGACCAGTCAAGTGTCCGCATTGTTCGCAGAGGTTCAGTCAAAAGGAACAGCTCAAGGTTCACATCAGTACCCACGGTTCCAAATCGAGCAAGCATTTGTTAAGGCTCGACGCAAAAAAACCTTTTAAATCTACAGATTGTGAAAAAACCTTTATGGATGGGAGTTCGTTGAGAAGACATCACATACACACAGGCCATCAGTCGTAAATGTTTTAATTTTTGCTTATTGTACATATTTGATTTTAATAAAATTTCTCATTTGATAAGTAAATCGATGTTTTCATTCTTATTTTATTTATTTTATTTTCCCCATCTTTACATCGATCCCCTTCTTGTTGCGTTAATTATAGAATTACTATTCAGAATGAAATGAAACTTGGCATATTGGTATAGTGTGGTTCAAGATATATCGTTGAATAAACTGTTAACAATCCCCTGTCGTAACGAAACCCGGCAAAGTTGCAAAAAACGTAAACAGGACCGGGCTCAATAAAATAACAGGTAAAAAGATTAAATTAATTTTATATCTGGTTTAGTAGTTTCGATATATTTTAATTTAGTTCGCATTCTTTTCGTAAACAGTGCAGTTCTATAATTTCGATCGTATTTTTATTATTCCAAATGTGCTCGCGGTAGTGCTAATTTTAAAAGAAAACATTTATCGTCCGATGCTAACTAACGAAAACGACGTTGTCTACAGTTAACGATATTGTGACGAAGCCAATTAAAACCAAAAAAAGTTCGCAGTGATTCTGGTAAAAGCAAATGTGTTGACGAAAGTGACAAAGACTTAATTCGAAGCAAAATGTATGCTATGTATGAAGAGCAAACTATGCCTGCATTGCATTCATTGCAACAGCGACTAAGGAAAGATGAAACCAACATTCTTTGCAGCAGAACTAGCCTCCGAAGAATATTATCTCTAATGGGTTTTGCATATCGGACCATTAATAAAAGACAAATATTAATGGAATCCCAAGGATTGCGACGATGGCGGTTTGACTACTTAAACTCTATAAAAAAATACAGATTAGACAATCGTCTCATTATCTACCTTGATGAAACATGGTTCGATACACAGGAGACGCCAGCAAAAGGATAGGTAGACACATCCAGAAAATGCCAAACCAAAGCCCAGCAAACCAGGGAAAAAGAATTACAATTTTACATGCTGGTTCCGACGATGGATGGCTTCCAAATTGTTTACGGCGTTCCACCAAAAATATTACACATTCAACTGTGGACTACCATGACGACATCACAGCAGAACCTTTTGAAGATTGGTATATAAATAGGACTTTTGCCCAATGTGCCTAAGGAAAGCGTAATTGTAATGGACAATGCTAATTATCATAACCGCCAAAAAAAAATAAAGTTCCTAATGCACCTAACACTAAATTGGAAAAGGAATATGTATGTCATACCATTGATGCCGATAGGGGATAAACAGTTTTACGCCTTCCCCCACATTACTGTATTTATAATCCAATTGAGCATATGTGGCATCAGGTAAAATTCAATGTTAGAGCAGAAAATATTTATCCGACTCTAAGTGCAAGTGGTGCAACATTAATTAGGAAGGTTGTAGATATTATTCTTAAAGAAAGTTGGATAAATTCGATTAATCATGTTATTAAAATAGAAGATTCCTATATATTATAGAAATATTATTAAATAGAAATGTCATAAAAGTGAGACACCGGGCTATATTGTTGCAAACCTGCCACATAGTTCGAAAATGTTTGTCTTAATGCTAACCGAATACTGGGTTACAATGAAATTTATCCCCGAATTCCAAAGTCGCGCGGGAGGAATCCAGCGAATTTAAGGTTTACATGCTGAGAGAGTGATACTCTCACATGCTGAGAGAGTGATACTAATTAGAAACACCGAGATGGAAAAATCCACAAAATATGATAATCTGGCATACGATTTGAAGAACCAGTGGAAACTGAGTAAGATAGATGTAGTGCCCATCGTTTTATCCGCCGCAGGCTTGATGAGCAAGATATTTTCAAAGAACCTCGAGAGCCTGGATATCTCGAAATCGATTGCCATAGTGCTCTTGAGAACGTGTCACATTGTTCGTAAATTACTATGTTAGGGTGAGAGGAGCTGAATTGCTTTTTCATCTGGGCATTGGAATATCGACCAGAGATATTTTACATTAAGAATAAGCAGAATAATAGTAATGATTTAATCATAATTTAATATTTAATTTTTCCCAACATTATTCAAAAGTTAAACCACTCCGACTCTGGCGCTTTTTGATAAACTAGGAATATTTTTATTGAAATTTATTGGGGCAATTAACATTTTGCCGGACGGCAACGAAATACCTTGAAACCCACTATACCTCAAATATTTTCGCAAAGTTGTATAAAAGTAATATGTCTCTATTTACTCAGAAGTAGAAAATAAATAGCTCTCTAGTCTCCTGAGATACCACTTAAGGTAAGTTTTGGTTTTAGAAAAGAAAGAGTTCAGAGTTTCATGTGAGTAATAAACAACAGGTTGTGTGTTTGTGTGTTGCAGTTTGTTACAAGTACAAAGAGGTTTAATTTGCAGAAGTATTTCGTGAGATTCTATGGGGGTGAAAAAACAGGTCTCGCAAAAAAAATAAAAACTTAGTAGATAGTAGATCTGGACTTATCTAACGATTGTTTTATAATCATTAGATATAAAATAATAAAATTTTTGGCGGGAAAATATTTTCCCAAGAGCATTGAAATTCTTTGTCAATAATATACCAAGTTTATTGACCAAAAGGTCAATAACCAGTAGCGTAACTATACCATCTGAGGCCCGTGGCAAATTAATTAGATGGGGCCTTCCTAGTAAAAATCGTCACGTAATTTAATTTTAATAAATCACTTAAGTAGTTAACCAACGGTATTACTAATATTGTGTGCATTTTAATTAAATATCTAATAAATTTTATTTTCAAAAACAAAGAAATTACATAATTTTAATGAAATAACAATTTAATATTAACAAGATATTTATTAATAAAATTCTTTTCTCCGAACTTTCCGTTCCGCAAAAGTATCAATAACACCATTAAAGTTTAAAGATCGGTCCATTCAATTTTCAATATTTTCAATTTTCAAATTTCGGTCCATAGAATTTCTATTAATAGAATAGCCAAGTTACGTAGCCTGTCTTGTCCCATAGAGTTTCTTAAGTAGGTTTTTATTAATTTAACTTTCGAAAATGATCTTTCAGCACTAGCTGTAGTCGGTATATATATATATATATATATATATATATATATATATATATATATATATATATATATATATATATATATATATATATATAATATAATAATAAATATTCGGTATATATATATATATATATATATATATATATATATATATATATATATATATATATATATATATATATATATATATAATTCTCGTCCTTTTATATCTTATTCAAAGTTAGATGCTGCTAATAATTTTTTACAGTTTTTGCAAGTGATTAAAAGTGAAATAATGTTAATGGCTCACAATGTTGTAGATTTGTTTGTCAAAACTGCTAAACTTTATGAAAAATGAAGGATCAGTCAGAATCAGTACTTGCTAACGTACCATTGTATTTTTGAGAACGTATATTTGAGAACTCATTTTGTAGCAGTTGTCCTTTTAGAAACCTGTTAAATGTTCATGTACGAGAAGAAAAAAATTATATAATAAAACAAAACAATCCCTTCAGTGTCTAAAATGCCATGAAAATAAAAGAAAAAGGTTTATCGATTAATATGATAAATAAAATTGCTGTATATATATATATATATATATATATATATATATATATATATATATATATATATATATAGATCATCATCATCATCATCATCATCATCATCAACCCATATCAATCCACTGCAGGATGAAGGCCTCTTCAGCATGCTTCCAACTATCGTGGCCCAGAGCTTTCTTTTGCCATTCGGGTCCAATATACTTAATAATATCATCAGTCCATCGTGTTTTCAGTCTTCTGCGTGGACGTTTGCGATCAAGCGGTATCCAGTCCAGGGCCGCCCTGGTCCATCTTTCGTTCCATCGCCTCGCTACAAGGCCTGCCCACTTCCATTTCAATTGTTTTATTCTTCCGATGATGTCATTCACTTTCGTTTGTTCTCTGATCCATGTGCAGGTGTTTCTATCCCGTCTAGTAATGCCAAGCATATATCTTTCCATTCCCCTCTGTGCTACTCGAAGTTGTTGAACTGACTGTGATGTGAGTGTCCAGATCTCACTTCCGTATGTGATAGCGGGCAGGACACACTGATCAAAGACTTTTCTTTTCAGACAAAGTGATAGTTTGCTCTTAAACACTATGTTGAACCTGCCAAACGCCTGCCAGCCACATTTAACGCGTCGTTCCACCTCCCGGACGGTGTCCCCTTCCATTGAAATCCTTTGCCTAAGATATATATAGTGATCCACAATTTCCAAATCCGTTCCTAAAATAGAAATTCTTTTGTCCTCAGCAAATTTATTGGACATGACCTGACTCTTCTTCTGGTTTATTTTCAAGCCAAATGTTTCCCCAGCCCTTTGCAATTCTTGTACGTGTCTTTGCAGCTTATCTGGGTCTTGTGAAAGAAGAACGACAGGTCTCACTTCCGTATGTGATTCCATAATCTCATGTGGAACGCACAACAACCTGCATCGCCGCCATAATGAGCAATGGTTAGGTGCTTGACCGGGAGGAAGCCCCACCCATCCCTTACATTGGAGGGCACATGTTTGGTCTGTTTATTGTTAGACTCATCGGGATACCGACATATGATCTCTCGTCAAGAATAGGGAGTCCCTCTCCACAATCAAACAACCCATATTTTCGCTGACTTCTCGTCGGATGGCTTATACATGGAGTTTTAGACTTCTTTGGACTGCATCCACCGAGACAGCAGTAATCAGTAGTTATACACCCCCGATATTGGATATCAACCAATTCTAGAGCTTTTTTAATAGTTCAGTGTCATTTAAATTTTGCAAACTGGCAGGTTGCAAAACACTGAAATTGGAAACAATTTCATTCATAGGAAAGAAACGCGATTTCAGTTGATTAATAATGATGTCTAATTTCGATAAAATATGTTCACTTTGAACAAACTTTCCGGATCTTGGAGACGCTCATCTTCGCAAAGTTCGTTTCACTTTCCTCTGAAGAGTTTTATAAAATTCAGGGGTGATGGACCATTTTTCTGCTACACTTTTTGCTTCCTTTTTTAAATTTTCAAATTCATATCTATACGTTTCTAATTCTTTCAGAAATTTCCAAACGTTTTAAAGCATTTGAAAGATCGGTGACCTTAGACTGAAGTGCTTTAGAGGCTGCATCGATAGTTTTGTTGAATTTTGCATTGAAAACCAATAACATAATAAAATTGTAGTTCTCGATCTTCTTCTTGAGTGAAATAGTTTCATTTATTTCATCTGATTTGCAGTTTAAACACAATTGTTTTCGTTAGCGCTTTTTGGACTTCAACTATCCGAATTTTTAAAACAAACATAGCATCATAACGCCCTGCCCATCTAGTAGGATCCAATGTTTTTAATGTTATCGAAGTTGAAGACTCCCTTTTTGATACCCTGCCCAAAAATATATATATAAATGTGTTGAACTGTTTCAAAAAAGTATTGGATATCAATAACCTCTCTTACTGCATCATTAAGTACCAGATTTAAGTTATGAGGAGTACAGTGAACATATACCGCATTTCGCTCGATATCTATTATGAGTTTTTCAACTCCACCGTGCCTTTCATTGTGTTAGCATCATCATATCATTGTCCCCGACACTTATTTAGAGGTATATTTTTGTCATTTATGGATTTAATAATTTGGTTGGACATTACTAAGGCAGTTTGATCATAACTTCATGAAATCCTAAAAATGACTCTTTAATGACGAGCGCCTTTGGGATTCCATTTTCGTCTTTCTCAATCATACAATAACGGTAAAGTTCACACATTTGATCTGTTTGATCAAAAAACGACGAAAAATCAAAGATACGAATGACCAATTGTCATAACAATCAAACGAAGAATGCGTAGTAGAGCCCTCCGTACTTAAAAAAATAGAAATCCGGGATTCCCCTAACATCGTGCGTCACTAGCGCCACGAAAAAAGCACTTTCTTGGTTAACAAAATGCGGGAATTAAAATTGATCGACATCCTTTTCTTATGAATACGTTTAAATCTTAATAATTTATCTGAATTTGTATATGGTCTTTAGTTGTGTCTAACTTAACTTGATTTTAAGTACTTATATAATAATTTTTACTAAATTTTGTTAAAAATGTTAGGTTACTTCTGAGCTCTCGGATCGAGGACCGCGGAATTTCGACAGCCCTGCCACCCTATAGTTACGCCATTGCCAATAAAATCGATTTAAAAAAATATGTTTGAAAATTAAAGTTGTTTTTTACCTCCGAGAGTTCTACTTCAGTCTTGGGAACAAACACACGATTAAGGGAAAACAATACACAGAAACAAACCCAACAACATTAAATCACAAAAAAAAGTGCGTTAAAATTATTGTTTCAGCACTTATGTATGATGTAGCGTCATCCTAGACTAGATCTATATGCTCCTATGCCAACAAAATGTTGATTGTCAATTCGCGATATCCTTGTCATTTGATCGTTTATCGCGTTACCAACCTCATTAACGAAAACGTACGAATGAAAAAACGCCACATCCTGAATTTACTTCACCTCTTATACGACAATTACAAACAATAATTGAAAATATGAGACTAATTTTGTTGATCAAAAATCTATTTATAGATAATTCTGAATACTCTGTATATGTACTGGATCGTAATTTATAGTTATCCTTATTCTAAACTGTTCTCTACTACGCATAGCGTCAGTAACTCACAAGACGATATAACAGTTACCTGTACGCAAGTCTCAGTCTATAGCTGTCACCATTATGACTTCGAACGCCATTTTATAGAAAAAACAGAACGCTGAAAACGTCGGTACAATTTATGTTAAAATAGGTTTCTAATTTATCATCCATAAATCAAATTAATTATGAAAACATACAGTAGAAAAAAAGTCGGTGAAAGCGTCGAAGAGATCATAGATTTGGATGATGTTTGTCGGCTTTGTATGGGCAAAGAGGAAGAATTAATATCCATTTTTAACAATGAAGAATCTGTCCCTCTTACCCTTAGGATAATGGCTTGCGTAGCATTAGAGGTAAAAAGTTTTATTATACCAGATAAAATAAACATTCAGATATTAATTCAAAACCTTAAAAAATATTTTATTTGGATTAGCCTTTGTTGTTATTTTTAACCTAGAAAACACTTTAAAAATAGAAGCTCTGTATAAAAATAGATTAGAATGCATTATGAACATTGCTGCAATGGACTAACAGGAAATTATAATTTTAATAATTCACATATATTAATTACTACTCTATCAATATTTCAAATACATTTTTTAATAGCAATATAATGTTTGTAGGTTTTTGAAGGAGATGGACTCCCAGATAAAATTTGTCATCCCTGCAAATTTCAATTGGAAAAGTCCTACAACTTTAGGAAGAAATGTGAACAGTCTGATATGAAGCTACGCTTGCATCTTAAAGAGGTTAAGGAAAGAATCGGTAATATTATAATAGAAAGGGACAATGAAGAAGAATCACAAACATTTGAAATGGACGTTGAGGACATTCAGGCAGACAATATGGTTATGGAAAAAGAATTGGTGATTAAAAATGCAGAACCCAGTACTGAAGAAGATTTAGTAGGTAAGTTTTTGTTTTAACCCCATTTTAAATATAGATTTATACTTTTGACTGCAATTGTAAAATATGCATTAACAAGTTAAGAATGTAGTATTATATATAAATGTAATGATTAAATCAGTAGTCGGTAATAATTAGTACTGTTCAATTGCTTTGTGTTTTTATGTGGATAGTAGTCTGATTGGCATCAGTATTGATCTTTACATTAATAATATTCATAAAATAAATAATTCTTTCACTGAATTGAAGTTTGTCAAGTTGAATTATATAAAATGTCTAATAAGTGGACATCAACACATGAATAACTTTGAAAGTTTTTAATAAACCTGATGGCATGGAATTTGTAGATAGATGTTTTATATAAAAAAAATATATATATATTAATGCAAATCAAGAGAAGCTTAAGAAAAAGCAAAACATTTAAAATCAAAACAAATTACAAATTTATTACTCTTTTATATATTCTTATCTTTGCTTTTCCGGAAATATGTTTGCTATTCAATATCTTCCGTTGCAATCCTGCGCAAGGATTTCCCGCCATTATTCTTGTTTTATCTCTTCTTTTATATTTAGTGCTCTGGTAAATTTAGTTCCTATGTATGTGAACTGATCAACTTCAAATCTATAGACCCTCCCTTCATCTGATTTCACTACCTATTTTCCTTGAATTCTTTGTTTATCCATTCCATAAGGTCTTAAACTTGATCATCTTTTTATTGGTAAATAATCCCTTTGGGGCTCTTTTTCTTGTATCATTGTCATTTCCTTTATTTATTTCTTTCCAACAAGACAGGCTCACCTGCGAATGCAAGGCATTGATGTATTCTTTTATATACTGGGCAAGTTTTGTTCATCTTCTTGTATTGCTTGTTCTAGCAGCAAGCTAAATAGTATTGGTCACAATGAGTTCCTTGTCTTACCCTTTTTCTAACTTAAAATTTTCTGGAACTTCTGCTATTTATTCTCACTTCTATAGTGTTACTAGTATCATATATCATAATTTTTCATTTATCTTTTTTTTTTTAGCGATCTGTGTAATTCTTTTCTCTTAACCTTGTCATACACCTGTTGAAAGTTTATAAACATCAGTTTTTTATATTCATAGCTCTCCATCTGTATTTCTCCCAGTGTGAATACTTGGTCTATTGTATTTTTACTTTGTCTAAAGCCACAGTCTTTTTTTTTACTTTGTCTAAAGCCAAGCTAGTTTGAGTTTTTATAGGTATTTCAGTTAATAATGTCCAATATTTCGCAAAATTTGGACGTTTATTTCCATAACAAAATAAATTACCTTAATAATCAATGTATTGACCATTGTTAGCTATTATTTTCTTCCATCTTCCTGTCAAGAAAGTCAAGCCAAATTCTTGGTAAGTGTTGTTCTGAAAGCCCCTGTGCATTAATCAAAATAAGTGGTAGTTCGAAGGGGGCTAAGTCTGATGAATATGGCGGGTGGAGTAGGACGTTCCATTTAACGTTTTCCAAATAGTTTTTTTACATATTTTGCAACATGGGGCCGAGCATTGTCACGTTGAAAAATTATCGTTTTTCCTTCAAGGCTCGGTTCAATTATATTAATTGTTGTTGGTATCGATCGCCAATAATCATATCACCAGATTTCAGCAGTTTTTAATATACAGCTCCTCTACTAGACCACCAAATATATAGCGAAGCTTTGTTTCCATGTATATTGAGCATTGGTTGTGATGATGAAGGTTGCCCTGGGTCTACGAACGATTATTTACGCTTTGGATTGTCAAAATAACTCCTTTTTATCACTTGCCACCTCGATGGAAAAAACCTGCATGCAAACAAAATTTCACAAGTGGGTTTTCGCCTTTCAATGTCTCCTTCCTTCAGTTTATATTCAAACCCATTTTCCTTCTCGATCTTTCCCAATGCGCATAGACGTCTGGAAATTATGTATTGAGCAACACTCAATGCTTCTGCCTATTGTTTCAACGTATGAGTTGAGTCTTCATCCAATAATGCTTGCAAATCTGCATCATCAAACTTTTTCGGCTGTCCTGAACGCTTTATCAGTAAAGATAACGCTGTCGCCCCTACCTTGGAAAAATCAAAAAACATTTTTTTCACAAAATGGTCGCCGTTTAGAAAAAAATATCACATTTTTTAAGGGTTTCTATATTTTTTAAATAGTAAAAATTTAAATGTTTGACACTTATGTTCGTCTAATTGTCAGCGCATATCGTTTACCAACTCACAAATTAACAAGATATTTAGCGAAAATTTTACAGCCGTTCGTGGAAAAATCAGCGCCCTACATCAAAATTTCCTCTCATTTCACTGAGCTTCTTCAAAGGCACAGTATATCCGAAAGTGACATTCTTGTTAGTTTCGATATTGTCTCGTTATTTACAAACATCCCCCTTCCAGAAACTCTAGACATTCTAAACAACAAACACTACACATCAACAGATATTTTTAGTCTTATTGAACATTGCATGTCGAATACATATTTCATCTACAAAAATAAATTCTTTAAACAAATTCGTGGGGCTCCTATGGGCTCCCCTCTTTCTCCGGTCATTGACAATATTTTTATGGAACATTTCGAAACTCAAGCCATTAACAGCAGTCCGTTGAAACCTATTTGCTAGTTCAGATATGTAGATGACACCTTCGTCATTTGGCCGCATGGAATACAATCTTTAAATCTGTTCCTTTCGCATTTGAACAGTATACACCCCCAGATCCAATTTACAAGGGCAACTGAAAACAATTCTGCCCTCCCTTTCCTTGACGCTTCTCATATTCAGTCTATCGTAAAACCTACCCACACAAACCGTTATCTAAATGCGAACTCGCATCACCATCCATCCCAATTAAATTCGATGGTGAAAACAGTAGTTACACAACAGTAGATCTCTAAGGTTGTCGGACAATGAACACAATCAAACAACTTAATTCCCTAGAAACGGCACTAATTCAAATCGGCTATACGTCAAATAAAAAAAAACATGTTAATAAAGTTCAAACAACTGGTCATCCCAACCAGTCCACTAGAGAAATGTCCCAAAATACCAAAGTTCTTCTGCCATACATCAAGGGAGTTACTGATAAAATTTGCTACGTATTAAGATCCCGTAATATCGAAACGATATATACAACAGAAAGAAATATATCCAGTTCCCTTCTACCAGTGAAGAATAATATTCCACAAGGGTCACATGGTGTCTATGAGATAACTTGTTCTGGCTGCTCCCAATCATATATCGACCAAAACAACAGACGTATCCAAAATCGCATATACGAGCATTCTCTTGCCTTCCTAAAATCGGATCTCTCCTCCACTCTGGCAGAACATCATATCCAAACGGGTCATAAAATAGATTTCGACAAGGCCAAAGTAATCGCCCCTATATATTCCTACAAACCCCGTATAATTCGTGAAGCAATTGAGATCGAAAAACCCTCAGACTGCTTAAACAAGAGGGACGACGGTCTTAGAGTTCCAAATACATGGAAACCTCTTATTTCGAAATTGCCCATCCGAAACCCCTCCTGTCCACCTCCCGTCTCACCCCCACTTCGACCGAGCGCTCAACCCCCAACCTTACCAATTAATGCAGAGGTCGCGTCGACCACGTTCTTTTCTAGTTTTTCTAGAGTGAACTCTGTGGAGTAGGCAGATTGAGGCCTCGGAGTAAATCAACTAGATATACGAAATAATTGGAATTTTTAAAAATCCCTTTGAAGACATATTCTTGAATGTCTAAACTTTGGAAATATAAAAAATCAAATTTCTAGACTAGATTATCCCCTTAAAGCTTTTAAAGTACCGTTCACAAGTATTTTTTGGGTTAGAATATGTTCACCATAAACTTCGACCAACAATCGCTGACTTTCAGCGGCAGCTTTGTGACACAATGACAATTGTGACAATTAAGCTTTTGAATAAAACATAATTATCGATTCTTTTACCTTATTTCAAAACTTTATCGTAAATAATATTGATAATCGATGCGAAAAACTTTTTAAAAACTTGTTACAATTAATAATAATTGAATTAAAATTGACGATAAAAAATAAACGATTGGCTTCTATGTTTGTGACGTCGTCAACGGCTTTTATTCGTATATATACTGTGAAATTATTGTTGGTTAAGTGACAAAGGGTTCATAAAGACTAATTCTAATAATATACCTGCAGTGGATATTTTTATGGTCGCAGATTTTCTGAAAAATTACATTTGGTTAAGTTCAGCTGAAGTTCGAGGTGCTAAAGCATCGATGTAAGTTTTTAAAAAAATAATAATGTAAATGTAAATAAGAAACAAAATAATTCTATTAAATATAATTACACTATTAGTAGGGTGTCACGAGAGAGTTACGGTAACAAGGCTATAGGTTTTGTACAACTTAAACCGCAAAAATGGTATTTGCATTGTAAAAGTACGTCTATGTCCAGAACATAAAGTTCAAAGTAAAGCTTATATAGTTACCTTGACTATTAATGAAAAATTAAGAAAAGTTTCAGCAGATAAATACTCAAAACAAAAAAAATTATATGTTATATATTTGTAATATTGGTTTTCAAAAATAATGAAAAATATTGAATAACCAAAAGATATTTTCTAGTTTTGTAATTATTTTTTGAGCGAAAAAACAATATAAAGCATAATTACAAAAACAAAACACATACATACTGTTTAAATCTCTAATTTTATTTCAATAAAGAATACACTGTTAAATATACATAATAAAACTTCCCCCAACTATGATAATATATTACAGTAGATTATAATATGTAAACTACATTAATAATCAATTCATAATAAAAACAATACTTATCCAAAATTATATACATATTTGTTTGATTGCTTTCATTGAAGTTTGCAATCCTTTTAAAACCACACCGATTCTTCAAACCACCACACGAAACTCTATTAACAAAATTTTCAAAAAAAATCCACCCATACTACATTATGGTTTTGATTAAAGTTTTCAGTATTTTTAAAACGATAGCGATTTTTCGCCTTACATGTTTTACAAATCACCATATTAGACTCTTGTTTTAATAATAATTGCAAATATAAATAAATGTGGCTGTTAACTAAATCTAATGCATGATCAGCTAGAGATTTCCTAAATAAGACTAAACCTTTTTGTTTTTGAATGGAATGAGTGGAAAACTTATAGTCGAAGTGTGGAACTCTCCTGTTAAAGTCTACCAACTAGAAAACCACTAGGTACCACAACATATCCTGGAGCCACTGAATAATTTTCTAATCTATGTTTAAACATACCCTATCAAATGAATATGTTCAATCAATAGATGAAATGTACCAAAATCCTCAAAAACAAAATATTTTAACTGTTTTGTTTTTAAATTTGAAGAGATTTACCACTAAACACCAAAACGCTTTTTTGAACTGCTCGACGCATGTTTCGCTAACCATGTTAGCATCATCAGGAGATGATTTAATCTGATTAAATCTGATGTGATCTGATTAAGTCATCTCCTGATGATGCTAACATGGTTAGCGAAACGTGCATCGGAGCAGTTCAAAAAAGCGTTTTGGTGTTTAGTGGTAAATCTCTTCAAGTTTAGTATTTCACACCAAAGGTTCCAACAGAAGAATTGATGTTCTTTACTTCTTGTTTGTTTGGATAGTAGGTTTGCTTTTCTATTTTCTTTTTTTGCATACTCCTTCAGATGTTTGTTTTGATTTCATGGAAATTTTTTGCCAGGCCTTAATTTAACTAGTTAGTGTTCATCCAACTAATCACACAAATTTTTGTGCTCTTCGACCATCTACACAGATTATCCTGTAAAACTTTTATAAGACTTTTCATATACCTTCCAAATCAGTAGTCGAATTTTGTTCTTGTCTGTTCTTGTCTAATTCTTGAATATTATTATTCTTATCCTACAAAATTGACGATCCTGTAAGGCTTTTTTATTGTTACTACCCTCGGTTCTGTTGCTACATGTAGATTATTTGTGGATACAGGAATATTCCTTCTTATAAAGTTGGCACGTTAATTTGTTATCCCTACATGAATTAAATAATATAAATAAAAGTTAAAAAAACGAATGCAAAAAACAAAAGGAACCCTAATCTGATTTTTTCCTTTGAGCCTCCATATATATGAGAATAACGTCGAAAACAGCATCGAAAGCCTAAGTAACAATTAAAAGCAAGTATATTTTCAAATCGATCGCAAACCAACAAAAGCAGTCAAAGATATAGGTTAAACCTATAGAACAATGACTAAAGATCGATAAATTGTTTTATTTGCCGGAAACTCCGATTCTTTCGGAACGTCTATTTAGAAACAGGAGAAAAGAAAATTTCGGATAACCGAATTGCCACGAGCCGAAGCGATTGGCGGTACATTCTGTGAGGTCACATATTGCTCCGATTGTTTTCGGGAATTGTCGGCGTGTCATCGGTACTAGGTTTAAAAATGTATTTTTCAATTTGATATAACTTTTTAATTATAAGGAAAAGAATAAAAATAGTTTTGTTATAAAACGTATATATGATCTTTCCATTTATGACAAAAAAAATGTTAAAAAGCCCAATTTTGTGACACAGTGATACTTTCCTCTTATTTTTAATTTGCAGATTCTACCTGACAATGGTTTAAATTCTACTAATAGTTGTTTTATTTTATTTTTTTCATTAACATTCATTATTCTCCGACTTCCGATTTATTAAACTAACCTTGATATTTATTAATATGAGTGTTAAATGTAATATTTATTTGATTTTTTTCATTTAAGGTGTAGCAAAAGTAGCTTACATTCAACAACCCGATCCAGACCCTGAGGACCTTCCTAACAATATAACTCTACCACCTGAGGCGGATAGTGAAAATAAGGAGGCATGTACGTTAAAGAACACCAAAGATATGAAGTTAGAACCTGAGGAAGATCTGGAGAGTGGCAGCGTATTTATAATCGAAGAAAACGAACATAACACTATGGATGACGCAAGCATGGATGCCATTGCCGATGCAGTTAAAGCAACTTTAGCTTCTCAGCCGGGTCTAAACCTTTCCGGACAGCTTCAGTTAAAAGTGAGTCCGTCAGAAGGTAAAACAACCCAGGTGGAAGTTACTACAGAAGATGGCCACATAATAGTCATGGAAATAATGACCGAAGATCAGTCAAATGAGGTTCCTGAAATACAGAGTAAGGAAGACGTAAACGAAGATGGGGAACTAAAAGTTTTTCAATGCCCCGACTGTCCCAAAGCCTTTGCTCGGAGAATACAACTTAGAAGGCACGCATCGGTTCACATGCAACAGAAGGGATTCAGCTGCGGGATATGTGAAAAATGGTTCCCCACCCGCTCATCGCTGGTGCGACACGAAAGAATTCACACTGGAGAGAGACCGTTTCAGTGTGAGGTGTGCCTGAAAAGTTTCGCGCAGAAAGAAATTCTGTTCCGACATCTGATGACTCACACCGGACAAAAACCGTACACGTGCCCGCATTGTCCGAAGGGGTTCAACCAAAAGGAACAGCTCAAGATTCACATCAAAACCCACGCCAACGCGGATCCTAACGACATCCAGTTGCATTATTGCAGTTTGTGTCCTAAAGTTTTTTGCCACGCCTCGGGATTGAGCAGACATTTGTTAACGCACACGGGAAAAACGTTTAAGTGTAAAGATTGCGACAAAAGCTTTACGGATAAGAGTTCGTTGAGAAGACATCACATACAGACGGGGCATCAGTCGTAAATGTTGTAGGTTTTACTTATTGTACATATATGCTTTTATTAAAATTTGACATTCGACAATTGAAAGGGTGTTTTAATTAAAGAATTAATCAAAAATAGAAAAATTATATTTTGTCCCATAGCAGACTATGTTCGGCAACAGTTATAAGTTCTAACAATTCGTCATTTAAACTCGAAGAGATTTCGCTAACGATGTTAGCATCATCAAAAGATGATTTAATTTATTCGTCGTTTATGAATAAGTTTAAAAAAAGTCAGTCGGTGCCTTGTTAGTGCCTTCCAAAAGACTAATGGATAGATCAGTAACATTATTACTCTTTTTACAAGGGAAATTATGGAGAACGCCTGATGGTTCAGTCCATTCACAGTTTTCCTGAGTTGTATCTGCTACTGTATCATGTTCAGAATCTTCAGAACTTTTTCAGTCTTCCAAATTAAGTAACCATAACATAAGATACTTTCTGTAAAAAATGTTATTTTTATTTTTACTGGGGATTTATATTACATAGCCCATTAACTACATATTTGAAAAGTTCTAAAACAATGAGAGTGATAATACATTTCCACAACATAGGTACTTCCTATAATAGTCGTACATGGAAAAGTAAAAATAATACTTCACTGTACAGGGATCTTTCTAACTATGCATTCAAATGTATTTGAATAAGTATGTAATATAATTTTTAAAAAAGTGTTTATAATAATAATTAATTGTACTTACAATCTATGTTCTCCTCCAAAATTTTCAACAAATCTTGATCGTTGTAATAACGTCTGTTAGCCATGATTTCCAAGATATATATACTACAAAGGGTATTGCTGTACCCACAGAAGATCAAATGCTAGATATCCTAGTAAAGCAAGTGACGAAGTCTATAAAATCGATTAAAGAGAAGGCTTTAGGAAAGGATAGTATAACTTTTGAAATGACTCATGTTGAATATTTGTAATTTGGATTGGGACGAAAGATCAATGGTGCATACTTAAGTCATCTTATTCGCATATAATATCATTCTCCTTTCACAAGACTCAGAGGCGAAAGAAAGAGGCCAGCCAAGGACAGCCCGCTTCAACTTGCGGGTAAACCTTTTATAGATATGATTCAAATTGACTTAAACTCACCCTTTCCGTTTGTATCAAAATAATACAGTGGCCTCAGTGTGTACACTTTTGTTTGTATCAAACTTATACAGTAGCTTCATGGCGTACGCCTGTTTTGTATCAGTATTATACTATGGCAGTTAACGTGTTAATATATCTCTCCACGGGCCCACTATGTCAAAGTTTTGAACACATCTGTTGCCCTACAAAGGATCTGGCAGGAAGCACGCTTCGCGACTTTTTTAACAGTCTTCCTTAAGATAGGGTTGAGTTGAATTAAACTGCACCCGTCATCCGACATGGCGTTTCGGCCAAATCCCATTTGGCATTCTCAAGTGGGGTTTGCTTTGAGTAAACGTTCGCGTTCGCACCCTCCAACCACCTCGGGTTATTGTCTAAAATAACTGCTAACTGCTGATAGAGGGGATACGGTTTCCGTAGCCAGGCGACTTTAAAAGCATTTTCTTATATTCCTTGGTGTTTTCGACGGAGTGGGTCAAGCTCTTTACATGAGTCTCTTCTGAGGTCCAATACTAGAGGGGGCTAATCTTAAGATATATTTTTATCTCATTTGCCGATTGCACTGAATGTGGTTCAACTGTTTAGCTAATTATTTTACAACTTACCCACATTACCATTTTCACTTTCATCAGTTTCCTTGTGTTTTGATCTCTTTTTCTTGTCGAAACCGTGGGTCTCTTCACTTGGATAAAAAAGCAATGAGCGACCCCTTTCAGCTCCTCTCTTTGGTGTCCTGAGCCTTCTCAGAGACATACATATATATATATATATATATATATATATATATATATATATATATATATATATATATATATATATATATATATATATATATATATATCCTGTCTGTATCCTTCCTCTGTCAGTTTTGGGTCGAGAATTTTCCTCATAATTTTGCGTTCTTTTAGTATGTTTTCTAAGCCGCATTTTTGTATGAAGTGTAAGTGTCTCGCTTGCGTATAAGACTTTGGTTTGATTACTGTGTTGTAGTGTCTTATTTTTGCGTGTGTGGATAGGCATTTCTTATTGTAGATAGTGTGTGTCTTGCCGTATGCCCTCTTCATCTTCTGTAATCGAGTCTTCTGTGCTATCTTCTCTCCTCCTGTGGGTTCGAGAATCTCGTCCAGGTATTTAAAGTGAGTGACCCTATTTATTTTGCCGTATTTGGTGTTCAAATTTTGAGCAGAAGAATTTGGTTTTTTGAAAGGAGATTTGTAGGCCGACTTTCTCTGCACATTCCTTGAGGACTTCGATCTGTTTGGTTGCCCTTTTTTCATTGTGTGTGAGTATGGCTAAGTCGTCTGCGAAGGTCAGGCATGATATTTCTATGTTGTTTTTTTTTTTACTTTTTCTCTTATGACTTTGTCCAGGACCAGATTGAAGAGGAGTGGGGATAACCCATCTCCTTGGCGTACTCCAGTTTTAATCAGGAAGGGTTCGGAAATTTCTCCCATAAATTTTACTTTAGAGGTTGTGTCAGTCAGTGTCTGCTTGATCAATCGTAGTGTTTTGGGGTCGAGTCCTTGTTCTTCTAGGATATTGAACAAAGATTTTCGGTCGATGCAGTCGTATGCTTTCTTGAAGTCCACGAACGTGCAGATGATTGGGACGTTCCTGATAGCTTTGTATTTCAGTATAGTTTTTAGGTTAAATATTTGTTCAGTGCATGAACGACCAGGGCGAAAGCCTGCCTGGTACTCGCCAATGTGTTCTAATTGTTCCAGTGTTCTCTGGAGAAGGCACGCTGAGAGGATTTTGTAAGTGACTTGTAGTAAGGAGATTCCTCTATAGTTGTTCACATCTGTTCTGTCTCCCTTCTTGTGCAGCGGGTGGATAAGAGCACATTTTCATTCATCTGGTAATTTTTCTGTTTGCCAAATGTTCGTGATAATTTGCGTAAGTTCCTGCAGTGAATTTGGTCCGAGGTTTTTCAATAGTTCCGCCGTGATACCATCTTCACCTGTTATTCTTTAGTTTGCGTATATGCCTGTGGATTTCTTCCTGTGTTGGCGGTGGTGATTCTGAGTGGGTATGGATACAATTTTCCTTGGGGAATCTTGTGTCGCGTTCAGGGAAATTGAGGAGATTAGAGAAATAGTGTGCTAGCTCCTGACAATTCTCCTGATTGGTTAGCGCTAATCTCCCATTCCGCTTTCCAAACCTTCTACACCATCTTCGCGTACACCTTTCGCATTTGCAAACCATCAGTTACAATTGAATGTACAGTTGATTTCTGTAAATTCAACTTCTATTCGGGCCGAAATCGGACGTCCAGTGCGTTGTTCTGATCTTTTATACATGGCTTCGTTCTTGTAAGCCTTACGGATTATGTGAAAAGTCTCCATAGCGGATTAGTTCAATTTCACTCAAAATTGGCACATCGTAGCTCGATGCTTTTTTTGTATCTAAACGTGAACTTAAAACACGTTCACTTATACGATCTACGCACTCCAAAGTTTCGGAGACAATTAAGTCAGGTTTCCACCACCCTCTTTTTGTTGTAAATATTTTGTGTAAGTCTCAATGTCGTTTCCATTTTTTGACATCTACCCTTATGGGCTACTTTTTCCAACCCATTTTCCATGATTATTTCACCCAAATATTTGAATTGAGAGACTCTGATTCTACCATAGTCTGATGTTACCATAATTTGTTTTTAGAAATGGTGTTCTTAGTCTCTTGCAGGTCATGAATTATGTCTTTTCAAAGAAAATTTGGAGTTCTACCTTTTCTGCTGTTTCTTTTAGGATTTCAATCTGTTTTTGTGCCGTTAATATATCTTGATCCAAAATTGCTAGATCATCAGCAAACTCCAGACAATCAATTTTGATGTTGGTTCTCCCCAGTTTAATGGGCTGGTCAATATTCAGGGCCGACCTTTTTTCACGCCACTCCTGGCGAGAGTCTATCCTCTTGTCTCACTCCAGTTTTAATTTCGAAGGGCTCTGAGATGTCAGCCACGAATTTAACTTTTGACCTTGTGTTAGTTAATGTTGCTTTAATAATTGCCAGCGTTTTCAGGTCTAGTCATTGTTCTTTCAAGATTTGGAATAAAGATTCGCGGTCAACAGAATCATATGCTTTTTTGAAATCCATAAATGTACAGACGAGATTTTTATTGTACAGTGTCAACTTTACAGGATCGACTTTAGATTTAGGATCTGTTCAGGGCAGGATTTGCCCGGTCGAAAACCTGCTTATATATATGAAGAAGACCAACCTATATATATATATATATATATATATATATATATATATATATATATATATATATATATATATATATATATATATATATATATATATATATATATAAAATATATATATATATGTTATATATTAACAAATTATACCCATTACTAAAATACTGTACATAGTATGTCAGAAAAAATAACAACACTTTTGAAATTTACTGACTTTACTGGAAAACTACTGACGCCATCTATTGAAGCAGTATATAATCTGAAAGTTGTATATCTCAGTTACAATACGAAACTGCAATCATTAGAATGGATCAACGGATTATCCAGTTATAGTGCTTAAAGTGACAGTTCTTTTTGGCACCTCGTCCCAAAAAACATGATGTAACAAAGAGATAATATTAAAATTTGTTTCAAGCTCGGTAAATTTTGTATAGAAACATTTGAATTGATGAAAAAAGTTTATAGTGATGATTACTTATTCCGTACAAGTGTTTTTGAGTGGTATAAATAATTCTAGGACGGTCGTGATGCTTTGGAAGGCGACCCAAAGCCAGGCCGGTCAAAAAAAAAACAAAAATTCCGACGAGTTTGTGGAAAAAGTGCGCGAAATGATCGCCTACGATGCGAATTTGACTGTGAGATGGATAGAGGAGCAATTAAATACGACCAAAACATGATTCACGAAGTTTTTACAGAGGATTTAATGCCCCATGTCATAGGACCGTCGCTGTTCGTGAATTTTTACCGAAAAAACAAACCTATGTGCTTCAACATCCTTCGTATTCGCCTGATTTATCCCCCTATGACTATTTCATGTTCCCGAAACTAAAACTGGCCATAAAAGGAACGTTTTATGACAGTGTTACACAAGTCCAGGAGGCTGTTCGAAAATCGGCATAAAAATTTATGCTAAAATTAAATTTTATATACCAGCGAGGCCTCTAACATAACAATTTTATTTTTGTTTAGTCTACCCGTTAGAGAACTGTAATTTATTGTTAGAACCCTTTGAATCCTTTGCGAATCGAATTATTTAATTCTAGGGTTGGTTGAACGTGGCCAACGGTATATTGATGCGGAACGGATGTATTTTGAATAAAAAGAAACAATTTTGCGAAAAATAACTAATTTTTTTTTTTATTTAAAAACTACTTATTTTTCCGACATACTAACGTATGATATTATGTATATCTTAAGAAAGAACTCTATTTTTTATGCAGTAAGGTATTTAACTTAATTAATTTTGATTTCAGAATTTAGTTTAACTGTATTAACATTATGGGCAGTTATCTAATATAGAGAATTTTAAATTCAGTTCTTTCACCATTCTTATTTATTTATTTTTTCAAATTAAATAAATACAAATATGAAATACCCCAAGAAAGACGAATTCTTTAAATTCCTAGTAAAACTCACAAGATCAGAGTATTTCAGCTTTCGATCAAAAGAGGGCAGCACATTGTCGAACATAGGAATTTAATATTAACTCCTGGCGTCCATATTCCGAACTACCCATACTGTGAATAACTTCCTGAACCTGACAACCGATTTTATTTTGTCACGTTAAAGTTATTCTCGTGCGGAAGGGTGTGTGCTTAATAAAATCACGCGTATTTGACATTAATGTGGTGACTTATCTAGTGTTCAATCCCTTGGTTTGTTTACTTTTTACGTAAGTGGTTTGTTTTCACGTTTCCATTCAGCGATGACGAATTGATCGCCATTGCCATAACAAGTGCCGGCAGCAGGTTTCATGGCCTATCTACGTTTAAACATTTTACTAATTGTTTTATAAAATTGGTTAAAACTCAAAACTTACTTTTGATAGTTTATTTCTTTGATTTTTTGTTTAATCGTAGCGAAGTGTTATTAAACGTTATTTCAATTAGTATATTGAAGGTAGTAATTAAATTAGAGGCTTTAGATTACATTGAATATTAACCAACAATAAATTTTATGTCCCCAAATATGTATGGTCAAGTGACAGTCCTGAATCGTCACCGTGTCTTCGTTTGATGTGTTAATATAACTGTTAAAATTGTTGGTTGGTTTTGTTGAATTTGTCCACATCACTACAGCTAATAATATGGAAAAACCTGTTCTGTACGGGGTTTTCTTACGCAATGTGGTTCTTTTTATGTATTTTCAAAATTCTAAGATAGTTTTAAATGTCCGTTTCCAGTACGATATTTATTATATTGTATGTTTTTTCAAATTTCAGGTTTTGAATAATCGCCACGATGCCGAAACAGGTAAGTGCACTTTCTTTAAATGTAATTTATACAGTGGTTTGAATTTCGTGTCGGAAAAAATGTTATTACGATAAATCCACGAACCGATTGCACCTTGTTGCCTTGCTTATTTGTCTCGAATAATTTGAACACCTGTTGAATGTATTCAAGGCAGATGTTGAACTGGGCATGAGTAAAAGGTGAAAGTTTGATTGTTTGATTTGTATTTGAATATGTAGAGGTTTGGCAGAACCGGTATCGCGTTTCGCAAATTATAATTTATGCCGGAATGTTGGTGAACCTACACGGTTTGTACAAAAGAAAATATGACTGATTACAGTTGAACCGCTGAAAGATTATCTGTGCCTCATCAATTTTATCCATATGAATCAAATCAAAAATTATTAGTCAAATTAGTGCTAACTTTAATAAGACGTGGTGGGTGCCTCGAAAGACCGACATTTATGCGTATGGTTTAAATCTACGATACATTTATTTGTATATATTTATAACATGAGATTATAAAACGCCCTGTTTATAAATTTATATTTTAACGTAAAATTTTGAGTGTGTGTGTGTCATGAGATTGTAAAGTTTTACATCATAGGTCGAACGAATAATTTCGTAGGTTAAAATTGTACGGACAATTTCAAGGTATCACGAAATTTTAAGGAAATAGTCGATGAATTAATTTGTTATTGGTCAAAATCATCATTTTATTTACTCTATAAACATTATTGTCGAGACTAATTTTTATATGATGAAAACGTTACCAAGGTATGGGAATATACAGGGTGACGCGACTCTAGGGATTAAAACATAGAAAAAGTTCTTATAAACATACCCCAAAAATTGATTTTTAAAGGGGGTAGAGCCCCTTAAAGGGAGAACTCTGAAGATGGGTTTTTCGAACTATTTTCGAAACGGTTTATGCTAAAGTCGTGAAATTCGGTATATTTCAATAAGTTGGAATGGAAAAATGTTTTTGTGTTAATAATTGAATATTTTAGTCAGGGGCGTCACATAGGGGCATCTCCTTGGTAAATGCTGCCGTAATTTTTTTGTTTTGTACTATTTTTTAATTTTTAAAATCACAAAACCCGAAATTCGGTCCGGGGTCTGAGATATATGCCTAACAAAAAAGTGTAACGATTCGGGTTCTCCTATTTCTCATAAAAAATGGTTTTATTGTTTTTCAAAATATTCTCCGCTATGTTCGATACACTTTTGCATACGTTTGAACCAATTTCCATAGTACCTTTTCCATTCCGATTGAGGTATCTCCACAACATGCATTTTGAACGCATCAATCGCTTCTTCTGGCGTCGTAGTTTATTCTTCACGGACGGTAACAAAAAGAAATCATTGGGTGCCAAGTCAGGACTGTACGGCGGATAACCCATCAACTTAACTCGCGTTGTCACGGTGAAGAATGACCCTGCGTCGATGGTTATTTTTTTCTTATTTCGTTAAACCTTCAGTGGTCGCGTTAAATTTAATTACACCAGTGGGCCCACGCGGTCTTAGAGACCAGTTAAAAAAAAATACGTATGCAAATATAAAAATTGAAAATTCAGCCTGTTAATTTAGTTTTAAATGTTTTGTAAAAATTTCGGGTGTTATTTTTTGAAAATCTTTTTCTATTTCTATTAAGTTGATTGTTTACATATTTTCTTTTAGTTTGTCTAATTAACTTCAGTATTTCTTTTCTTACTTCCAAAAATATGTTATAATTTATTGCTGTTTTTTGACTGTTCCACTATTTGAATGCTTTACTTCGGCTTAATACTGCTTGCTCACAAACTTTATCCCATCACGGATGTTTTCTACGTTTTTGTAAAAGGAACAATTTTAAGGCTGTTTTAATTATTTTTTGTTTCAATTCTTGCCAGTTCTGTGCTGGTTGTTTATCAAGCTTTTCTGTTAGGGTTGGTTTTATTTTGGTAGGGTCGAACTTTGGGATTAGCAGTCTCTTTTGAATAAGTTTTCGAGGTTTTAAGCTAAGTTAGTTTCTAGTGAACTAGTGATCCGTGACTGTGTTAGCTCCTTTCCTGACTTGAACATTCAAAATCTCTATAATTGGGGTACGAAATTGCAATGACACATGTTGTCACAAATGTTTTCCTTAATGCGTGAGGATGGTACAATATACAGGAAACGGACGGAAATGTTAGAGGTTGTCCGAAGATTTTATTCAAAGTTATATGAGGACCAGAATCAAGCAAGAACAGCAATGCCTACTAAAGAACAAATGCCGGATATCCTGGTGGAGGAAGTGACAAAGGCTATAGACTCGATGAAAAATGGCAAGGCTCCAGGGGAGGATAGTATAACGGTGGAGATGTTAAAAGCTGGTGGTCGGCCCTTACATAAAACACTGGCAAGATTATACACAAAATGCCTCAAACAACAAGAAGTATCCAGCTTATGGAAAAATGCAGAAGTGATTCTTTTACATAAGAAAGGAGCACGGGAAGATTTAAAGAACTACCTCCCAAGAAGCCTCATATCAGTGGTGTACAAAGTTTTCACCAAGATAATATCCAAAAGAATACTAAGAAAACTTAATGACGCAGAACCAAGCGAGCAAGCTGGATTCAGAAGTGGATTCAGTACATTGGATCATATCCAGGTTCTACAGCAGGTCATAGAAAAACACAACGAATACGCTATGCCACTGTACTTGGCATTTATCGATTATGAAAAAGCATTTGAGTCAATCTCAAAGCGGGCCATACTGGATGCATTGCTTAATCAAGGTATAGAGAAAGCCTATGTAAACCTACTAGGATCGATATATGATGTAGTTACAGCGACAGTCCACCTTGACGATCTTGAGGTGGGAATAAATGTAGAGCGGGGCGTACGGCAAGGTGACGCAATATCGCCTCTTCTTTTCACAGTCTGCCTGGAAGAAGTGTTCCGTAAGCTGGATTGGGGACAAGATTGAATAAAGATTAATGGTGCGTACTTAAATCATCTGAGATTCGCAGATGATATCGTTCTTCTTTCACAAGACCCAGATAAGCTGCAAAGACACGTACAAGAATTGCAAAGGGCTGGGGAAACATTTGGCTTGAAAATAAACCAGAAGAAGAGTCAGGTCATGTCCAATAAATTTGCTGAGGACAAAAGAATTTCTATTTTAGGAACGGATTTGGAAATTGTGGATCACTATATATATCTTAGGCAAAGGATTTCAATGGAAGGGGACACCGTCCGGGAGGTGGAACGACGCGTTAAATGTGGCTGGCAGGCGTTTGGCAGGTTCAACATAGTGTTTAAGAGCAAACTATCACTTTGTCTGAAAAGAAAAGTCTTTGATCAGTGTGTCCTGCCCGCTATCACATACGGAAGTGAGATCTGGACACTCACATCACAGTCAGTTCAAAAACTTCGAGTAGCACAGAGGGGAATGGAAAGATGTATGCTTGGCATTACTAGACGGGATAGAAAGACCTGCACATGGATCAGAGAACAAACGAAAGTTAATGACATCATCGGAAGAATAAAGCAATTGAAATGGAAGTGGGCAGGCCATGTAGCGAGGCGATGGGAGGAAAGATGGACCAGGGCGGTCCTAGACTGGATACCGCTTGATCGCAAACGTCCACGGAGAAGACCGAAAACACGATGGACTGATGATATTATTAAGTATATTGGACCCCAATGGCAAAGCAAAATTCGCCGGTAGGAGAGCAGTAGTGACTTCTGTGATTCGCCAAGCTTAGTCGGATGCTCAACAACTGTAGAGAAAAAACTTGACGTGATAGAAAAAAACTAAATAAAGTTTTGGAATTAGCATGTCAATTTTCGTATAAAACAGCTTAAATATTGAACTCAACAGACAGTTATTTTTGAAATTGTTCTCCAGTGTAATCTATGAACAGTAAATGTAAATTGAAATTTTGTAAAACGCTCTGTAACTGGTGATGAGACAACGATGAATGATCAACAAGCTTCGGAATGGTGCCTTCCAACTGAGCCGAAACGGAAAAAAACACGTCGAAGTCGATCAAAAGGTTATGTTAACTGTTTTCTTTGATTATCACAGTGTTGTGCACTCGGAATTTTTGCCAGAAGGCCATCTGAGCGTTATGCGGCATTTGAGAGAGCAAAAAAAGGTCAGATTTGTGGAAAGAAAACTCTTGGGTTTTGCATCACGACAACGCACCATCTCACAAGGCTATCATTGTGAATTAATTTCTGGGCAAAAACTCAACAGACAGTTATTTTTGAAATTGTTCTCCAGTGTAATCTATGAACAGTAAATGTAAATTGAAATTTTGTAAAACGCTCTGTAACTGGTGATGAGACAACGATGAATGATCAACAAGCTTCGGAATGGTGCCTTCCAACTGAGCCGAAACGGAAAAAAACACGTCGAAGTCGATCAAAAGGTGATGTTGACTGTTTTCTTTGATTATCACAGTGTTGTGCACTCGGAATTTTTGCCAGAAGGCCATCTGAGCGTTATGCAGCATTTGAGAGAGCAAAAAAAGGTCAGATTTGTGGAAAGAAAACTCTTGGGTTTTGCATCACGACAACGCACCATCTCACAAGGCTATCATTATGAATGAATTTCTGGGCAAAAACTCAACAAACAACATCGAACAACCACCGTTTTGACCTGATATGGCTCCGGTCGAATTCTTTCTCTTTCCAAAACTCAAATTACAAATCCGAGGTTTTCAGTCGATAGAATTCGCGGCGAGAACTGAAGTCGATTCCGGAAAATGCGTTACAAAATTTCGTAAGGGGCCTATTTTGAAGGCGATACAATAAATTTAGATAAATAATAAACATTTTGTGTTTTATTGACCAAATCCCGGTACTATATATATATATATATATATATATATATATATATATATATATATATATATATATATATATATATATATATATATATATATATATATATATATATATATATATATATATAAATAAAAGAAAAAACGTGGCCGCGAGGTAGAAAAATCAATAAACTGACACCCGACAGCGTTGCCGAGCGCCGCAAATGCTCCCGAACTACCCCGATATAATCGGCGCAGTCGCTTTTGTGGCCGGCCGGCTATAAAAGCGAACACAACGACCCGTGCACTTGGACTCTTCAGTCGAAGCGGACAACACTTGAAAATGCCAAATGCGATTTTCGCGAAACGCCGTGACTCTGCACAGGATCAACGGATCGACACCCAGAATGATTTAGAAACATTATCTACCATCCTTGAAAATATTATATGTAACATTTTGCACCTCTACGGGGAGGAGACACTGCAATCCATCAAAAGCTTTGAAAAACTCAGGTCAAAAACATCACTTTTAATTAGCGACATTATCTTCTTAACGAAATGTTCGCGATAACGACCTCCAACCGACATGCACAAAACTCGCATATCATACAAGAACAAGAAAAACCAATGCTATCTTAAGAAATGCAAGCCGAGCTCTTCTTCGAGAACAAATCCGATAGAAAAGAAGGCATTTGGACAGAACGGAAAAGGAATCCTATCTATTACAGTCGATGTTAAGCAACAAGATCCAGCCTATTTTGTGGAATGAAATAGACTAAAGTATCTTTTTGGCGCAGCGAATCGGATTACAATCTTAAAACGGAAAAACAAAAAAAGAAGTTTGCGAATTTAAAACAAATAGATTCTGAAGGTCCAAAAGAAATCAAAGACAATAACAAATTAGTTATAAGTGTATCTGACCACCACTTATCCACAGGTGAAGAATCTATATTAAGCAAAGGCTTCAACTTTGCCATTGCCCCAAAACATATACCAATAAAAGAAATAATTTCGAACGTTGAATCAACCCTAGACGACAAGCCAGATGAAGAAGCGGAAATTATCAGACAAGATGTAGCGCGAATACTACGACCTAATAAAATACCAAAACCAAATGCTAATAAGACTGAAATCAGAGCGATTGAAAGTTTAAAAAGAAACGAGGATATTACGATATTACCGGCGGACAAAGGAAACGCAACAGTCATAATGAACACCGATGAGCATATGGCAAAGATGACGACTATTTTACTGGAAACGACATATAAACCAGTGAACAGAGATCCAACAACCTATCTAGAAAAAACGACCAAAAGTAAAATCAAAGCATGGAAACTAGAACCGGACATTGAAGGAAGAATAATTCCAAGGGAAAAATCAAGCAGACTTTACGGTCTACCCAAAATACATAAACCAGAAATCCCATTAAGGCCCATAGTAAATGCCTTCGGTTCTCCAACAAAAAATTTGGAAAAATATCTAGCAAGTATCATGCAACCAAGCGTCAAACTTGCCGAGTCCTATGTTCAAAACTTAGAAAATTTGATAAGGATGATTAAAGATTTCCAACTAAAGGATACAGACATACTGGCACGCCTGGACATTGTCTCACTGTATCCCAGTATCCCCATAGACGAGGCCCTGGACCTAATTTCAATGAACGGAGACTTTCCTCCATTTGTGGGGGAACTCTCCGAACACTGCTTGAAGAATACATATTTTTCGAAACGAACTTCTAAACAACTTCCTAACTCAGTTAAACGAAATCCACCCCAGAATACAATTCACCCTGGAAGTCGAACAGGATAGAAAACTGCCGTTTTTAGATCTCCTTATAATAAGGAAACTTTCTGGAACACTCGAATACACGGTGTATAGGTTACCAACTCACACCGATCGATACCTCAACGCTAAATCCCATCATCTCCCTTCTCAAATCCAAGGAGTAGCGAACGCCTTGATTTCCAGATCCTTCCTGACCGACTGACACTATCACATACACGAAGCGAGGAACTACCAAAAATTTCCGCAGCCCTTAGACAAAATAGATATTCAGAAAATTGTATCAGGAAGGTCATTCGCCGTCAAGAAACCCAAACACGAAGAACAATAGAGGATCATAAATCACAGATAGGATAAGCAGACTACTAAGGAAACATAAGATCAGAACAGCCAACAAGCCACAGAAAACTGTTGCAAACATCCTAAAAAACCCTATGGATGAAGTTAGACTGGAAAATCATGGGATTTATAGTATATCTGGTTCCGACTGCAACAGAGCATACATAAGACAAACAAACAGGCGAATATCGGCCAGAATACAAACGACTTAAAAAACAAACAAACCACTTCCGCTCTGTTCCAGCACCATCTACATACAGGACATAAAATCAATTTTGAAGGAGCCAAAGAAATAGCGAATATTGAAAACTACAAGGTCCGAACAATCAGAAAAGCCCTTGAAATAGAAGAGGTGAGCTGAATACGTGAAACGACGCTCGCAACATTCCAAAAGTATGGAAATCCCTTCTGAAAAAAAGGAAAAACGTGGCAACGTGGCTGCGAGGTAGAAAAATCAATAAACGGACGCCCGACAGCGTTGCCGAGCGCCGCAAATGCTCCCGAACTACTCCGATATAATCGGCGCAGTCGCTTTTGTGGCCGGCCGGCTATAAAAGCGAACACGACGACCCGTGCAGTCGAAGCAGACAACACAAGCAGGCGAAACGTCGTGACTCTTCACAGGATCAACGGATCGACACCCGGAATGATTTAGAAACATTATCTACCATTCGTGAAAATATTACATGTAACATCGGAAGTCGGCGAAAAGTACAGGTTGTTGACTGTGGATGGGGTCTTCCTATTCTTGACGAGAGAGCACATATCGGTGCCCTGAAGAGTCTAAACATCCAATGGAAGGAATGGCCCGTCCCCAGTCAAGCAAGCAACAAAATGCCCATTTAGATGAAGACGTAGGTTGTTGTGAGTTCCACATGAGATTGTGGAACCCAGCAGTTGGGTGTCTGGATCTTATTGGACTAATTCTAACACTGCATATATATATATATATATATATATATATATATATATATATATATATATATATATATATATATATGTAAATAAATAAATGTCTATCAACACACGCAAAAATAAGACACTTCACAGTAATTAAACCAGAGGTTCTATACGCAAGCGAGACCCTACACTTTAAAATTTTCAGGTGGTGGGGTGGCGTCAAATTTTTTGGCAAATGAAAAAATATAAAATTCGCTGATTTCGGTATATTAGGTGCTCCAAAACGCGTACTTTCCGAATCTGGACGCAATTCTGCGATAAAACGTCTTATTTCTTATTTCCGAGATTTGGAGGTCTGAACATAAAAAAATGGTCAAAAAATCTGAAAAATAAATTTCGCTTATTTAAGGATATTAGATGTTCCGAAATATTTAGATAAAACGTCTAGTTTTCTAGATATGCGCATTCGAAAATGAGGAAAACAAAATCCAAAATTCTATTTTTTTAGGTGATCCGAAACGCGTAATTCTCCATCAGATGGTTGAGTTACGTTAACACAGATCCAGTTTTTAATTTTTTTTGCAAACTTTTACAGGGGCGGTGGCATAAAATTTATCGACAAATGACAAAATAAAGTTCGCTGATTACAGACTTCGAAACGCGTACTTTTCGAATCTCCGATCAAGAAATTTCAAAAAATCCAAAAAATAAAATTCCGTAATATCAGGAAATTAGGTGTTCGGAAACGCGTAAAAACGTCTATTTTCCGAGATATTTAGCATTTGAAAATTGGAAAGATGTTAAAAAATCCAAAAAATAATATTTGCTGATTTCATGATATTATGTGCCCCGAAACGGGTACTTTCTAAATTTAGCTGCAAAACTTCGATAAAACGTCTAGTTCCCAGAACCCTAAATTTTTTGTAGATATAGTAATCCGCCAGTCGATTCTACATAAGGTTCTATACCAGATAGATAAGTCTCATTTTATATGGAACCACATTTTATAGGCACATAACCAAGGGTTTATAGCCCGAGGGGGGTGCTGGCCTGGGTTTGTCGGAAGCTGATGACCGTGGTTCGGAACCCACGTTAAGCTGTAGGTCCAGTCGCTAAATAGCCTAGTTGCTGATGCGCCTCTAACCCAAACACTTTACTTTACTTTTACTTGATTTTTTTTAAACCTTCAGGGGGCGTAAAATTTTGCGACAAATGACAAAAATTAAAATTCGCCAATTACAAGCTATTAGGTGCTCCGAAACGCCTGCTTTGCGAATCCGGTTGGAAAACTTCGATCAAGCGTCTAATTGTCGAGATATGGGCATTAAAAAAATCGAAAAATATCAAAAAATACGAAAAATAAAATTCGCTGATTACAAATTTCGCTGATTTCAAAAACTAACCGTGAATATTACGCTTTATACAAAAAGCGGCATAGAAAACGCAAAACTATGAGGAAAATTATCGGCCCAAAACTGAGAGAGCGTTTTATTGACCGATTATCGGTACATTTTTGACAGAATGTAGTGTATAATGTCGAATGCCCGGAATGTTGAATTGTCAGCAAATGTGTACATTTTATTATACTTAAAACTTTTGAAATTGTAGTGAAGGCAATGAACTCGAGATATTATCAGTGAAACAACGCTCTGTTATCTGATACAATTAATGCTATCGTTTTTTTACGGCTGTTTTAGTATCAGAATGGATTTTTAAGATAGTAAGATATGTTCCCAAAATTCCTCCTTTTACAGACTTTACTCAGGAAGGAGATGATAATATTTTGCTAAATAAATCTATAGAATGTTCTATAGAATGTTCCAAAAAACAATAGTATTACTAATACCAACGAAAAAAGTAGCAAAAAAAAATTAAAATGAGGTGTTCTATTCAAACTATCATTATCTAGGCGAAATTAATAGATAAAAAACTTTCTTCCAAACTTATTTAAAAGGGGACTTGATGCACTTTCAGATACTTATTCCATAATTTAGCTTTATTTAAAAAATATATATTTATTTAATTAGGTAAAGTTCACTGGTATGATGCTCTTCAAAAACCGATTCGGTCTCGCTTTCACTCTGTCGTCGAAAATATCAAATGCCTCATAACGGGTATTCCATTAAGAGGTTTCGAATGTTGGTAACAAATAAAAGAAACGTTTCATAGCATACCTGAAAGTTATTTATGGCAGTGCGAAGCTGGATAGTGTACAATTATACGTGGAATACAACATCTGTCAAATGACCGCCACGACTTCTCTGGCAGCTCACAATTCTTTTGTTGAAATTCTCGATTACTGCTGAACACATTTGCGGAGTTATGTCACGAATTATTCGCCCAATTTCTTCTTTCAACTGTTGAACGGTTTGTGGATTATTTTCGTAAGCTTTGCTCTTCACATAGCCCCACAAAAAATAGTCTAGCGGCGTCAAGTCGCATGACCTTGGTGGCCAATTTACGTCCCCATTCCGGGAGATCAGCCTCTCCTGTCCTTACAAAATTCAGCTAACACAGGAGCTAAAGCCAGCCGACCATGGGCAACGCCCTGCATTTACCAATTGGATCCTACAGATGAAGGCAAATGGCAACAATTTTTGCGATAAAATCATTTTCAGTGACGAGGCTCATTTCCACTTAAACGGTTACTCTAAAATTTAGCGAGCGCACTGTGTAGGTACCATATCTTCGAGATATACATCCTTAACATCATAGTTCTTATCTGTTACGACGCCCACGTAAGGCATGCGTAAACATGGTGTTAACGTGGAGGATTAAATAAAACTTTTCTAGTACAAGGAACGTTTTCATTCTTGAAGTTTCCTAAAAGTTTTTCGGTGTAGTTCGATTAACTTTGTCAATCATGGTTTTTTTCACTGAGGAAAAATCGCTTTGGCAGTGCGTGCGCCCTTTTGCTTTCGTTAAGAAATCTGCAGATGACAGATGCAGTTCTCATGTAAGTTATAATTTTTATTTGAATTGAAATGTGTCTGAAATAGCCTCTATCCTGAATTTCATTTTGTGTAATATTTGCTGATCTTAGGTCCTTTTTAATTTCAGCCATCCATTTAACTATTTCTACTTTAGCTCTACTCCTATTTTCATAAAATTCGACTATTTGCCTAGTTAGCCTACTCGGAGTCATTCGTTTTATGTGTCCGTAAAACTTAAGTCTTCTTTTTCTCATATCGCTATGTATATCTGTGTATTGTTTGATTTCTTGGTTTTCTCGAAGTCGGTATGTTGTGCTATTTATTTTTTTGGGGCCTAAGATTTTTCTTTCCTTCTTTTCAATGTCCTCGATTTTGTCCTTTTGTGTTCCTAGATATGCATTTATTACTATAAATATTTTGTGTAAGTCTCTATGCCGTTTCCATTTTTTGACATCTACCCTTATTAGCCGCTTTTTCCAACCAACTTTACATGATTATTTCACCCAAATATATGAATTGAGAGACTCGTCTGATGTTACCATATTTTGTTTTTAGAAATGGTGTTCTTAGTCTGTTGCAGGTCATATATTGTGTCTTTTCAAAGGAAATTTGGAGTCCTACCTTTTCTGCTGTTTCTTTTAGAATTTCAATCTGTTTCTGTGCCGTTAATACATCTTGAGCCAAAATTGCTAGATCATCAGCAAACGCCAGACAATCAATTTTGATGTTGGTTCTCCCCAGTTTAATGGGCTGGTCAATATTCAGGGTCGACTTTTTTTCACGCCATCACCGCCAACACCGACAAACACATACAAATACGCACACAAACATCCATGCCCGCACCAGGATTTGAACCCGGGACCATTGGATTGCCAGGCGGGCGACTAACCCACCAGACCACCGCGATCGGCGAAAAATGGTTTTGTTACGATAACCTCAAACGTCGAAAATCATGGGGATATCCCGGCCACGCTTCCACGCCGAAGGCCAGACCGAATATTCACGGCTCCAAAGTCATGCTCTGTGTTTGCTGGGACCAGCTTGGTATAGTGTATTATCAGCTGTTAAAACCGACTGAAACAATCATAGGGGATCGTTATCGAATGCAATTAATCCGTTTGAGCCGAGCATTGAAAGACAAAGTACAGCGAAATACACGATAAAGTGATTTTGCAGCATGACAATGCTCGGCCCCATGTTGCGAAAGTGGTCCAAACATACATGGGGAACGTTGAAACAGAAAGTCCTACCCCACCCGCCGTATTCTCCAGACGTTGCTCCTTCTGATTATCCACCTGTTTCGATGAAAAATACCATAAATTCATTTTATATGATTATTTTTTTTGAGGTGAAACTTCTTAGGCGGATAATTGGACGAGAATTGAGGGTGAAATTTGAAGGACGCATCACGTTTAGGCACATTTCGTTACATGAGAGAGAAGAAAGATATAAGGTAGAGAGGGAGAAAGAGAGCCTACATTCAGACGTCAGGGCGACATAAACATAACGATACAAAGCGTTAGAACAAGATAGCGTCGCGCATGCGCGTGTTGTAGATGTACGCGTCAGACTCTATATATGAGCAGCTGATGTACCACGCCTTGTGTAATTTGAGAAGTTTCACTTCTATCACGTGAACGGGGCTGCACGCGCAAAGTTTTTTCCATATTCTACATGCTTTTATCTACTTTTCTACATAATATCCATTTTTGTTTAAACATTTATCACACCGCTCAACAAGTTTTTGAATTCCGACTTCAACGAAATCTGACGCCAATCCGTGAGTGCAGTTTTAACTACTGCGTCGTCGTTAAATCGTTAACCACCAAGGAACTCCTGTAGGTATCGAAACAAGTGAAAATCACTGGATGCAAGGTCTGGACTGCAATCTGGACGATCCAGTTCTTCCCATCCAAAAGACCTGACCTGAGTTATTGTGTTTGTGTAGAATCATGTGACCTTGGACTGTCATGGAGCAGCATCACACCGGAAGACTGTAGGCCAGTGTGACAGTATAACACGCCAAAATGGTGCGGCCACGACATCGTCAACAAGGCAGCTGATCCTTGTTGGACGATAACACACCACCCCATCCCACGACGCTCATCACTGATTTTTATTCCAAGAATAACATTTTAACCATCAATCAGTCACCATACTCGCCTGATTTGGCTCCCTGCGATAGCGTTATATCGACATTGAAGCTATTCAAAAGGCGTCGATCACCATCCTGAAGGACATATCTTTGAAAATAATGATTTTTGCCGAAAAAAAATACATATTTGTGTTTAAAGTCACAATATCAACTTTTATTTTCTCGTATTTTTTACCTCAGATCCGAAAATGCACTTACACGTTATAACTTTGGTTGTTTCTTTCTTATCATATCCAGTAAATGTTTGGGATTATCTTTGCTATATATTCCAGTGGTTTTGCTGCATATCTTTCTAGCTTAGGGTCTATAACCTCTGTCGATTTAGTGTATCTTCTTATTAAATTCTTAGTTTGATATGAAACAGGCTAGCTATAAATTAATTTATATATAATAAATGATGATAATTTATCATAGTATAATTAATATTACATTAGTATTGTACTAGTCTAATTGAAATGTTTGCGAAGCGACACCTGTAGAGCAGTAAAAGAACTATATAATCCGGTGCATTTTAAAGTTTCATCCTTCATATGAACATATGTAAAGTTTCAAGTCGATCTGTCAATGCATTTGTACAAAAACAGCAGCTTAAAATAAACGTATCAGTATTAGTTTTTAAAATGGAAAATGTTTAAAATCGTGCAGTGATTAAATTACTGGTAAAAAAAGGTTTAAAGTCAATGGAAATGTCGCCTAGTAATCTTCGTAAAAAATTACGTTTATTTAAAGAAACACTTTAATGAGATTTCTGGCATTGGTTTTTTTTTAACAAGTTTCTCAATGTTTGGTCTATGCGGGCCGTGCAAAAATGAAAGGTCCCGCGCGCCTCCGATTGAAGACTCCTGTTTAGAGGATTAAAGAAGAGTAAATATTTACTAATTATTGTTTTATATTTTGATCAAGGATCAAGGTCAATCAAAGTCAATTTTGCTTTTCCACTATTTTAACTTGCATTTGAAACAAATAAAAAAACACAAAAAGAATAATAAAACTTAATTATATTTAATTTTTTTAAAGTTTCTATGGTGTCTTAAGATCTTGACACTGACTGTGTAGTAAAATAAAAAGCGGTGGTATATTATGGAAAGTCGTGGGAAAATTGGAATTGACAATGGCGTATAAAGAGCACAAACAATTGCTGGACACCACAGAACTGAATGTGGATGGATATAATTTGTGAACCATTTAGAGACTCGAATATGCTTAAATTTGATCAGATGTGCGATGATATTTCGTTTATCCATTTTAATTGAGTGAGTCTGAGAAGGAACTTTGATTCCCTGCTGCGGTACCTTAACTATCTTACAAAAAAGCCAAATATAATACTTTTAACTGAAACGTGGATATCCACATTTGATCCAGGTATCTTTGTGTAGCATTGAGAGTTTTCAGGGCTTTTTCTACTGCAACTCTGAGTAGATCAGGTGGTTTAGCCATTTATGTTGGTGATTCACTAACATATGAGATGCAGGATATCGGTATATCAACTAAAACTGTTGCTCATATTTCCATAGACATTGTAATAAGCAAAGATGTTACCACATTTTAGGAATTTATAGGTATGAGTTATAGAGTTGTTTAATACAGTACTAATTTCAATGTTGGACTTTGACTGCAATAAGACCATCTTGATGGGAGATCTGAATATTGATCTGTTTAAGCAAGATTATGATGTTGATGAATACCTTCGCCCCCTGTATAACCAGGCCGGGTTTAAGGGGTGAGTTTGGCACCTGTCTTGATCACATATATATTAATTTGTGTGTGCAATTTAGTTGGGGCTAAAACACAAACATACACTACATTGTATGTGTTTAGTAATTAGTAACTGTTATATTACCGATTGCATCAAAAAAAATATAAGAGAATGTGTGATCGGTTACGTTTGGTAGATTGGAGTGACATTTACTGACATAGTGATGTGAACTCGGTAGTTGGAGCATTTTATGCAATATATAATGACATCTTGGATAATTGCGCACAGGAGTATGAACCAAATGCCAAAAAAAAACGAAAATTGAAGCCATGGATAACCAATGGCTTAGTCAATGGTAGCAATTATATCGAAAGTGGACTAATCAAACAGGCAATCTTGAACTTTAAATTTAAATAACTATAGAAGTTACTTACTTTTTAAGTTAATACTTTGAAAGACAAATTACCAACTGTGATGACAACATGAAAAAATTTTGGTAGACAATTAATGTCTTTTTCATCATTTTGTTCTTATTTCACGTAATGTGAATGCCTGTGCTGAATGTTGTTACGGTTTTTCTATTTCTAAAATACCTATTTTCTTGGGTTTGACACAAGCAGTGCTTTGGGTGTTGTAGGTTAGTACTCTTATTATGTTAGCGTAGGATCTAGACATACAAGCTGCGTGGTACTCTATTGTATATTGTGTGGTATAACTTTAAATAAGACGGGACAGTAAAAATAATGTACAGAATTTTACCAATTAACATAACTAATTAATACATGTTTTGAAAGTCGAATAACGGAGACAATGTAATGATGTCCCCCCTGGTAAATTATAGATGTCCTAGAACTAGATAATCGGCATGTTATTTATAATTATTTACGTATACAGCAAATAAAAAGGTGGTATTAGGTCACGTAATGCAAAGCTGCAGCAAAACAAATAAATAAAATACTATAAGAAACAGATAATCTGAACAGAAAAGGAAATTTGCCTTAACTATCAGATTCTGGTATACACTTTGTGTAAAAACTACCACGAATTTTTCATTTACAAAGCCCGCGTAAAATATTGTTTAATTTTTGTTTGCTTTATGATGGCAGCACTGTGCCTAGTTACAATGTCCAATTTTGGCGCGATAGGTTTGGATAGGATAGTGAATAAATATATTGAGCAAAGAGTTCACTAAACTTGAAGAGATTTACCACTAACCACCAAAACGCTTTTTTGAACTGCTCGACGCACGTTTCGCTAACCATGTTAGCATCATCAGGAGATGATTTAATCTCCTCTGATTAAATCATCCCCTGATGATGTTAACATGGTTAGCGAAACGTGCGTCGAGCAGTTCAAAAAAGCGTTTTGGTGTTTAGTGGTAAATCTCTTCAAGTTTAGTATTTCACACCAAAGGTTCCAACAGAAGAATTGATCAAAGAGTTCACCTTAAATGTTGTGTGTCAAACGAAATTTCGTGTACCGAATGGCTGAGAATGTTGCAGAAGACCTACGGTGAATCGTGCATATCAAAAACAGGCATACCAACTGTAGTAGTTAATAATTGTTAATGTTTGCTTAAAAAAAAAAACACGTTTAATTTAGGAGAAAGGTAAAAAATGGTTTACTCAAAATATGCGCCATCGCCAGCTGCACATTTTCCCCATATCTCTCCCGATTTGCAGAACACACACCCCCCCTCCCAGAAAAACCGTACATCTTTCGAGGTAGTCCAGCCATCAAGCCCCTTTTCGACATATTCGCAGTTCTTAAAGTGTTCCATGGAAAGTGCGTGTGATATCGATGAAAACTTGTGGTAGTTAGAAGGGGCCAAGTCTGGTGGATACGGCGGGTGGAGCAAGAGTCACCAGTCAAGTGCAGAAACGGTGTCTCTTGACCACTTTCGGTACGTGATGGTGCGTTGTCGTGCTGCAAAATCACTTTTTCGTGTCTTGTAGCTCATTCTGGTTGCTTTTCGATCAATGCATGGTTCAAATTGATCATTTGTTAAGTGTAGCGATTGGTATTAACTGTTTCACCTGGTTTCAAAAGTCCATGGTACACGAAACCCTTCTGATGCCATTGTCTTCTTTCCAAAGCGATTCGGTTTTTGCAGTCGATGTTGATGGTTGTCCTGGATCAAACCATGATTTTTGGTGTTTTGGGTTCTCGAAATATCAGGTCTGTAAACATAAAACCGAAATTTGCCCATAGATGGCCCTATCTGTCAATGTAGATACAGTCAAACCGCGTCATTGGCGCCATTTCCTTGATGACATCTGACAAAGATTTTCAACTCAACTATACAAGTTTTATACAACAGCATAATTTGTAATAGCGTTGCACGTGTCGATGTTTGAGCCTGGAAACTACGATTTGCGGACAGCATTGATTTTCTGTTATCATTTTAAGAAAACTACTGCAGAATCCCATCGAATGCTTGTCGAAACTTACGGTGAGCATCCTCTTGGTAAATCACAGTCCTTTGAATGGTTTTAAAAATTCAAAAGTGGCAATTTTGACGTGAGAAACTAAGAACGTGGAAGACCGCAGAAAAAGTTTGAAGACATCGAATTGGAAGCAAACGGATCAATTAAAAATGATACGAGAAGCCGTCTCTATCCGTTTGAAAGCCGTGGGAAAGATCCAGAAGATGGTAAAATGAGTTCCACATGATCTGAATGCAAAATGCTGCTCGCCTGGTACAAAGGAAAGTCGTTTCTCCATCGAATTGTGACTAGCGATGAAAAGTAGATATATTTTGAGAATCCTAAGCGTAAAAAATCGTGCGTTACTCCAAGTGAACTATCGACATCGCCTGCAAGGCCAAATCGCTATGGACGGAAGACAATGTTCTGTGTTTGATGTGATCAGAAGATCAGAAGAAGGGTGTGACGTATTATGAGCTGCTAAAACCTGGCGAAACCGTTAATGCTGAACGCTACCGACAACAAATGATCGATTTGAATAAAGCTTTGCGTGAAAAACGACCAGAATATCAAAAAAAGGTAACACAAAAAGGAAGCAAAGTGATTTTGCTTCATGATAATGCACCATCACACACAGCAAAACTGGTCAAGGAAACGATTGAGGCGTTTAGTTGAGAAATGCCTTCGCATGCGACTTACTCACAAGACTTCGGCTCCGTCCGATTATTACTTATTTGCATCGATAGAACACGCACTTGCTGAGCAGCACTTCACTTCTTACGAAAACGCCTCAAAAGAGCAACAGTTTTATTGGCGTGGCATCCACAAATTGTCAGACAGATGGGAAAAATATACTATATAACTAGCGATAGACAATACTTCGAATAAAATATTTTTTTATCATTTTCACGATGCGATGCAAAAAGTGTTTCTTTCATGCTGAGAAAGTAAAATTTCGCAAACCATTTTTCGCTTTTCCATCTGTCTGTCGTCCAGCTGATGTGGATCAATTGTGCAATATTTTCAGCCCTTTCCACTGGCATCTGATGCGGTCCCTATCCACAACTGTTCTCAATTCTTGAAATTACTCCAATAAGCGATAAATTGTCGTTTTATGAATCTCCCGACGATTAGGATATCTTCTAAATTTAGGATGAGTTGAAATAATTTAATTATATTATTATTATTCACGTATGGGCCCGGGTGGACCACGCGAAGTACAATTAAAGGCGTTTGTTGTTGTTAGCCTCCTTTGCGCCCATACTAATTTCATTCTTTCGCTATGAGCTTTTTTTCTTTCGTCAGACCAAGTTGTTCCAGTCTTCCTACATTTTTCTCTCTGGCCAACCTTCCAAACGTCAACCTTGTGTCTGAAACAGCCTCTATCCTGAATTTCACTTTGTGTAATATTTGCCGATCTTAGGTCCTCTTTAATTGCAGCAATCCATTTAATTATTTCTATTTTAGCTCTACTCCTATTTTCATAAAATTCGACTATTTGTCTAGTTAGCCTATTTGGATTCGTCCGTTTTATGTGTTCGTAAAACTTAACATACTATAACAAACTATAACATACCGACGTTGTTGTATTTATTTGTTTGGGGCCTAAGATTTTTCTTTCCTTCTTTTCAATGTCCCCGATGTCTCTCTTTCTATTCAAAATTGGCGTTTCTGCCCCATATAGATATGCATTCTGGCTTAATAACTGTGTTGTAATGTCTCAGTTTTGTGTTTTTAGATAGGCATTTTTTGTTGTAAATATTTTGTGTAAGTCTCAATGCCGATTGCATTTTTTGACATCTACCCTTATTGGCCGCTTTTTCCAAATCATTTTCCATGATTATTTCACCCAAATATTTGAATTGAGAGACTCGTCTGATGTTACCATATTTTGTTTTTAGAAATGGTGTTCTTAGTCTGTTGCAGGTCATATATTGTGTCTTTTCAAAGGAAATTTGGAGTCCTACCTTTTCTGCTGTTTCTTTTAGAATTTCAATCTGTTTCTGTGCCGTTAATACATCTTGAGCCAAAATTGCTAGATCATCAGCAAACGCCAGACAATCACTTTTGATGTTGGTTCTCCCCAGTTTAATGGGCTGATCAATATACATGGCCGACTTTTTTCACGCCACTCCTGTATTACTTTTTCTAGAACACAGTTAAATAAGAGTGGCGAGAGTCCATCCCCTTGTCTCACTCCAGTTTTAATTTCGAAGGGCTCTGAGATGTCAGCCATGAATTTAACTTTTGATCTTGTGTTAGTTAATGTTGCTTTAATAATTGCCAGCGTTTTCAGACCTAGTCCTTGTTCTTTCAACATTCGGAATAAAGATTCGCGGTCTATAGAATCATATGCTTTCTTGAAATCCAAAAATGTACAGACGAGATTTTTATTGTACAGTTGTTTTTGATGTCTTAGGATCAACTTTAGATTCAGGATCTGTTCAGGGCAGGAGCTGCCCGGTCGAAAACCTGCTTGATATTCACCAATTTTAGGTTCCAACTGTCCTTGTGCTCTGTCTAGTAGACATTGAGATAGAATCTTGTAACAAACTGGGAGAAGAGATATCCCTCTATAGTTGTTTACATCCGTTCTATCTCCTTTGTTGTGTAGTGGATGGATTAGAGCATCTTTCCAATCTTCCATTCAATTCCAATCTTCAATTTTGGTTATTTACTTGATTGTGCCTGGACCAGCGAATTTCAGAAGTTCAGCAGTGATTCCATCTTCACCAGAAGCTTTGTTATTTTTAAGCCGCTTGATTTGCCTAATTATTTCATCTTCATTCGGTGGTAATGAATCTGGGTTTGTTTGTTTAGGGTTTAGTGTTGGTAATTTGTTTAAAGGCTCAGGACAGTTTAGTATTTGTTCAAAATATTTCGCAAGTTCTTTGCAATTGTCTTGGTTATTTAGAGCTAATTGTCCGTTTTCTTTTTGGAAGCCAAGACTTTGGGGTTGATAGCCTGTTAATTTAGTTTTAAATGTTTTGTAAAAGTTTCGGGTGTTATTTTTTTGGAAATCTTTTTCTATTTCATTAAGTTGAATTTAATTATATATATATATATATATATATATATATATATATATATATATATATATATATATATATAATATATCCTCTGTTAGTTTTGAGCTGAGAATTTTCCTCATAATTTTGCGTTCTTTTAGTATGTTTAGTATGTTTTCTATGCCGCTTTTAGTGTGGAGTGTAAATGTCTCGCTTGCGTATCATGTAAATGTCTCGCTTGCGTATCATGTAAATGTCTCGCTTGCGTTCTGTCCTAACTCATTAAATTCTTTGCAGTTAGCTTTAGACCCTATCTCCATGCACCCTGTTTTCAATTTATTTAATTTAAGTTTATTTTTTACATAGTCAACTAAATAGTATTGCCAGTTCACTATTCAATATTTCAACCATTTCAGGCAAATTACATCCAGACACAGATATGATAGTATCTTCTGCAAAAAGACTAACAAAGCATGTATCAAATATTGTAGAAATATCGTTGACTTATATCAAAAACAGCAACGGGCCCAAAACACTAACCTAAGGAACTCCCCAATATAAAAATGTCATAAAAAATTTTACAAACTTTTAATGCCAACGTTTCGGAGGGTCCTCTCCCCCGTTTTCAAAACTAAACTAAAAAATAAATTATATTAACTTGTAATATATAAAGTAACGAGATATATAAGTATACTTAGATTACAGGTGTGGGCCTGAGATATGTTTTTTATTTAGATAATTAGAAAGTAAATATATTAAACTACAACATTCTGAAAACAGCTTAACATTTCTTTACAAAAGTAAAGATTGTGACATAATACCAAAAGGTTTACGTTTACATATACCTTATAACACAAACAGAGCCATATATATTTTACATAGGGCTAGTTTAGCACTTGTAAGAGATTGCATCCAACATCATATATACACTAAACAACAATTAAAGACTGACATTGATAATACATTACAACAAATACACGAAAAAGTAACTGAAGTAGATTTTAATCACATTTATAATAGCGTCTATTCCAGTTACATATATCACTTCAATATCCAAAAAAATACTCACATTAAGACATTTAAAAATTTAATTATTGAAAAACATGGAATAAATACAAAACACATTAATACACATACAAACAAAAATTTAATTAATAAAACTGTAGTTAATCTTTCAAATAAAATATTATCTGATTCTGAAAAGTATGTACTTTCTAAAGGACTAAATTTTAGTGTTACATCGAAAGATCTTCCTAAATTAGACCTTATTTCGGCAGTAGAGTCTGTTGCTCAAAAATTACCTTTGGAAAGTGCAAATGAATACAGAATTAGGTTAAAACTTATCTTAGAAAAACAATTTAAAATCAAATCAAATTTATACCATGAGGAAAGGTTAGCTATAGATCAATTAAAAAAAGACACATCTATTAAAATATTGCCATCACACAAAGGTAACGCCACAGTTATTCTGGACACTACAGAATATAATAACAAAATTAAAACTTTAATTGATGAGGAAATTACACTAAAATACCTACAGATCCAACATTAAAAATAGAGAGACAAATTTACAATACATTATATAAACACAAACGTGAATTTACAGATCTAAAAAGATCACAAGGTTCACCACACTACAGTAAACCACCTCATTTCTATGGTCTACCAAAAATACACAAAACTAATATACCACTTCGCCCTATAGTTAGTAGTATAGATTCCCCATGTTATAAACTAGCAAAATTTTTATTAACCATTTTAAATCCACTTTCGGGTAGAACAAATTCATATATTAAAAATACTTCAGATTTTTTAGATAAAATTTCGAACATTAAAATTACAAATAAAAATTTAATGGTTAGTTTTGACGTGGTGAGTTTATTTACTAATGTACCAGTTGATAAATCACTTTTAATAGTTAGAAAGAGATTAGAACATGAGACAGCATTAAAAGACCGCACTAAACTAAACATAAATACAATTTTGGAATTATTAACTCTGTGCTTAAAAACCACATATTTTCAATTGGAAAATGATGATTATCAACAAAATTTCGGAATGGCAATGGGTTCTTCTCTTTCTCCTTTGATGAGTAATATCTTTATGGACTAACTCGAGAAGGACATACTAAATAAATCTCTTAAAAAACCATTGATATGGCTTAGATATGTTGATGATATTTTTGCTATATGGCAACATAGCATTGACGATCTGAATATTTTTTTTTCAAGATATAAATTCTCGAGAGCCTACAATTAAGTTTACTTTAGAGATGGAGGAGAATAAATTGTCATTCCTCGACACTTTAATATTAAAACAAAACAACACAATAAAAACTACAGTTTACAGAAAACCGACAAACACAGATACGTATCTCAAATTATTTTCAAATCACTCAAAATCGGTCAAAATAGGAGTAATTAAAAGTTTATATAACAGAGCAAAATTTGTTTATACCGACAGTGATACACTACAAAAAAAAACAAATCACATAAAAGACATTTTAATAAAAAACAATTACCCAAAACATTTTATAGATAAATCGTTTAAAAATTTTGATATTAGACAAAACAGACAAGTTATTAACAACAATAATAATAACTCTCAAACAATTAACCTCACAATTCCTTATATCCGCGATATTTCTGACACAATTAAAAGAGTAGGAAATAAATACAACATAAGAATGACATTTAAAACAAAAATATTCTTAGATCTCTATTAACAAAGACTAAACCAAACAATATACAACAAAATACCAAAAATGTGGTTTATAAAATTCCCTGCGAATGTGGCAAATTCTATATAGGTGAGACATCTAGACCTTTAGATGTTAGAATAAAATAGCATTAAAACCTTCTTAGAAATGGCGATTTTAATAAATCTAGAATTTGTCAACACGCATGGGAATCGGATAATAAAATAAATTGGAATAATTCCAAAACGGTATTAAAAGAATCGGTAACAAAATACAGAAGATTAAAAGAAACCGCTATAATTAATTTAAATAAAAATAACTGTATTGCTATGCCTCCGGTAGATTTAAATTCAATATGGTTTCCGATTCTAAAGAATACAATTAAACACATTTAAATATTTGAATACACAATCAGTACAATAAACAATCACACAGTAAACATTACATATATATTTTTTGGTAGTATGTCACTGTCATGAAAATCTATTGTTGTCAATGTAAGTATCGTTGACATACACAAAAAAATATATTTACTTTCACTCGTTACTTTATATATTACAAATTAATATAATTTAATTTTTAATTTAGTTTTGAAAACGGTGGGAGAGGACCCTCCGAAACCTTAACGTTAAAAGTTTGTAAAAATTTTTGACAACATTTTTATATCTTGAAAATTTTGTTCGTTAGGCAAATTTATTATAAAAAAGAATCACTGAGAAATTTGTCTCCTTTTGGTTTTTTGTTTTTACCCAGTGATTCTTTCTTTACATAAGAACAGGTATTTTTGATATTTTTTGAGTTTTAGATAGTGGCGAAAAAAAACCAAATAAAGGGAAAAAAATATCTTGTTGACTGCACGTTACCGTTTTATGTCCATACCTCCGGTTAAATGTTGTACCATTAATTTTTCAAAAACTTTATCTTTGATTAACTATCTATTTAATGTAAATAACAACTTCACTGCACTACACACCATCCAAACCTAAACTGTCATTAATATCACGAAAAAAAAATGGTGTCAAAATAAAGTGGAAGCGTGATACTTGTCCCACCCATTATAAATTTAAATATGATGATATTCCATTTAAATATGATGCTGATATTCCATTTAAATATGATGCTGCTTGTCATTTCATTTAACGTTGATTCAACTACGTTTTATATTCGGCAGACTGTGCGTGTCGGAATCACGTTTCCTTCGATCAAGCTTGTAACTACATTGATATTGAGTCCTAATACATTTTAATATTGTACTGGACTTATTGCGATTTAAATGTTTACGTTGGCAAATATAAATCGCTAGGTAACGAAAATTAAAAATATACCATTATCGACACGTTTGCTGTGGTTAGATTGTTAATGACTTTTTAAAAATTTCCATCAATAATTATCATGAATTTTATTCGAGAAATATACAGGGTTCAGTTATGAATATTTTTGTTTAATATTTTTAGACAATGTTGAAAATACATTAAATTTCATGAAAAACATCTTACTGTCCAAATATGGCCACCTTGAGTGAGTGTGTAGGCCATTGTTGCAAAGAAACGAACTGTGGAACTGTCAAGTTAGCTTTATGGGGTGGGGCCGAGACCTGTAGAAATGTCCAATAGTTGGGACCAAATTGCCTGTGTGTCCAACGCATCGTTTAACACCTTTTGTGGTTAACACCGTTTTCGTTCACCTTAACGCCCTAATCGATGAAAACGAGCGTAGAGAGACCATTTGCAGTTACAGCAGTCCAAACCATCACAGAAGCAGGCGCTTGTTTACGCATACCAACTCGGTTGTCGAGATAACAATTTCCAGCAACATCTGTACTTGCCCTTCAACCACATACGATCGTTTTCTTTCCTTACGCATTGCTGAACAGTGAAAATTTTTTCATCAGCGAAATTTTCGAGTTCGCTACTTGCGTGTATGCTTTTTTCTTGTTCGATACGCGATCTCTCAGAGTTAGTCATATAATTCTTCTCAATACTATCATCTCATAGGCCTCTATTCTTCCTCTCTGATGTTCATTAAGCTTTTACATTTCAGAGCCATATGTCAAAGTGGGGATGTATAGTGCATTATGTACTCTAATCTTAGTCTGTTTTCATTTCTCTCTTGTTGAATACTTTCTTAATTAGCTAATAATCCAGTATTGTTCAAATTTGCCTTCTATTTACTGAGTCGAATACCTTTGAAATCTCTATAAAACATACGTACATGGTTTCGTCTGTCTCTATTGTTCTCGCAATAATTGCTGTAATACAAATTTTGCATCGTTTACTACTCTGCCTGGCCTAAATTCGTTCTGTGTCTCATCCAAACCCTCCTCGAGATCTTTGCTTTTAACTTTTCCGTTTTCATATATCTTTTCGGTTGAACTCATTAAGGATATGCCTCTATAGTTTTCACAATCTCTTGTGTCTCCCTTCTTGAATATCGAAAGTATTACCGCTAATTGCCAGTTGTCCGGTATTTTATGGCCGCTCAGTATTTTATTCACTAACTGAAGTAAAATTACTTTTCCTGTTTCTCCAATATATTTTCCTCATCATTGTTCTCTCCAATTCATCCATCATCTTGATTCTGTGCTCATAATTTTATTGTTCATTTCTATATTACTCTCCCCAAATTTCTCTTCACCTTCCCGTTTTAATTCCAACAATACCTCGAAGTGATCTTTCCATCTTTGCATTATTTTCTCGTCGTTGATGTGCAGTTCCTTATTTTTATTTCTAATATAGGTAATCTCGTTTGTATTATTCTTTCTATTATTTTTTAGCAATCTGTAAAATAATTTTTGAACTCCTGCAAAGTTTCTTTCCATTTTATATCCAAATTTCTTCCATGACTTGTGTTTGGCTTTTAAAACTGTATCTTTCGCGACCATGTTATATTTTGTAAATATTCATATTCCTCTTTAGTTTTTTACTTATTTTTTTTATCCTCAATGGCTTGTTTTACTTCTTCGGACCACCACGCTGATTGTTTTATATTATTGTTGAGGTTCCACATACTTTCGTTGCACTGTCTAAAACACTATTCTTAAGTATTTCCTACAATACTTCAATCATACTCCTCTCATCAGTCACAAGGCTTCCTAACTTCTGTTCTAACTTCTCTATATATTTGTTGTATCCCACTTTCTCTCAATCTAGATGCTTTTTTTATTACTTTTCCTTTGCTATTTTTGCTATCTTTTTCCGTTTCCTTAATTACCATTCTTGTCTTCGACCAGATAGTGATCACTTCCCATTTCATATCCTCTCTTAACTCTTGTGTCCCTTATTCTTCCAAATAGAATTTTTGACACTATAACGTAATCTATTATTGACTTTTCTTTTCTACTCGGTATTACTCTAGTAAATTTGAGCACATATCTGTGTTTAAATTTTGTAATTGTAATAACTAATTCATTTTCCATACAGAATTCTAGAAGTTTTCTTCTATTTCTCATGATAACTCCCTCTCCATACTTTCCTATTATTGGCTTATACCTATTTACCTCCATACCCACCATTGCATTTAGTTCTCCCAATAATATAATTGCATTGCCTGTCTCCTTCTGTACTTTCTAATACTCTGTAGCAAAGGACTTCAAACTAAGACCCTCGGGCTAAATCCAGCCCGTTAGTGTCATCAATCCGGCCCGCGACTAGCGAATTTATCAAGCGTATGCTCGTTTAGAGCACATACTCGGCGACTAGTTTAGAAATTATAGATAATGGTAGGAAAATTAAAACGGTTTTGGCCTTTGGAACTTACTGGAGTAATCAGGAAGGCTGGAAAGTTTGGAGACCCCTGCTCTATAGAATCCATCCAATCCTTCCACTCGTTCATCTTCATTTGGACCATAAGCTATAATGAAGTCAATTTTCGTCAGCTTATTTGCTTGTATTTCTATCTTTAGTATTCTAGTGCTTATATATTCCCAGTTCACTATCTTTTGCCTCGATTCTTTATGTATTATCACTGCTACATCTAATGCCTTACCTTAAATTCATATTTCAGTATGCGGCGTACGTTTGAGTCGTAGTTCCCAAGCACAAAATTTGACATGTTCAACGCTATTACAAACTATGCTGTTGTATGATAATAATAACAACAACCCTGTACAAACCCTTCAAACAAAGCTTTCAGAATATATATTGTTTTTTTATTTTTCGGACATACTGTAACATATACGTAATATTTTATTATCTCTATTGTATCAATAATATTGTAATTAGTTTAAAGTTCAGTTAGGTATAAATCGAGTTTTATATCTAAAGTCTGTAATTTTTATTAAATATACTGTTCTAAATCCGCAAAATCACATTCTATTTTTAACACTTGTTATTTCGAATTAAAACAGGTAGAAATGATAGAAACGACCAATTTTATGAATGGTTTCTTCAATATTGTCACTTGTTTATGTCCTTCTGCTATCATCATTATTTAAAACTCATTTTGGATTAAATTACTTTGATTATGTTTCCGAGAAATTTTTGATTTTGCCTTACAGCGTGGGAAAAATTTTGATGTATTGGATTTTAGATATATTTGGGGCGCTCAATCTACATGTAACCTCAATTTTTATCCATCTGCTCGGAGCCTTAGCGTGATATTATGGCGCCCGGTCCGAAAGGATAACGTGACCCCCCCCACCCCCCACCCCCCCAAGTCTTATATTTTTATTACAATAAAAAAACGTCTTTTTGTAAATAAACATTTATTTAAATTAATATTAATAAAATGTAGTACAGAAACAAATATAAATAAACTATAATTGAATAGTATTTTAAATAAATACTCAGACGTGCATACAGTTTTGGTCAAATTATTGTTAAAGTTTTAAAGGAGCAAAAATGAATAAAGATATCACCAGAAACCAGAGGTCGACCAAGAAAAACAAGCAAAAGATTAGATAAATGTATTGTATGAGAGGCCTGGAAAAAACCATTTTCTACGTCGTTTGACATTAAACGGAAAATGGGTCTACAAATCAGTAGGCGGACTATTCGTGGACGATGGTAGAGATGGATCTTCATGGAGGAGTTGCAAGAAAAGTACCACATTTATTTAAAAAAAATATTCAGCATAGATTAAGTTTTGCCAGATTTAACTTAAACGAAAACTACAGCCGTTGGATTGGAAAAGAAGTTTATTTAGTGATGAAATAAAAATAAATCTTTTTGGATCGGATGGGGAACGGTACGTTAGGCGATATAAAAATAAAGAACTAAATCCGCGAAATACATTAGTAACAGTAAAGCATGGAGGAGGATATATTACACTGTGGGGTTGCTTTTCCTATAATGGTGTAGGTCCACTATATTGGATCAAAGATACCATGACTAAAGAAACCTACATGGAAATTAGAAAAAAATATGCTTCCTTATGCCGAAATGAATATGCCGCTACCAATTGGTATTTCTAATCTACCAGCAGGATAACGGTCCGAAACATACCGCGAAATATCAAATATACCGCAAAATACCAAAAAGTGTTGCCCTGGCGGTCGCAATCTCCGGATTTAAATACAATAGAAAATCTTTGGCGACATTTAAAAAAAGGCATTGCTAATAAAAAAACATCAAACAAAAATATAGTATATCTTTATAGATATAGTATGATCTTTATAGATGCTGATGAGATAGGAAAAGAACCTTTCAATTGGCCATTTTAGTTTGTTAAACGATGCACCAAACACCCTGTATAAGTACAACCAGGTAATCAGAATGTCGTCGTTTACGGCTGTCGAAGTGTAAACATGCGAACTTCAACTAAAACTCCACTCGAAAATGAATATATTCAATTTATTGTTTTTTTGTGACAAGTATATTAATTCTTTAATATTATTGTCTTTTTTATATTTTCTGAATAAATTATAATATTATAATTATAATACAAATTAAGAAAAATCTAGAAAAAGTAATACAGGAGTGGCGTGAAAAAAAGTCGGCCCTGAATATTGAACAGTCCGTTAAACTGGAAAGAACCAACATCAAAATTGATTCTCTGGCGTTTGCTGATGATCTAGCAATTTTGGCTCCAAGATGTATTAACGACACAAAAGCAGATTGAAATCCTAAAAGAAACAGCAGAAAAGGTAGGACTCCAAATTTCCTTTGAAAAGACACAATACATGACCCGCAACAGACTAAGAAGACCATTTCCAAAAACAAAATATGGTAACATCAGACGAGTTTCTCAATTCAAATATTTGGGTGAAATAATCACGGAAAATGGGTTAGAAAAAGCGGCCAATAAGGGTAGATGTCAAAAAATGCAATCGGCATTGAGACTTACACAAAATATTTACAACAAAAAATGCCTATCTAAAAACACAAAACTGCGACATTACAACACAGTTATTAAGCCAGAATGCATATCTATATGGGACAGAAACGCTAATTTTGAATAGAAAGAGAGACATCGGGGACATTGAAAAGAAGGAAAGAAAAATCTTAGGCCCCAAACAAATAAATACAACAACATACCGACTTCGAGAAAACCAAGAAATCAAACAATACACAGATATACAGCGATAGGAGAAAAAGAAGACTTAAGTTTTACGCACACATAAAACGGACGCATTCGAGTAGGTTAACTAGACAAATAGTCGAATTAAAGAGGACCTAAGATCAGCAAATATTATACAAAGTGAAATACAGGATATAGGCTGTTTCAGACACAAGGTTGACGTTTGGAAGGTTGGCCAGAGAGAAAAATGTAGGAAGACTGGAAGAACTTGGTCTGACGAAAGGAAAAAAGCTCATAGCGAAAGAATGAAATTAGTATGGGCGCAAAGCAAGACTAACAACAAAAAGCGTCTCTAATTGTAGTTCGCGTGGTCCACCAAGGCCCATACGTAAATAATAATAATAATTTTACCTAAATCAATTTGACTACGCCTATGCATACCGCTCGATATGTTGGCTTCATAATCTTAAAATTTCATTCAAACAAAATACGTTTTTATTTCTAAATAATTGACAAATTTAGAATTAAAGTTATTAATGTCTGAATAATTGTGGCGTGTTCATAATTTTTTTCCTTTATTATTATTATTCACGTATGGGCCCTGGTGGACCACGCGAAGTACAATTAGAGGCGTTTGTTGTTGTTAGCCTTCCTTTGAGCCCATACTAATTTCATTCTTTCGCTATGAGCTTTTTTCCTTTCGTCAGACCAAGTTGTTCCAGTCTTCTTACATTTTTCTCTCTGGCCAACCTTCCAAACGTTAACCTTGTGTCTGAAACAACCTCTATCCTGAATTTCACTTTGTGTAATATTTGCTGATCTTAGGTCCTCTTTAATTGCCGCAATCCATTTAATTATTTCTACTTTAGCTCTACTCCTATTTTCATAAAATTCGACTATTTGTCTAGTTAGCCTACTCGGATTCATCCGTTTGATGTGTCCGTAAAACTTAAGTCTTCTTTTTCTCATATCGCTATGTATATCTGTGTATTGTTTGATTTCTTGGTTTTCTCGAAGTCGGTATGTTGTGCTATTTATTTGTTTGGGGCCTAGGATTTTTCTTATGATTTTCCTTTCCTTCTTTTCAATGTCCTCGATGTCCCTCTTTCTATTCAAAATGAGCGTTTCCGCAGCATATAGACATTCTGGCTTAATAACTGTGTTGTAATGTCTCAGTTTTGTGTTTTTAGATAGGCATTTTTTGTTGTAAATGTTTTGTGTAAGTCTCAATGCCGTTTCCATTTTTTGACATCTACCCTTATTGGCCGCTTTTTCCAACCCATTTTCCATGATTATTTCACCCAAATATTTGAATTGAGAGACTCGTCTGATGTTACCATATTTTGTTTTTAGAAATGGTGTTCTTAATCTGTTGCAGGTCATGTATTGTGTCTTTTCAAAGGATATTTGGAGTCCTACCTTTTCTGCTGTTTCTTTTAGGATTTCAATCTGTTTTTGAGCCGTTAATACATCTTGAGCTAAAATTGCTAGATCATCAGCAAATGCCAGACAATCAATTTTGATGTTGGTTCTCCCCAGTTTAATGGGCTGGTCAATATTCAGTGCCGACTTTTTTTCACGCCACTCCTGTATTACTTTTTCTAGAACACAGTTAAATAAGAGTGGCGAGAGTCCATCCCCTTGTCTCACACCAGTTATAATTTCGAAGGGTTCTGAGATGTCACCCATGAATTTAACTTTTGACCTCGTGTTAGTTAATGTTGCTTTAATAATTGCCAGCGTTTTCAGATCTAGTCCTTGTTCTTTCAAGATTCGGAATAAAGATTCGCGGTCAATAGAATCATATGCTTTTTTGAAATCCACAAATGTACAGACGAGATTTTTATTGTACAGTTTTTGATGTCTTAGAATCAACTTTAGATTCAGGATCTGTTCAGGGCAGGATCTGCCCGGTCGAAAACCTGCCTGATATTCACCAATGTTCGGTTCTAACTGTCCCTGTGCTCTGTCTAGTAGACATTGAGATAGAATCTTGTAACAAACTGGGAGAAGAGATATTCCTCTATAGTTGTTTACATCCGTTCTATCTCCTTTCTTATGTAGTGGATGGATTAGAGCATCTTTCCAGTCTTCCGGAATCCGTTCGGTTCGCCAAACTTCTTGTAGAATTTTGGTTATTTCCTTGATTGTACCTGGACCAGCGGATTTCAAAAGTTCAGCAGTGATTCCATCTTCACCAGAAGCTTTGTTATTTTTAAGCCGCTTGATTTGCCTAAGTATTTCCTCTTCATTCGGTGGTAATGAATCTGGGAATCTGAATTTTTTTCCTTTATTATACATTACCTATATATATTTTTTGGTAGTATGTCACTGTCGTGAAAATCTATTGTTGTCAATGTAAGTATCGTTGACATAAAAAAAAATATATTTACTTTCACTCGTTACTTTATATATTACAAATTAATATAATTTATTTTTTAGTTTAGTTTTGAAAACGGGGGGAGAGTACTCTCCGAAACGTTAACGTTAAAAATTTGTACATTTTTTTTATCTTTAAAATTTTGTTCGTTAGGCAAATTTATTACAAAAAAGAATCACTGACAAATTTGTCCCCGTTTGGTTTTTTGTTTTTACCCAGTGATTCTTTCTTTAAATAAGAACAGGTATTTTTGATATTTTTTAAGTTTTAGATAGTGGCGAAAAACCCAAATAAAGGAAAAAAAATCTATGTAATATTATTCCTGAATTTTAATGTTTTCGTGTCCGGGAACAACCACAAGACGCACAACTGTTTTGTGTATTTACGTTATTTCCGATATTATTGCTTTTATTGTCCATATAATAAGTATTAATATGTATTTACACTAGAACACACAAAAAGAATATTCCAGTACACTTATTCGGCACTTATTATCGATTAAAACACACTAAAATTGCATAATCTACTATCAGTCTTCTAAGTTGTTGACATCAACTACCAAAATTCCAAAACAATGCGTCATCTGTGGTGTTTCAATATGGCCGTTTCTGTCTCCATTTATACGTGCATAAATATTTGCAAGGCTCCTTCCTGTTAGTTTTGTATTCAAAGAGATTGATGAAGTGCAGCCATTATTTCCCCGAATGAGCTATAGAATGCTATGCCTCCAGTCTCAACTTTTTTTATACACCTTGTATACTCTAGACAAATAAAAATATCTCAATTGTTCTCAAGTGTCACGACCACTACTTTACAATAATATAAAAATTATGCCAAATATAGACTATACAATAATATCCATGCAGTATCTTTGACCCGTTTTTGTTGCATTTCAATTGAAATAATACAATATACCATCTCGGCAACCTCGCTCCACACAGCCAACCTTGCAAGTGGACTCTCAACGACCAGTAATTTAAAAAACGACGTTTTCATTGGTCTTGAAGAAAACATTTGCCGGTCACAGCTGGGAACTTGAATCGGTTTTGTAGATGCGCCGCACCCGACTCCTCGTTCGATGTCTGTCTCTTTTCTGTATACGGGCGGGTTTTTCGATACGTTCGTCGTTGATAAGGGGATACTTCGCTCAGTTGGAAAGAGACGACGAAACGTATTTCCTTTCCAACGGTTGAATTTTGTGGCAAATATGATTTTGTTTTATACTTAGTCGGTGTTCATATTGGCGCGTGCTTACGAGTGGAATATTAGTGCATTGATTGTATTTCTTCGGTGTTTTTGTATTTGTGATTATTTCAAACAATGGTGTCAAGTAAGATGGTAAGTTTTCAGTTTTGTTCTGGTGGTTTAATCAATTCTATTGGGACCTTCCCACATTGGAACAGGTTATCAGAAAACCATAACAGAAAAAATAATTAGTCAGTTATCAAAAAAACTCTATTTCGGTATTTTACTTTCATAGAGGCATATTATGCTATATAAAACACCAGTCAGTAGTGGGTAGTTGTTTGTATATGGACATATACAAACAGCAAATTCACTTTAGGGAATGGGGGAATAGAATATGGTGACCTATATGACGATTGTAATAATTTTTGGTCACTCCATATCAATTTTATAGAATTGAATATGCAATGATAGGGGGGAAGATGTAATACTTTGTGGCCATATTCTTCAGTCATATGATCTGCTGCCCCATATTCTTTTTTTAGGCTTGTTCCTGAAAAGAACATTATGAAACACAAACCTGTCCCTTTAATTACTGCTTACCGAATAACGATTTGCAGCAGTTCACTCTTCAACATAGGGTTTTCAAAAGGAAGATTATGTTTCGTTAACCATTCTGCAATTTCCGATTCTATCCATGCACTAGTTGGAGGTTTATCCATTTTACTGTGATATGGGGCATTATCCATGACAATAACTGATGGCTCCTCCAAGATTTTCAACAGCTGGTTTGGTTTTCAAACCAAAATAGAAAGTTATCGTTATTCATTTCTCCATGATTATGGTCTTTTGTTTTAGAAGAGAAAACTAATTCGGCCTCTGGAATAAAGCCATTCTTGTTCCCAGCACGAAGAACAATATATCTGCAATAACGTTTTTATTGACACATCTTAAAACAATTATTTATGACATGACTTTAATGGCTCCTAAGTATTACGTATAGCACTCACCTTTTTCCATCAACTTTTGTAGTCTTTTCACACCTTGTGTTATCATCTGCATCATCTAGTGCAACTGAAACTCGCTAAAAAAACTCCAGTTAACCATGAGACCTACTAAGCTATTAAGACATACCTCTCTCACAGTGTTTAATGGCAAAAGAGGAGCCCCATTATATCGTTCCTGTTCAAAATAACTGATAAGTGACGAGACAAGTTGCTTACACTGACCGCTTAACGGTTTTGACGTATTTTTGTAATTATGATCGCAGATTTTTTACTACAGAACTCGTAAAAACAGAAACTAAACCAGAAAATAGCTAAAACAGCAAATAATACAGTAAAAATAATTCAGAAACGTTTGAAGGCACAACTCAAGGACGATCAGAACATGAAAATGGCAGATTCTACGAAGAAACTTGTGTTAGGCCGGCACCACTGTCCAGAATCACAAACCTAAATAACAGCCCTAAATAACAAACCTAAATAACAAGATTTTTTGTAAATACAGGAAAGCATCACTATTTTTGTGTAGCGCCTTCACAAATATTTTCATAACTCCCAATTTAATGTGTAAAGGGGGTAGAATAATGTCTTTTTGATCTACCAACGAGTCGAGTTTAATGTTCATTTGGTCCGGAATATACCTGTTACCAATAATAAACCGATGACTTTATTAAATTAATTAAAGTACATATCGTTTTATAGCTCTCTTTACAATTCACTGCGTGTTCTATTGGTATAGCCGGTTTCCGATTCCCTTTTTTTTTTGAAAACATAAACTGCCCACAAATGTAGCAAAAACGAACAGAACTTTGTTTACACTTTCTATTCGACATTTTAATTGAATTCGAAATAAGATATTTGTTGTTTGAATCGAACAAATAAATATTAAACCGAAGTTATATTAAACCACGTCGGGTAGTGGAAAAAAATGATTTAACTGTAGAAAAAAAAATGATGTGATGGAATATTTCTGCTAACACTTTTAGTTTTAAGGAAGGTAGTTTAACATATTTATACACATTTCTTTCGGGGTATATGAAAAAGTTAAAATTTATAAACTAGTGTAATGTTTGACTACATTTTTTATTTCGAAATTTGAATTTGAAGATTTGTTAAATTATGTTAAAAAAATCGGTTCTTTTTTTTGCATCGGATCGTGACTGGAGATTAAAAATGTATTTTGATAACACAAAACGCAAAAAATCATGGGTTGGCTGACCCAAGACCACCATCATCGACCGCAAGACCCAGTCACTTTGGAAAGAAGACAATGCTGTGAATTTGGTGGAATCAGAAGGGTGTCGTGTACCATGAGCGTCGGAAACTAGGTGAAACAGTTAATACCGTTCGCTACAGTTACCAAATGACCGACTACAATCGACCAGCGAATGGGATACAAGACACGCCCCATCACACACAGAAAAAGCAGTCAGAGACACCATTTCCGCACTTGGGCTGGGAACTCTTACCCCACCCGCCGTACTCAGCAGACTTGACCCTTCCGACTACTACTTGTTTTCTTCGATGTCTCACGCACTTTCAATCAAACGCTTCGACAATTACGGAGCTATCGAAAAATAGCTTGATGGATGGAAAAAATGGCTGGACCACCTCAAAAGATGTACGGTGTTTCTGGAAGGGCTTCCACAAATTGCCAGAGTGCGAATTGCTAGAGATCGTCCATACTTTGAATAAACCATTTTTTACCTTTTTCCCAAATTAAACGTGTTATTTTTTAAGAAAAAATTAAAAATTATTGACCATTAGACCTGGTATTATACACGAGGATTGTTAATGATAAGTATTATTAACTCAAAAACTAACCTAAAAATTATTAATTTCTAATCGTGTTTTCGAATAAAAAATAATTCTTGATTTTTTTACTTTATTTTTAAAACTTTATCATAAATAATATTGATAATCGATGCGAAAAACTTTTTAAAAATTCGCTACAATTAATTATAAATGAATTAAAGTGTATAACAATTCTTTTATTGGAACCTTTGGTGTGAAACACTAAACTTGAAGAGATTTACCACTAAACACCAAATCACTTTTTTTGAACTGTTCGGCGCACGTTTCGCTAACGATGTTAGCATCATCAGGAGGTGATTTAATCTAATTCTAAAATTCAACTATGTTCTATTTATATGAAAACCATACCTAACGAAGCGTGTAAAAATCATGAACCGTGAAGTGTACCAAGCCTTACATTAATAATTGAAAAAGTTGACTGAAAGGAATCTGTCCTTTATCTCGGTTCATGATTTTCTTACATTTTTCTATTTGAATGATTTCATATGCATCCAAAGCCCTATTATTATTAACACTTTTAATTAGTCTTAAATTACTAATATCTATACTGTGGTCATGTTCGATTGCATGTTGGGGAACACAAGATTTTTCATTTCTCCCATATCTAATGTGGGCAATATGTTCTTTATATCTTGTCAATATGGATCTTTTTGTTTGCCCAATATACCTTCGATCACAGTATTGACAACTAATTTCGTAAATCCCCGACTTTTCATGCTGCTCTACTTTATCCTTTGGATTACCCAGAACTTCTCTTAATTTATTATATGGTTTATACCCAACCTTAATGTCCACTTTTTTCAAAATTTTGTCTAGTCCTCTTGTCAACTGGGCATCAAATGGTATTACCATGAATTTCTTTGTGTTCTGATCCTTTTGAAAAGTCGAAGATTCTTTCAATAATTTTCTGAAATTATGTTTTCTAATTAGTTTATTTACAATGTTCTTATTATAACCATTCACTTCAAATACCTCCCTAATTAATTTTAATTCTTTGTTATAATTATCTTTATTTAAAGGAAAATTACTTTAACTTTTAACTTTTTAACTAGCCATCTTATTTTGGAAGCTATAATTTGAATCGTTAGGAATGTATCTCGAAGTGGTGGTGGTTTTTTGAAAATATCAAAATCTAACCTATTTTTATTATTTCTACTGGCTAACACATCCAGAAATGGTAAACTATCGCTGTTTTCGAGTTCATGCATGAATATTATATTTTCGGATTTATTATTTAAGTTCTTAATAAAATCATCTAAATTTTCATTTTTCGAATCGAAAATGGCAAAAATGTCATCCACATATCTTAACCATATCTTCGGAAAGCAACTGAATTCATCTTTTGCCTCGGTTTCAAATTTACTCATAAATAAGTTGGCTAAGAACGGTGACAGGATTGCCCATTGCCGTTCCTTCTTATTGTTCATAAAACCTGTTATTAAGCTGAAAACAATTTTGCTTCATACCAAAATTGCATATTCAATTTTGCTTCATAAAAGATCCATATTGACAAGATATAAAGAACATATTGCCCACATTAGATATGGGAGAAATAAAAAATCTTGTTTTGCCCAACATGCGATTGAGCATAACCACAGTATAGATATTAGTAATTTAAGACTAATTAAAAGTGTTAATAATAATAGGGCTTTGGATGTATATGAAAGCATTCAAATAGAAAAATGTAAGAAAATCATGAACCGAGATATAGGACTGATTCCTTTCAGTCAACTTTTTCAATTATTAATGTAAGACTTAGTACACTTCACGGTTCATGATTTTTACACGCTTCGTTAGGTATGGTTTGCATATAAATAGAACATAGTTTAGTTTTAGAATTAGATTAAATCATCTCCTGATGATGCTAACATGGTTAGCGGAACGTGCGTCGAGCAGTTCAACAAAGTGTTTCTATGTTTAGTGGTAAATCTCTTCAAGTTTAAAGTGTATAAAATTTTAAAAAATCACGTGACTACGTGACTAGGATAGCGCCGCTATTGGCTGCCATGTTTGTGACGTCATAATAGTATAGTGTTTTCACGTCAGTTCTGTCAACGGCTTCTACCTGTATATATACTGTCAAAATTATTGTTCGTTAAGTGGAAAATAAAATATTGTTGATTACTAATTTAGTTCAGTTCAAATTAAGTGAAGTTCAAGACGCTAAATGTCAGGATTGTGCCGCTTCAGCAGATAATAAATACTCAAACAAAAAAATTATATAATGTTATAAACAGTAACATTTTGTATATATTTGCAATATTGGTTTTCAAAAATAATGAAAAATGTTAAATATTGAATAACCAAAAGATTATTTTCTAGTTTTGTAATTATTTTTTGAGCGAAAAACACATAATTAAACATCATAACACATAAAACATCATAATTATAAAAATAAAATCCATACATTCTGTTTAAATCGCTAATTTTATTTCAATAAAAAATACACTGTTAAATATACATAATAAAATTTCCCCCAACTTAAATTTCATAAGTATAAGACTTGATATACCAAATTGGTAGTCGCATTTTGTTCTTGTCTAATTCTTGAATATTATTATTCGTATCGTACAAAATAGATGATCCTGTAGGATTTTCTCATTGATACTACCCTCGGTTATGTTGCTACATGTAGATTCTTTGCGGACAGGAAGAAATATTCAGTCTTATAAATTTGGCACGTTAATTACATAAAAAAAAGTTATAAAAACGAATGCAAAAAAACAAAAGTAACCCTAATCTAATTTCAATATTTCATTCTGAAATTACGTATAAATTTACCGATAAATTATTTTATTTGCCCGAGATTCCGATTATTTCCGAACGTTTTTTCAGAAAAAGTGCGATAGAAAATTTCGGTATAACTTCCGAATTGTTCCGAGACGAACCGATATTGACTTTCGTTACCATTGTGAGGTCACAATGGTTCGGGTTTTTTCGGGAATTGTCGGCGTGTCGGCGATACTAGGTTTAAAAATTTATTTTTAATTTGACATAACTTTTTAATTATAAGGAAAAAAATAAAAATAAAAATAGTTTTGTTATGAAATTTATATATAATATTTCAATTTATGACAAAAAAAATTGTTTAACAGCCCAACTGTTGCAATTTGTTATGTTTTAACTATTACCTGCCAAAGGCTTTCTAAAGAATGATTTATTACGAAATAAACCATATAATCAAGTGGATCAACTAATCACTGGAATCGTTATTCGTATTTACTAACATATGCGAAATTTTCTTCGATATGACTCAATATATAATTCAAAAATTCTAAATTGTGTTCTATCCAGATATATATCACGGTTTAGCCCGATTTTCGCCGACGTAAAATTGGCTTCGCTCGAAAAACAATGCGAACATGTTTATTATTAGATAAAAATATAAGTTTGACTAATGTGGGTTGTTACTGATAAGGCAGTATAAATGATTGTAATAAAGTTACATTGGTTAGTTGCAGTTTTGTTTTTTTTTTCTACCAAAATTAAAGATTATTATAAATGTTTCATATTAAAGGGGAATGGGTCTTTTTGTAATTTTTCTGACGAATTGTCGAATCTTTTGGATTTTGTTCTGGCTTCTAGTTGATGGAAATTAATTATAAATGTTTAATAAAAGACTTTTGTGTATATTTCCACTTTTATTATTAATATTTGACGCGATAAATTCTTCAACCTTTGCCTGAAGAATGGGCCCTTTGAATATAAAACTACAGGAAGGAGCATATGATCATGTAAGTAGGACCGGAGTGGTAGCTACATATGGCCGACTACTGTTCCCGGTTTGGCAGTGGCGTAGGGCAGTATGAATAAAAACAAGAAACTGATAAAAGTTTACCGTTTTTTTTAAACAATAAATTATTGTATAATTATCGTTACTGTAAACATTTAAATCAATTAAAAAAAGTCTATTTTTTCAAAGAGTAAAGTGTCTTTTATAGGGAAAATACGACAAAAAGTTATTAAGAAAATGTTCGGAAAGGCTTCCGCGGTCGGTAATAGTAGAATTACTAGATTTTCAGGTAGAACCACCTTTTAGATTTGTAAAATCTCTGAGATTTTAGAGAACCTAGTAATTCTAATATACCAGGTGTCCCATTAAGGATGGATCGCGGCCGTATCTTGAAAACTATTTATCCCACAGCTTTGGGGAAATAAAATTGTACTAAAAATGATCATGACAAATTCACCAAAAATATTTTTAAGCTTCTAAAACGACCACAAGGGGGCGTGCCTAGCTAAACATGTTTAAAAATCTTTTTTTTTTGTGTATTTTCAAGTGTTAACCGAGTAAGAAAAATTCTCAGTTATAATTAACTGTCTCCTACAACTTTGTTTTATGACATTTTGTCGTAATTTCACGAATAGAGGGGGGCGGGCGAGTTTTACCTACTGAGATAAAAAGTCGTCTAATGTCCGTTTGCCTAAACCGATTTTCCTCAATTTGGATTCATTTAAAAGGCAATTGCTGGGACAATCAGATAATCGGGGAGATACATTATTTAGTTTATAAATGAAACCGCGAGGTGGCGTTACATTCAACAATAGTTTTTTTGAAGTTTTGATAGTTTTTTCAAATGGAATGGTACAGCTTTTATTACATGGCTAGAAAGGTAATTTAAAGAGAATTTAAAGAATCATCCAGTGAAAACCCGAAATCGATATCTCTGACATGTCAGGAGATATTTCGATTTTTCTGAAAAAATCCGTTATTATTTCACTACTACCTGCATTAAGTTAAAAAAATATTAACCTAATGTTTGCCTTCCTTCACACTTTACTCAGGCTTAGGACTGGTCCAAATTCTTAGTGCCATATTAATTTGGAGCGTGTTTAAAGGCCAACGGGCCAACAACGAAGATAATAATAATAACAACAGTCAAATAAAATTAACAGCACAACAGTCTAATAATTAACAGAATCTGAACTTTAACGCCTTTCTAAATGTTCAAAATGCCTTCCATCCTTAGAAATGCAAAGATTTATTTTTCCACGAGTACTAAAAACGGCAGCTTCAATTTCCGCTCTTGAAATGCCGGTTATTGAATTTTGAATTCTTTCAATCATGTTTTCTCGTGTGGTAGGACGAGTTTGAAAAACAAGGTCTTTTAGTCTTTCATACAAGTAAAAATCGAGGATTGTCAAATCCGGTGAGCGCGCCGGCCACGAAAATAAACTACCCCGTCCTATCCAACGATTTGGAAACGAAGCATCCAAGAAGTTTCGAACCACCTGCGAGAAGTGGGCAGAGCATCCATCATGCTGGTACCACATTTGTCTTCTTGTTTCCAACGAAACATCTTCCATTAGTTCTGGCAGTCCATTTTGTAAAAAATTTAAATATGTTTCACTATTCAAATGTCCATTAAAAATAAAGGGACCAATAAGTCTGTCTCCCAAAACACCACACCATACGTTCACACTCCATCTATTTTGGTGGTTGATTTCTAACATCCAGTGTGGATTAGCAACTGCCCAGTAGTGCGTATTATGTAAGTTAACGCCTCCATCACTGCTAAAAGTAGCTTCATCAGTCCATAGTATGCGTTTTAAGAATTGTTTATTTCCACTACACATATTTTTTAACCAGTGACAATAGTCTAACCGTCTGTCGAAATTGTTATCCAAAAGGGCTTGGTGTAAGACAACATGATAGGGGTGCAGCTTGTTATCTCTTAAGATTCGATGAACGGATGTCTTGCTAACACCTAATTCTTCAGATATTTGTCTGATACTTAAATGGGGGTTGGTTTCAACATAAGCCAGAACATTTACGACATTATCTCCATTACGAATCGAACGTAACCTGGTGCGGACTGGATCTGGATGCACAATTCCTGTTTCTCGTAAGCGTCTTGCTAGACGTGTAAACACCTTCTTCGAATAATGCCTTCTTTTGGGATATTGACTTGCATATTGCCGCTCTGCAATACATGCATTTTCAAAACATTGGAAATACACCGTCAACATGTCATAGGCCTCGTTATTCGTAACAAATAAACATTTATCTATAAGAACGGTAAATTGGAAAATTATATAATAATACTAGGCCCTTGTCCCAACATCAATCAAAGCCAACTACCTATTTCCAACATCATCTAACTTTATTTCTCTCGTTGGGCCCCCACCTGTTTTGTACATATATTGTTTATGTTCCGCATAATCCTTCTTTGTTGATTTTTTTAACAAATCCCATTTCCTACGCAACGTTTTGTCAGTTCTTCCTGTACCACAAACTGCAATGAACCTTTCTTCAGTCTCCATTTTATATCTTTGGTATTATTGGAAAGGGTGTCTGTTTTCTTGCACTCTGGAATAGAATAATGCGAGGATCACCGACACTATTACTACGTAAAACAACTTTATACGTACCGACAATTTCTTTACTTGCCTCAGCCAAATCGACTAACAGAACAATTTCGTCAATCGTGAAATTATTATACCGCTTTATCTCCATTTTAATAAAATGAAACAATATTTTTATAAATCGAATAAAACAATGTTATACTTTGTCATCTATCACTTTTTTTAAATTGTGTGAGTATAATACCTAATTTTACACTTTTATTGGGATTATTTTTTTTACAATATTTTAAATAGTAGGGAATTCCGGAAATCTATCTGATCATTTAATAGATATCTAGACGGTTCTTTATTATATTTACAAATTTCAATTGCTTCTAAATTGTTTAATTTTTTGTTTTTTTGGCGCTGTACTGTAAATCGTTTTACGAAACTATAGTCACGCAAATTTAAAAATAAAAGTGATATAAACAAAGTATAAAATTGTTTTATTCGATTTAAAAAATGAACTATCACAAAGTAACGGACAAATCAATCAATAATATTTTTATAATTTCCAAACCGTTCACGTTAGGTTAGGCTTATAAAATGTTATCATTTCCCACACCTTCAACTGTCAACGATGGTCCAATCCCACCTACTATTTTGACGTATTAGATCTACTATAGCCTTATTTTAGGTATAACTAAAGGCGTCGTAGGCAACAGGCCAACACCAGATATCCTAAGAATAATACCTGGTATAACCTATTCCGAGTATAACTGTTCGCCGTTTATACTTGATATATACTTGCATTGTAGAACCGGCCCTTAGACACGATCACAAACAGCACAACTTTACTATACAACACCAACAAGAAAACTAAAATTGCTAAATAAAATTATCGGGAATAGGCCATTTAATACAAATAACTCGAAGTAAATAATGCTGAACCTAATCGCAAAAAAAATGCGTTATCCTTTGTCAGTCGGTCCAAAGGCGGCTGCTTGTCTTTTGCTTTTATTTCTTGCAGTTCTACCGCACAATACATGTTACCCAAATAAAAATAAAATTAACTATAAATAAAAAGTGCGTTATATTTTAATATGCCGACCAGGAAACTTAATACTTTCTATCAGAAGTATTTAATAATTATTCGGTTATTCGGTACGTTATATCCGTAGATACGTATTAAGCGTGTACGTTATAAGTGAGCTTTACTGTATACCCTAAAAGTGACAAACATTTCTTGATGTTCGTGTACAAAATTTCGTTATGAAATCTCAAAGCATTCTCGAGATATTTGACCGACCTGTATGTACGATATACTGAAAGTTAAAAAGGATTAATTTGAATTGTAGGGTATTAAATAGATAAGATTGAACAAATCGATTAAGAAATCCGTTAATCCTCTTAGTTTATATAATACAGTGCTCTTGCCATTGTTATTTTATACTAAAATTTTCTATCTATTTATACCGAATGATAAAAACCGAAATATAAATTATTTTATCAACAAATGATAATGGCTGGATAAATCCAAAAATAGGTTACATAATATTTTTTGAATATAGTGACTTAGTCATATATTCAAGTGAACTATAAATCGTTTTATTTAATCAAATGTTGGAAAGTGAATCGGGTGGAAAATTATCACTGTACTATATATTGATATATGACTATTATAATAAAACTTAGTTGACGTAATTTAACGGAAGTTTATTTTTTGATTAACTTTGTTTATTTTCGCTTACTGCATTTTTACTTGGTTGTAAATGTAGATTTTTTCTGTTTGGTATTTTCTTCTCCAAATGCCTAGGGGTACAGAAGATACACCAAACGTCTAAAATGTCACCTATAATATATTTTGAAAAGACAGATTTTCAGTTCAGATAACATAAACCTCGCTATGAAGCCCCGAATATCTTTTTCAATTTCTTAACATACACGTCGTTAACTTCACTGATATATTATGTACACACACACACACACAAATATATATATATATATATATATATATATATATATATATATATATATATATATATATATATATTACATATATATACATATATATACAATTATATAAGACTTGAATGACAACTTTTCTCCTTGCAATTGAACTTGACTTCTTGAAGACCACATTTTAGACCAAGACATTTGATTTTACCTTTATAACCAATGCAAGAGTTCAGCAAATGTTCTTATAATTTTTTTTTATAGGCCAATATCCTTAAGCAACTTGAACATGTAGAGTTATGCTCCATTTATATTTAAAAAATGGCGTATAGCACCTATTTTACAAACAAAGCAGTGTTAAAATAGTGAAAGTTCTAATAAAAACCGGTAAAAATATAGGTCAACGTATTCCTGAAAAAGCAAAACAAAAACATATTCAATGTGCAAAACCAAAATCATAAATAAAAAATAAATGTTATTATATTTTATTCGTTTTAAATGATTATTATTATTTAAAACTACAAATTCTACAACTAGGGGCTCTACTGTTTGCGAACTAGAGAGCTGGCATCTGATTGGTGGCACAGCGATCTGCGTAAGTCTTTCTCGTTGGCCTCGCTCATAATCTAGATGGCTCTAACTCAAACATACATACAATTCTTAGTTCAGATGGATTTTGTTTGTGACGTAATCATTATCGTATAATATCATCATTATCATAATCGTTTGTGACGTCATCAGGTTTCGTGAATCTGAGTGTATGTATATGTATTTATATATACATTGTTGTGATTTCCCACTTCTTCTTGTGTGTCCCCTCTGACATATTATCTTTCAATGTCAGATTTCGCCACCTACTGTCAATCAATACATCACTATGACTGGACATTAGGGATATATTATGACCGAAACTTATAAAAACTAGGATAATACTACCAACACGATTCCTACATAAATATACGTAATGTCATAATAGTCCGGTCAATTGTTCCGGTACGTGGAAAAAAATTGAGTCCGGTCAAATTAGACAGAAAAATATGAGTGAAGGTACATCAATTCACATGATGCCGGAAGTGAAAATTATTCAAAACAAAATTAAAAATAACATTTAAAAGTTCCTCATCGTTCCGGTACGTGGAAAAAAATTGACTCGAGTTCAAAGACAAAAAAAGGATTTTTCGCGATTTTCATCAAAACGGTAAGTTTTATCGTAAAAGTACTTCAGACAAAAATTGTAGATCATAAAATTGTCTATAAAAAAGGCATCAATAATTTTTTTCGTAAGAGCCACCGTTCCTGAGATATAACGATTCAAAAAGTTGTAAGCGTCATAATAAGCACACGTTTCCACGCCACCTCTGAGGTAGTGTACTTAGCGCGTTTTTTTTTGACATGGTTTCCCCAGTAGGCCTATTCCACAGGTCTGTTGTGATTCTGTTTAATTGGACTTAAAAGACCTTGGTCGAACAGCAGTTATAATACTATGGCAAATATTTGTGCATATTCATTTTAAATGTCCTAAATTTGATCGTTTATTCTTTAAAATCACTCGTTCCATAAAATATGTCAACGACTCTGGGATGTCATTGTTTAAATCTTCAAACATGCTACCTGGTGGAGGGTAGTTAGAATTATCAAACACTGCGGATTGAATATCTTCGCGAATTATAGCTGCAGCTGCTTCTAGGATTCTGAATCGTTCTTTTTTATCCATTTTCTTTTTTTTGCACCAGGCTTGATTCAAAATATCATGATGATTGTCTCTTAAGCATATAAATGTTGATGCTCCTGATTTTTCAGTGATAATAAGTTTATTACCATACTTTAGTTTTAGTTGCAGCTTAATCGTCCTGTGATCTAAAGTTGTAATTTTGCAAACATTTCTTAGTTCGTTTAAAGTGAGCTGACAGTCATCGCTATTTTCTATGTAAGTAAATATTTCCTCCATTGCCAGATTCGTAGTTTCGTCTTTAGGACGACCCACTTTAGCCCCAGTGAAAGGTTTCATGAAAAAAATACGATCATACTTAGCTTCAGCAGCAGCTAAATCATATTCAAATTCGATTCGCGCAATAACAGCGTCTGCTCTAGCATCGGAACGAGTCCGAGCTACTTCCATAATTGAATCTTTGAATTGAAGTGTATTTACTATGGCTAATTTGACAGCGAAAATCCCAGGATTTTCTTCTCTCATACTCTCTTCGTTCAATTCCTTGCCGCAAAATAAGTATAGTTTTTTAAAAAGCTGATTCACTTATACGTGATTTAGTACGAGGAGGACTTACTGTAGATGTACTGGCTTCTTGTTCTTCATGTTGTCTTTTACTAGCTGCAGCAATAGAAGACTTTCGAGTATAATTTTTACGACAATTTTCGTGTATTGTCACAGATTTCTGATTTTTAAGATATTCTGAAAATTCATCAGTTCGTTCGATACTTGCATTGATTAATGTCTTCATACCACGTTCAACAGTAACATTTTCACTTTCAGTTTAGCACAAATAAAATAATATTTTGACATTTTTGTTATAAAACTCGAAACAAAACTATACGACCCTGGCCACGCACATTGAACAGAGAGACAGATGTCTCAAGGTTACACTGGTGTATAAATTAAGGGACTGGGTTTCATTTTAATTGATATTCTCATAGTTATATTTATGTATATTTTAAAAGTAACTTACAATCACCCATAGAAAAATATTTTTACTTATATTACAGCTACAGAGATGTATATACGTGACGTACTTATGCATATTATGACGCTTACAACTTTTTAAATCGTTATATCTCAGGAACGGTGGCTCTTAGGAAAAAAAATGTTGATACCTTTTTTATAGATAATTTTATGATCTACAATTTTTGTCTAAGGTAATTTTACGATAAAACTTACCGTTTTGATGAAAACTTTAACCTCGAGTTAGTTTTTTCCACGTACCGGAACGATGGGGAATTTTGAAATGTTATTTTTAATTATGTTTTGAACAATTTTTATTATGTTTGAGTCACTTCCAGCTTGATGTGAATTTATGTACCTTCACTCTTATTTTTCTGTCTAATTTAACCGGACTATAATATATATTGTGTCCCTTATAGAGAATTGTGTAGTTTATAGAAAAACGAATAAAAAAGAATTAAGTTTACGATATTTTATTTCTTACTTAGGATATAAATAATCAAAAATATATAACTTATTCGGAATATTTACTCTTTGGCTTTTACACAGTTCCAAGAGTACATAATTGGGTTTTTGAAAAAAAATTAATTATGGATTTTTTTACTTCATTTTAAAACTGTATCATAAATAATATTGATAATCGATGCGAAAAGCTTTTTAACAATTTGTTATAATTAATTCTAAATTAATTAAAATTTACAAATTAAAAACAAAACACGTAAGTACCAGCACGCCTCGATTGGCTGCCATGTGTGTGACGTCATAATAGTAAAGTGTTTTCACGTCAGTACTATCAGCGCCATTATATATATATATATATATATATATATATATATATATATATATATATATATATATATATATATATATATATATATATATTGTGAAAAATATTGTTGGTTAAGTGCAAAATAAAATATTGTTCTGTCGATACTTATTCTCTCGTTAAGTTGAGAAGCCAAAACAAATCTTATGTTTATATTGCGAATGCAATCAAACGATCAGCATCTATATTTTTGAAAGGATCATATGTGACCTAAAAACAACAAGAAAACAGAGAGTGATCAAGAAAAACAAGTACAAAAATGGATAATCGTATTGTATGCGAGCCTTTGAAGGATCCTTTTGTGACCTCTGTCGTTATATGTGTTTCGGTTAATAATGTCGATTTTACTAAGAGATGGTGTTACCAATATATATATATATATATATATATATATATATATATATATATATATATATATATATATATATATATATATATATATATATATATGGTATAGATTAATGTCGTCTATGGCAATCTAATCAAAAGAATGTTGGTTGAAGCTTATGGTGAACATAATCTAACCCATAAACCTTGCAAGCGATGCTTTAAACGATTTAAAAGTGATGATTTTGATGTAAAAGACAAGGAGCGTCGAGGACCCTGAAAAGTTTGAATATGCACATTTGCAAGCATTATCGGATGAAGACTCAACTCATATGTTGAATCACTTGTAGCTCAATCCACCATTTCTGAATGTCTACGGGCATTGGGAAAGATCCAGAAGGCAGGAAAATGGGTTCTATATGAATTAAAGGAAAACGACATTAAAAAGCGATAAACCACTTGTGAAATTTTGCTTGCCAGACAGTGGAACTATTTTGACAACCCAAAGTGCAAAAAATCATGTGTAGACCCAGGCCAGCCTTCAACATCACAACCAGTGAGCAATATACATGGATATACTTGATAATTAAAGATCAAGATTATTTGAACATTAGTTAATCAAATAACGAGAGTTTCGTTCTTGATTCTATATTTTTTTACCGCACTGTACATATACTCTGTACTATTTAAAATTAATTGGTTGACCTTGTGGTAATACCATCTATTGAAAACATTATATCAGTAATTAACTACAAGCAACTGGGAACTAATTAGCTGTAACTACTGTATTTTATAAATTATTTTTACTTACATAATTTACAAGAATTATTTAGTTCATTGTTGACTACTGTTTGAATCATTAACATTGACTCAATTTCAGTTCTCTATTCATTATTTTATAGATTCATTAATACGATATTGTAGCGGTATAATGCTTTGTTATTATGCATATTTACAATCGTTTGCTATTATCTCATTAATATACTTCGATATATTTAATTGAAATTATACCAAGAACTAAAGCCGTACATCAACCATAATTTGGTCTTACAAATTATTAGAATACTCAGTATATAAATAAAGTAATGAGGCTGGGGACGTATCGTTCGATCTAGTAACAGTGTTGGGTTCCTCTTTGGAGGAGAAGCAGGCCAACATCTGATACGTCTCCAGTACGAGTTTGAACCCCCTAGTCACTCAGTAATTATTTTACGTTCTTACGTACGTTCTTAAAAAGTATAATTATTAACTTTTTCAAATTGTACGTTTTTTTAGTGTTAATTCTTGAAGAAAACACAGATGTCATCGTGAATTTGCTTAAAATGGAGTTGTACGCAATACAACACGTTAAAATTGTTGAGTTATTTTATAAAATTTATAAAGGTGATATTTACGGTTTCTACAATCGTCCATCTGCAAGCACTATCAATCGAGTTGTTCAACAATTTCAAGAAACTGATTCGATTGTAGATAAAAGAAGAGCAATATACGATGCTAGTCAAAAGTCCCCCCTCTACCCCTATCTTTTAAATGGTTATACTTATGAAACAAACTAATATAATTTGTAATGTGAAAATGACTGGATGTAAACTCCTTTTCTAGTGATAACTGATGAGGTAATCATCATAGATGACGTCACAGTGCTATTGTGACCAATAATTTTCGATGGTATCCTATGGCAAGTGACACTTGTATAGGTATTTAAAAGACCTATTCAACTATACTAATTTTCGTTGGATTCAAGGTAGTTTTGACGCATAAAATAAATAAATACTAAACTTTCACTTTAGCATATAACACCGGGGAACAGCAATTTTGTTGATTTAGATCTGTGATTTGTTTTTGACTAATTTTTCATCTCTGAATTCAAAAATATTCACAGTTTTTCTCTATCGCGTCAAGTTCTTAAGCTACAGCATACCACTCATTTTACCTTAAAAGTGTACATACGAATGGAAATAAGGTGAGATCTGACCAAATAGATTAGAATAGTATATTCATACAGAGGTTAACATATTAAAAGTTAAATTGTGTTTATACAAAAAATAAATAAAAGATATCGTAAAAATTTCTTCTTATAGCTTTTCCTGGAGTGTTCACTTTGTGGACAATCTCGCTTGATGCTCCAACAGTAGTCAGCCATCATACTGACATCCCATCTACCTTGATACCGCGCTTCCATAACCTTTAGATCTTGGTGGAATCGCTCGCACTGTTCATCACTAACAGCACCAAGATTTTCTAGGAAGTTAGCAAGATGACTATGTAAGAAATACAATTTGTTGCTCATGTTGCACCCAAGTTTTTTAAAGCTCTCCAAGAGTTGTTGAACGATTTCGATGTAATTCGGGGCTCGTGTCTTTTCCAAGAAAGTCTTTAACAATATTTTTAAAAGTCAACCAAGCATTCCTTTCAAGTTCGGTCATTGTTTCAGTGAAATTTTCATCTTTAACGAGTTGCCGAATCTGTGGACCATCAAACACACTAGCCTTTATCTTTTCATATGACAGGCTAGGGAATGCCGAAATGATATACTTAAAGTAGTCTCCTTCAATTGACAAAGCTGTAACAAATTGCTTGAAGAGACCTAGTTTTATATACAAAGGCGGAAATACAATGTTTTTTCTGTCGACAAGTGGCTGATTTAAAATGTTTGGGTCACCAGGTCTTAGGTCAGATCTTGGCGGCCAGTTCGATTGCACCCAATGCTTCTCACGAGCTCTGTTGTACCACATGCACAAAAAACAGGGATACTTGGTATACCCGCATTGCTGGCCAAGAAGGAAACAGACCATTTTAAGGTCAACACAGATGATCCATTGGTGCATGTTATATTGCAACAAGTCAATGACTTTCTTTATGTCGCCATATTCTTCACGCAAAGAAACTGAATGACCTATTGGGACTGAACCGTATAAATTTCCATTATGCAGGAGAACACACTTCAAGCTACGCTTTGAGCTATCTATAAACAATCGCCATTCAGTTGCTCTATTGTTAGAAATGGCCAATTCTTTCATTAAACCTTCTACGTTCTGGCAATATACAAATCCGTCATTATTTCTGAAGTACTGCCTAAATTCACTTTCTCTGGATCGATAATAAGTGATTCTCTGATAGTCTGTGATTCGCCAAGCTTAGTCGTATGCGCAACAACTGTAAAGATAGGTAACAAATTTGTAAAATATGTCAATTTCAAAAATATATCAACTGAAAATTAGATAGAATGTCATATTTAATTTAACAAAATTTAGTAAATTAATTTTTCAATAAGATATAGTTGGTATGTTTTTAAATGTGAATTTGTATTGTTTGTAAAAGCGATATATATTGTAAAATTGCTCTGAAGATGATTTATAAATAAACCGAAACGTAAACAAAATAATAATTTATTAATAATTAACTGAAATTCCTCAAAGAAAAGCAAAATTATATATATATATATATATATATATATATATATATATATATATATATATATATATATATATATATATATATATATATATATATATATATATATATATTTTCGTGACCGTTTAGTATTATTATTATTATTATTTTTTTATTTATTGGGATTTTCAGTCAGTGTAAATAAGTTTTAATTTTTTATTGTTTTATTTACGTTTCGATTCAATATCAATTAAACAATTAATTTTTTGAATTTTTTAAGTAATATGTGTCAATTTTTTATAAAATTTTTTGAAAAAAAATATAAAGAATTGACACATATTACTTCAAAAATTCAAAAAATTAATTGTTTCATTGCTTTTGAATCGAAACGTAAATAAAACAATCAAAAATTAAAACTTATTTACACTAACCGAAAAAATCCCAATAATTAAATATATATATATATATATATATATATATATATATATATATATATATATACTTTTTAACCTCAAATTCAGAAATGTCATACATACAAAGTGTTTGTGTAGTGTGTTGTAATTGTGTGTTTGGTTATGAAGATAATAATCGAAAGTTGAAAAAAGTTTAACTTCAATTATTTAAATAATTATATCGGTAATCCGATATTATTCATATATATATATATATATATATATATATATATATATATATATATATATATATATATATATATATATATATATATATATATATATTAATATTCTGTAACTTTATCATGTGATATTTTTTATTCTATAAAATTGGAAAATTAATAGTAAAAAAAACCGTGGCGTAAATGATTCTATCATATGGCCCCTTTCACACTATCCACTCCACGCCACGCCACACCACACCAAGTACACAGGAGTTCTATCCACGCCACGCCACACTCGAGATTAACAACCACAAGGGTTCCACTCGAGATTAACAGCAGGCGAGCGCCACATGCACGCAACTCCCATCCACGCCACACCACCTCTTGTCAACAGTAGACATGAAAGAACCAATGGGCTCTTTCATACTCTGCCACGCCCCATCCACTCTACAACCCAGAATTGGGTATACCCAAAATTCTGTTTTTTTTCCAAAGGACAAACTCATGCCAGCCAACTCTTCAGTCGAATAGTCCATGACGATGGCAAAAACAGACTGAACAGAAAAGTCTCACTTTCCTAGTGGATAAGGTGTTGATGGAAAGTTGATAAGTGTGAAATGACGAGTGGTGTAGTGTGGCGTGGCGTGGACAAGTGTTAAAGGGACCCATATGTTGACGACATGTGGTGTGGAGTGGCGTGGAGTGGAGTGGCTAGTGTGAAAAGGACCTAAGAGACTGTCTATAAGAACGGTTGAAAATTCAATTTTTTTTAAAATCTAGACGGTGAATAATTTTTAAATTGTGATCATAGTTCAATTACATATCATTAGTCACAATTACCGACTTTCAAGTCTTAGATTTAGAAACTCGTTTTTCCCATAGAACCGCTCATACTTCTTTAAAAGCATCGTTCTTAACTGACACAAGCAGTATTGTGCGTGATTGCTTATGTATTTTCTAAATGCTTTTTATATTCATGTTATTTTCTTTTTAATTTCAGATGAACGTCAGGGTGACGACTATGGACGCGGAGCTGGAATTCGCGATCCAACAGTCGACCTCTGGAAAACAATTGTTCGATCAAGTCGTGAAGACCATAGGTCTGCGAGAGGTGTGGTTCTTTGGTCTTCAATATACAGACTCCAAAGGCGACTTGACATGGGTCAAACTCTACAGAAAGGTGAGTTTTAAATATATGAATAATAGGCTCGAGGTTGCTAGAAAAATTAGCTATTTTAGATTATTTACATTTTGAAATATACGAAAATATTGAAGTGTTTATGTCAAGATGTACAGTTAGTAAAAAAAATCTGTGTGCATCATGTTACTTTTGCGATTTTAAATGTTTACAAATAAAAGAGTAAACTTTCATTAACAACCATCTTTTTTATTTTCAATCATTTTATACTTTTGATTTTATTTCCTGTTTGTAGATGGTGCTGGAACAGAGCGGACGTAGTTTGTTTGTTTTCTAAGTTGTTTCCAGTTTAACTGTGTCCTTGGAGTTTTTTAGGATGTTTGCGACAGTTTTGTGCGGCTTGTAGGCTGTTCTGATCTTATGTTTCCTTAGTAGTCTGCCTATCCAATCAGTGATTCCTTTTACGTTAGGCAGGAGGACCTTTGGTGCAATTGGTTCCTGGTCCTCCATTGTTCTTCGAGTTTGGGTTTCCTGACGGTAAATGGCCCCCCTGATACAATTTTCTGAATATCCATTTTGTCTAAGGTCTGTAGAAATTTTTGGTAGTTTCTCGGTTCGTGTATCTGGTAGTGTCAGTCGGAAAGATTTGAAAATCAAGGTGTTCGCTACTGCTTGGATTTGAGAAGGATGATTATGGGATTTAGCGTTAAGGTATCGATTGGAGTGAGTCGGTTTTTTATACACTGTGTATTCCAGAAAGTTTCGACTTCCAGGGTGAACTGTAGATTTCGTTTAATTCGGTTAGGAAGTTGTCCAGAAGTTCGTTTCCGTGAGGCCATTCGAAGTCTGTCATGAACAGGTTGGCTATAACGGGTGATTGAGATGATCCCACTGGGGCACGGTCGGTCTGACTGTAGATCTGCTGGTTCAAGGAACAATATGTATTCTTCAAGCAGTGTTCGGAGAGTTCGGTTCCCCCACGTATTGGTGGAAAGTCTTAGGTCCAGACCTTAGTCTATGGCGATACTTGGATATAATGAGACAATGTCCAGGCTTGCCAGTATGTCTGTATCCTCTAGTTGGAAATCTTTAATTATCCTTATTAAATGTTCATAGTTTTGAACATAGGACTCGGCAAGTTAATTTTTTTATTGGAATTATTCTTTGTTCGTTGTCCGGCTTTAGTTTCCATACTTTGATTTTGCTTTTGGTTACTTTTTATATATAGGTTGTTGGATCTCCATTCACTGGTTTATATGTTTTTTCTAGTAAGATGTTCGTCATTTTTCCCATAGAGCCCTCGGTGTTCATTATAACTGTTGCGTTTCCTTTGTCCGCCGGTAATATAATGATATTCTCGTTTCTATTTAAACCTTCAAGTGCTCTGATTTCAGCCTTATTAATTCGCGCTACATCGTCTCTGATTATTTCCGCTTCTTCATATGGCTTGTCGTCTAGGGTCGATTCAGCGTTCGAAATTATTTCTTATATTGGTATATGTTTTAGGGCAATGGCAAAGTTGAAGCCTTTGCTATGTTAGACCTTCTTGGACCGCGTCCAAATATATTTTAGTTGTTGGACCGATTATTATTGGAGTCTGAAGGGAAAACAATGTTACCTATTGGGATAAAAAGTCGTCTAATGTCCGTTTGCCTTAACCGATTTTCCTCAATTTGGATTCATTTAAAAGGCAATTGCTGGGACAATCAGATAATCTGGGAGATAAATTATTTAGTTTATAAATGAAACCGCGAGGTGGCGTTACATTCAACAATAGTTTTTTTGAAGTTTTGTTCAGTTTATTCAAATGGAATGGTACAGCTTTTACTACATGGCAAGAAAGGTAATTTAAAGAGGAATCGTCCAGTGAAAACCCGAAATCGATATCTCTGACATGTGAAGAGATATTTCGATTTTTCTGAAAAAAATCAGTTAGTTTTAATTTTTACCGTAATATTAAGTTAAAAATTGGTCTTAATATTTAGGTCGCAATCGCAACCGCAACAATTTTATTTAAAAAATAAAATTATCTATTCAGTATCAATCATCATAAATGTTCTAATCATGACCTTGATAATATTTTCTAATTTAATTACATAAGCGGAAAAAATGCCTTTCCCCAATTGTTGCATTTTCTCTTTTGTGATGCTTAAATACTACTTGACAGAATATTGAAATCAGTTATTAATAAATATACCTACTCTTTCTTTTAAACTAAATGAATGGATGAATGAAATTTTGCATTTTCGGGTTTCCAAATAAACGCATGCAATCCTTAGGTACATTACACAAAGAGTGTAAGAAGGGAACCATGGAAACAAACAAAAACAGTCAAATTAACTTGTCAGTTTTGAAAAGCATTACATTTTCAACATTGCATTTATTGATTATTAATAATTATTGTAATAATATCTAACAATGCCTTTTACGAATAACGAGGCCTATGACATGTTGACGGTGTATTTCCAATGTTTTGAAAATGCATGTATTGCAGAGCGGCAATATGCAAGTCAATATCCCAAAAGAAGGCATTATTCGAAGAAGGTGTTTACACGTCTAGCAAGACGCTTACGAGAAACAGGAATTGTGTATCCAGATCCAGTCCGCACCAGGTTACGTTCGATTCGTAATAGAGATAATGTCGTAAATGTTCTGGCTTATGTTGAAACCAACCCCCATTTAAGTATCAGACAAATATCTGAAGAATTATGTGTTAGCAAGACATCCGTTCATCAAATCTTAAGAGATAACAAGCTGCACCCCTATCATGTTGTATTACACCAAGCCCTTTTGGATAACGATTTCGACAGATGGTTAAACTATTGTCACTGGTTAAAAAATATGTGTAGTGGAAATAAACAATTCTTAAAACGCATACTATGGACTGATGAAGCTACTTTTAGCAGTGATGGAGGTGATGATGGATTTTTCAGAAAAATCGAAATATCTCTTGACATGTCAGAGATATCGATTTCGGGTTTTCATTGGATGATTCCTCTTTAAATTACCTTTCTAGCCATGTAATAAAAGCTGTACCATTCCATTTGAAAAAACTGAACAAAACTTAAAAAAAACTATTGTTGAATGTAACGCCACCTCGCGGTTTCATTTATAAACTAAATAATTTATCTCCCAGATTATCTGATTGTCTCAGCAATTGCCTTTTAAATGAATCCAAGGAAAATCGGTTTAGGCAAACGGACATTAGACGACTTTTTATCTAAATCGGTAAAACTCCCCCCCACTTCTTTATTTGCGAAGTTACGACAAAATGTCATAAAACAAAGTTGTAGGAGACAGTTTGCTAATTATAACTGAGAATTTTTCTTACTCGGTTAACACTTGAAAATACACAAAAAAATGATTTTTAAAAATGTTTAGCTCGTCACGCCCTCTTGCGGTCGTTTTAGAACCTTAAAAATATTTTTGGTGAATTTCTCATGATCATTTTTAGTACAATTTTTTTTTTCTCCAAAGCTGTAGGATAAATAGTTTTCAAGATACGGCCGCGATCCATCCTTAATGGGATACCTGGTATATGTTTTTAATATCTTTTTAAATCAGTCAATTGACATTTGGTAAAAATTTGTTTAGGTTAGAAAAAAACAAAGTTTTAATGCTGCAGAAAAATATTAAACTAATAGTTTAATTAATAATTAATTTATTAAAATTAATAATAATAGTAGTTAATGTACATGATAATAATAATAATCAATAATAATTTGATAAAACCTGAAATTTTAAATTTTGCGTTTTTGATCATTAGCACCCTCACAACCGCTTTAGGAGTTTGAACTCCGTTGCAGACTTTCTTAATTAGTCTTAATATAGCACAAGAAAGAAAAAATCCATTTCAAATTTGCATTTTAATAATAAGTTTATAAAAGCTATAAAATCAGATAATTGGAGATTCTTATTATTAACGCCCCCGCAACTGGTGTAGGGAGTCCAACACTCATATAAATATTAGCCTATCCATTAAGTACATGTATTTTCTACATGGATACCAAGTTTCAAGTCAATCGGATGCATGGTTCAGTAGTTATAACAGAACATCCGTAAAAACCACTGTAGATTTATATATTTGTGTATATATATATATATATATATATATATATATATATATATATATATATATATATATATATATATATATATATATATATATATATATATATATATATATATATAGAAATATATAGTTGGATCTATCATTGAAAAAAATCAATATCAAGAAAGTGGTACTCTTTAGAAGGCAAAATTTAAGTGTGTGGATATAAAAGTAGAGATACATTTTTTATTTAAAAGTAATGTACTTTACTCCTAACCCTGTATATCTGGTGTAATATTACAAACAACTGATATATTACCACACTGTAAGATTTAAATGTCTTAATTTTTCCCCCCAATTGTTTTATATTAAAAGTATACAGATTCATTTCCATCCGGTAATCAGATATTGACTTTCAGCACGTAATACGTATTCTTTCATCCTGCGGCGACCCATGAAATAGAAAAAAAAATAACAATAGCCGTTAGAGAATAGTTGGTTTCATTCATGACGCATATTTTAAACAATGCTCCCACATGTAACGTTTTTCAACGGTTGGCGTTGTCGAGACGAATCATTCAGAAAAGACCAGAATAATTCACCAGACGCTTTTGCACCAAACTATCATGGTGATGTCATAGTTTTTAATAGGAATGTGTCTTATATGATATGATGTCATACACTTAATAATTTTGAGAAATACATTTAGTTATGGGCAAGCTGAGTCAATGAATTAACGTTCTCAGGTTATTTTTTTCAATTGCAGCTGAGTGTAAAATGTAACGGAGGAATTTTTTATCTAGTAATTTTGACATCTATTTGAATTGGTGTGTTCGGAAAATGCAATCAGTCACAAAAGTACATACACCACGTAAATTAGTTATATTTTAAAAACGATTTTACCCTAGAACCACAACGCGAAATTATTTTACACTATTCACAACTGATTCTACAATACAAGTGTATACTTGATATAAGCTATACTTGGAATAAAGTCTGAAACACGACTGACAAAGACTGAAATCGACAGACATAAGTTATCCCCTTGATTTGGGCGGATATACCCCGAATATAGTTATTCTTGCTTTCTATTGGCCAGCTTCAGTTGTCAGTATTAATAAACCTAACCTGTCCTTTCTTTATATTCGACAGTTTTTTTATTCGACATTTTTAATTATAACAGTAAAATAAATAATTGATATGGATCCCATAAATATAAACATTTTTGATTCTGATGAAAGTGATTTTGAAGACGTAGTTTAAATTCGACGGCCAAAAATCTTTAAACATCGGTATGAGAAAACATAAATATATTATGTAGTTATACGATTTTTAATGTAAAATGCATTTTTTAGGCCCGATTATTTCGTGGAATTTGAGGACCTGGAGTTTTTTAAACGTTTTCGCTTACAAAAACGAACTTGTGCAATATTGCTGAGTTTTATTGAAGGTGAAATTAAATCTTCAACTGATCGTAATCGTGCGATAAAACCTGCAACAAGATTGTCTTTGACATTGCGTTTTTACGCTAAGGGTAGTATGTTACTTGCAGCTGAAGATTTCGCAGGAGTAAGCAAAACATCTGCTAGTACGATTGTCACCAAGGTAACTTTAGCGATTGCATCATTATGTGGAAGGTACATCAAGTTCCCAGAAACAGAAACAGATCGCCACAAGCTAAAGGAAGAGTTCTATGCTATGGCAAGGTTTCCTCGTGTTATCGGTACTATCGACTGCACTCATGTCCGGAACATTTCACCAGGTGGAAATGAAGCAGAAAGGTTCCGTAATAGGAAGGGGTATTTTTCATGGATTGTTCAAACAATATTTGATGCACGCCTACGTATAATGGATATTGTTGCACGGTGGCCTGGATCAACTCATGATCAAACCATCTACAGCAACAGCAGAATTAAAGGAAGGCTGGAGAACAATGAATTCCACACATCAATAATATTAGGTGATAATGGGTACAACAATACCAACGTCCTAATAGTACCTTTACAACACCCAAATACTCCAGCGGAAATCCTTTTTAATAAATTCCATATCCGAACAAGAAACTGTGTAGAAAGATGTTATGGAGTTTGGAAATGCAGGTTTCCTATTCTGTCTAATGGTATGCGTGTATCAATGGAACATTCCAAGGCAATAATAGTTACAACTGCTATTCTGCACAATCTTGCAATAGATGAACATGAAGAAGAGCCACCAGTCGAACACGACATGAGCTGCAAATTGAGCCTCCTATTGTTCAAAATCATGATGTCCATGAAAATAACAGAATGCGAACATCACTTCAAAACCATTTTTCAAATATGATTAATTTAATTCAGTTTAATTATGTTGTGTACTGAAAACAATGTATTATTTGTTGTACTTTGTATTTTAGTATGGAATTTTGTCTCCTTATGCCTGTTTGGTTGTGCAGTTATTTTGTTCGCGTAGAACAAATAAACATTTATCTCTAAGAACGGTAAATTGGAAAATGAAATAAATTTATCTACCTAATTATTTTGTTGATAAACGTCAAAATAAAAGAAAAACGGAAGTACGTACGTTTTTTAACGTTTTATTTTAAGCCTCATGATAGTACATCAATTTCTAAAATAAATAAAATCCCTGAATGTCAACTATTTATTTGTTATCTATGATGCTAGCTAATTATGTAATATTCACATCTATTAATAAATCATAATTATAAACAAAGAATGCCTGTGTGGTTGGCCATACAATATTTTCATTTCCAACTGATGTTTTTCTTTTCCAAGCTTTTTTCTTTCCTTTCTGATTCCTCGAGAAGTGCCATTTGAAAATCAATGAACTCAATCTTTTCTGGCCAACTCTTCATACACTTCTTGCTGCAACATGGATGAAACTGATTCGTTTTGATCTATGTAGGTGTTGAACCTATCTTAGTGTAGGGGCTGCAGTATTTAGATCATTTCTTGAATAATGTTTACCTATATAATTTGAGATTTGCAATACTTTGCTTTTAGGCTGTCTCAACTTCCATAAACTCTAGTTACAATTTGCCTATAATTATTAATTACTTTTATTTTATTACCAATATTTTTCATTTGAGTATACATACAAATTCTATATTGACACTAGAAGATTTATTTATAGTATCTCCAACTGCCTTATATTTTCTTCTACAAAAGCCTCAGTGATGGGGTTTACAGTCTCTTTTGCAACTGGCAAATCTGTATTTACTGTAAAATATATACACAAGACAAAAAAACTGACCGAATAAAAACATATAAAATAACCCATATCATCATCAGAATAATACAATACTCTTTCTCCAAAACCAATCAAAGCCGGCACCCTATTTCCAACACCATCTAACTTTATTTCTCTCGTTGGGCCCCTACCTGTTTTGTACATATACTGTTTATGTTCCGCATAATCCTTCTTTATTGATTTTTTTTTAAATCCCATTTGCTACGCAACATTTTGGCAGTTCTTCCTGTACCACAAACTGCAATGAACCTTTCTTCAATCAGCCTCCATTCTATATCTTTAGTATTATTGGAAAGGGTGTCTGCTTTCTTGCACTCTGGAATAGAATAATGCGAGGATCACCGGCACTGTTAGTATGTAAAACAACTTTATATGTACCTCAATTCTTCTATTGGAACCTTTGGTGTGAAACACTAAACTTGAAGAGATTTACCACTAAACCCTAGACACTTTTTTGAATTACTCGACGCACGTTTCGCTAACCATGTTAGCATCATCAGGAGATGATTAAATCATCTCCTGATGATGCTCTGATGATCTTTTCAAGTTTATACGTACCGACAATTTCTTGACTTGCCCCAACCAAATCGACTAACAGAACAATTTCGTCAATCGTGAAATTATTGCCCCGCTTTTTCTCCATTTTAATAAGATGAAACAATATTTTTATAAATCGAATTAAACAATTTTATACTTTGTCACCTATCAATTTTTTTTTAAATTGTGAGTATAGTTTCGTACAACGATGTTACATTCTCAAACACTACTGTTTTTCCTAGGTGCCTAATTTTACATTTTTATTGGGTTTAATTTTTTTACAATATTTTAAATAGTAGGGAATTTCGGTGATCTCTCTGATCATTTAATAGATATCTAGACGGTTCTTTATTATATTTACAAATTTCAATTGCTTCTAAATTGTTTATTTTTTTTTGGCGCTGTACTGTAAATCGTTTTACGAAACTATAGTCACGCAAATTTAAAAATAAAAGTGATATATAACAAAGTATAGAATTGTTTTATTCGATTTAAAAAATGAAACACAAAGTAACTTGCATATCAATCAATAATATTTTTATAATTTCCAAACCGTTCACGTTAGGTTAGGCTTATAAAATGTTATAATTTCTCACACCTTCGACTGTCAACGATGGCCCAATCCCACCTACTATTTTGACGTATTAGAACTAGTACAGCCTTTTTTAGGTATAACTAAAGGCGTTGTAGGCAACAGCCCAACACCAGATATCCTGAGAATAATACCTGGTATAACCTATTCCGAGTATAACTGTTCGCCCTTTATACTTGGTATATACTTGCATTGTAGAACCGGCCCTTATTAGGGTAATAATTACTACTTGTTTTTGTTTAGACAACTGTTATTTATTATTACTAAAGGAATATCGCAAACGGTGAAGTGAATAATGTTCAAACGAGAAATAAAAAAAAAAAAATTATCATTAACTTAAAAAAAAGAAAGAAGAAATATTTTCATATAGAATTAAGGTTTTATTTGCAGTCGACGCAAAACTAAGGCGATGCTCTGCTCATACTTGTTTATTACAATGTTCAAATTTATTCCGGGACTTTCGTTTTTTTTTCGCGGACAAAAGTCACAACGACGAAGGTCTATCAACTCTTTGTACTGCTTGTTGTACTTAACACTTTGGAATATTCTGAATAGCTCTCCTTATTTCCTTTGAAAGTCTATCGTTCGACATTCTTTCCTTCAACTGATGTTCCACTAGTGAAAATTCGTTTTTTTAAATAGTAAATATTGCATGGACTGTAAAATTTTCCATTTGTTTTCATCTTTGAGTCCACTTTATATAATCTGACATAATTATATGCCAGTAATACAAAAAAAAAATCTTGTTTCGTTATAGTTTTCTTTGTAGGTGTTTTTAATAATGTGCGCCTTACTCATAAGACTTTTTCAAAAACAAATATAAATCTTTTCGCCAAAAATAATCACTTTTATTCAATATAGTATCCTTGCACGCCAATACAACGTCAAATCCTTGCAATGTTGGATACGGAACAATTATTGGTCGTTGGTCAATTTGTGTGTAACAAATCACAAGCGATGAATTGAATCTTTAGACATGTTCAATTCCATTTACTGTATCGCAACGAAGATTTCGGCTGATTTTTTTTATAAATTCAAACACAATTTCAATGTTACTTTGAGTAACCACGAATTTTTCGGACCAGGATGTCATTAATTGATACGTTTCAATTAACAAGTTTAAAACAAAACTTAATATTTGCTCTTTGTTCGATGTCCATTTCGACCGATAGTATAAACACACTGACACTTTAATGAATGTCATGAAATTTTGTCAGAACGTCAGGGAATGATGCATGTTTCGAACGCCACTAGATATAACTATTTTTAAATAGAAATTACTATTTTTAAAAAGTTCTGTTTTCCATGAGTCGCCCCATGTATAGTTGCTGTAATTGCTGTATTTGATTCCAAAGGTTCAAAGTGAATCTCCATTCGTCGTTTCACCATTTCCTAACTCCATAGTTTTTTGTTTTACCGTGACGCTAAAAATAATCGGTAATTAACATGGACTATACTGCAATAGAATTGTTTTTTTTTTACATTTACATTTTGTTAACAAAATTAAGTACAATTTAAAACAAACGTCATCGTCATTGTATTCTCTTGATATATGGTATATGTCGGCGCCCTGAAGAGTCGCCCCCCCCCCAAGACGTTTCTCAGAATTTTTAATTTTTTTTTACCCAACTCAAACAAAAGTTGTGGGTTTTTGAAAAAAAATGGCTCTTTTTATTTCAAATAGCAAGTCCGACATTTTTTTTTCTCAAAAAAAACTTTGATTTTTTCCTGTTAATATTCCCGTGCAAAGGGAAGTGGGCCGACTTTTCCTTCTATTTTTTTTATTTTTAATTGTTTTTAATTTTTCAGCCATTTTCATTTTCTCTATTTTAAAAACTTTGTTTAAACAGTAAAATTAATTCCAAAAGAGAGAGAGTGAAGTAAGAGAGTGACTTACTTTTCTAATTTATCTGTGATTTAACCGTTAATTGTTTCAATTATTATAATCTACATTTTATTTTAATAATTTTATTGGGACATTTATAGTAAAATGGAATTCAACAAAGCTTCCATTTTCCATTTCCGATTCCATGATATAAAGGAGACGTAGGTATTTGACTAGTAAAATGAATACGAAAGTTCCGTGATGGCGGATGCGGCTGCGAATATTTGCAACATCCCTATTAAAAAACTAACAATGCAAACAATCATCTACACACGCGAGACCGATAAAGGAAAAAATCAATATAATCTAATTCCAGATGAGATAAACGTATGTACAAAAATAACCAGAATCAACTAATGATATTCTACAGATAACGGTCGGGCGTAACTGTGTAGGTATTATCAAAAGACTAACACGGGAAAACTACACGAATGAATGAGTTTTTCTCCTATTGTATACCATCAGCTCTTCACTTTTATTAGCTGATTAACTTAGATTTATTGCTTACATTGCCGTGTTATCTTATCTAAATCCTGCAGTTACAAAAATTGGTTTGGTAATACTTTTGTATTACTAAGGGGTATGAAAAATTCGGTATCTAATAATACTCGATTCATTTTTGAGATATACTAAGCTAATTGAAAAGTTCGGGAAAAGGAAATGATAAAATAAGTTTAGAGTTGAAAGAATTATTTTATTCTCCCGTATCATCATCATCATCATCATCATCAACCCGTATCAATCCACTGCAGGATGAAGGCCTCTTCAGCATGCTTCCAACTCTCATGGTCCTGAGCTTTCCTTTGCCATTCGGGTCCAATATACTTAATAATATCATCAATCCATCGTGTTTTCGGTCTTCTCCATGGACGTTTACGATCAAGCGTTATCCAGTGCAGGACCGCCCTGGTCCATCTTTCGTCCCATCGCCTCGCTACATAGCCCGCCCACTTCCATTTCAACTGCTTTATTCTTCTAATGATGTCATTCACTTTCGTTTGTTCTCTGATCCATGTGCAGGTCTTTCTATCCCGTCTAGAAATGCCAAGCATACATCTTTCCATTCCCCTCTGTGCTTCTCGAAGTTTTTGAACTGACTGTGATGTAAGTGTCCAAGTCTCACTTCCGTATGCAGGACACACTGATCAAAGACTTTTATTTTCAGACAAAGTGGTAGTTTCCTCTTAAACACTATGTTGAGCCTGCCAAATGCATGCCAGCCACATTTAACGCGTCGTTCCACCTCCCGGACGGTGTCCCCTTCCATTGAAACCCTTTGCCCAAGATATATATAGTGATCCACACCTTCCAAATCCTTTCCTAAAGTAGAAATCCTTTTGTCCTCGGCAAATTTATTGGACATGACCTGACTCTTCTTCTGGTTTATTTTCAAGCCAAATGTTTCCCCAGCCCTTTGCAATTCTAGTAAGTGTCTTTGCAGCTCATCTGGGTCTTGTGAAAGAAGAACGATATCATCTGCGAATCTAAGATGATTTAAGTACGCACCATTAGTCCTTATTCCATCTTGTTCCCAATCCAGCTTACGGAACACTTCTTCCAAGCAGGCTGAGAAAAAAAGAGTCGATATTGCGTCCCCCTGTCGTACGCACCGCTCTACATTTATTCCCACCTCAAGATCGTCAAGGTGGACTGTGGCTGTAGCTTCATCATATATCGATCCTAGTAGGTTTACATAGGCTTTCTCCACACCTTGATTAAGCAATGCATCCATTATGGCCCGCTTTGAGATTGAATCAAATGCTTTTTCATAATCGGTAAATGCCAAGTAGAGTGGCATAGTGTATTCGTTGTGTTTTTCTATGACTTGCTGTAGAACCTGGATATGATACAATATACTGAATCCACTTCTGAATCCTGCTTGCTCCCTTGGTTGTGCGTCATTAAATTTTCTTAGTATTCTTTTGGATATTATCTTGATGAAAACTTTGTACACCACTGGCTTATTGGGCGGTAGTTTAAATCTTCGGTTCTTTAAATCTTCCCGTACTCCTTTCTTATGTAAAAGAATCCCTTCTGCATTTTTTCATAAGCTGGGTACTTCTTGTTGTTTGAGGCATTTTGTAGAATTCTTCAGTAGGCATTGCTGTTCTTGTCTTATTCTGGTCCTCATATAACCTTGAATAAAATTTTCGGACAACCTCTAACATTTCCGTCCTTTCCCTGCATATTGTACCATCCTCACGCATTAAGGGAAACATTTGTGTCCTTTTCTTTCTCAGCTTCTGCTTAACTTTGTTAATTCCCCTGTTTTCTTCCAGAGTTTTTTACACTAGCTGCATGTTGAATCGGCGCGTTATATATATATATATATATATATATATATATATATATATATATATATATATATATATATATATATATATACATACATATACATATACATATACATTATATATATATATATATATATATATATATATATATATATATATATATATATATATATATATATATATATATATATATATATATAAAATCGACCACTTTTGAACCTGACCTCTTTCGATTTCGCTGAAACTTTTGTACCCTTTTCTATCCCCCTCCAAAGACGTTTCTCAGAGTTTTTTCAATTTTTTTTACCCAACCCAAAAAAAGTTATGGGTTTTTGGAAAAATTGCTCTTTTTTTTCAAATAGCTATAACTTTTTCAAAAATTGACCTATTGAGACATTTTTTTTTTTAATTTTTGTTTTTAAGCGCACTTTTTAGGAAAAAATAGGAAACAAAATCAGAAATCAAGTTCTATGAAATTTTTCCACGTTCTACGATATTATAATTTTTTTTGTTTTTTCTCTCAAAAAAACTTTGATTTTTTCTGGAAATATTCTCGTGCAAAAGGGAGCGGGCCGACTTTTCCTTCTATTTTTTTTGGTTAATTGGAAATTTTTTATTTTTAATTTTTCAAACTTTTTCACTTTCTCCATTTTAAAAACTTTGTTTATATTATAAAATTAATTTCAGTCAATTGAAAATTAAAAATTTCAATTGCAAAAAAATTAAATTAAATAAAAAAAAATAGAAGGAAAAATCGGCCCACTCCCCTTTGCATGAGAATATTTACAGAAAAAAATCAAGTTTTTTTTTTGAGAGAAAAAAGAAAAAAATAATTTTTTTTAAAGATTTTTTCAAAAAAGTAAAAAATTGCATGGAACTTTTTTTCCAAAAATCCATTTTTTAACCAAACCATGGTTTCATCAATGCACACTGTCAAACCCGGAGTGTAAAGATCTTGAAATCTTTTTATAATTTGTGTGGTCAGGGGAAATATTTTTCGGAGTCGATCTTCGTCTAGCGCGAATATAACGGATTTTTTTTCCGGTGTAACCTCAGTGATGGCATACTACATAATCCCATCCACGAAATTTCTCAGTTTCTTCATTTGTTATAGCAATCCATTTTTGTATTCGTGACTTAGGTAGGCTTGCTGTCTGTAGCCAGTTGTTGTGCGTAACGGTTTGTTTCTTTTACCATAAAAGTCACTATTTCATCTGTTATAAATAGTTTGAATAGATCGTAGGGATGGTTACTGATATAATCTGTATATAAATCAGATTTTACCCCAGGATCACTTACAATAAAAAAAAAATTGGTTAAAAAAAGAAAATTGGTTGAAAGATGCTCTACTGAAAACCAAATGAATAATGTAACTAAGAATAATAGTATACAGTATAATATAGTATTATAGGCTACGCGACATATAACGCATATCACACACAAAAAAAGCTGTAATTAAAAAAAAGAAAAAGATTTTTGAGTATAAGTTTTATTTATATTAATTTCACTCCACTATGATTTAAAAAAAGTGTCGGCTCAGTGGACCCAATTTTTGGATGATATGAGGGCACTTAACGTGTTAAAAGATTATTTTTTTAAACCACGACTCAATGAAACTTGTTTTACTAAATTGACAACGTTCATTGTTTGATTTGTGACTGCGATTAATAACATTATTGTTTAGGATCACGTTATAAGAAATAACATTAAAACATTGGGAAATTTGTGATCACAATACCTATAGATATAGCCTAGCAGTAGAGTGCAATATGTTTAAAATTAGAAAAACAACGTTACTTAATGGGTACACCCAATACTTTCCATAGAACACCGATATTTGAGTGAACGAAACAAGATGCAGGCATACGTTTTGATTTTTAAATTGATTGTACTCGATCACATTCGCAACCGATCAACCTCGAAAGGACGTAACACGAAACTGGTTTAACTGATATTACGCTACGATGACTCACCGGCGACCTTATCCTTTATGTAAATTTCTCTTTCGAATTGGTCAGTGTTGCGGTTGTGCATTCCTAAAAACGACCACATCATCCGCTGCTGTTGTTTCTAGGACGATATTTGAATCAAGAAACGATCAGTACCACAATATAATTTGTACAAATATTTGGTTTACTGTTTTTTTTTGTAGGTGATCTCATATATGATATAGTGATTAACATCTTGTAGCAAAGAAGTAATTTTCTGTAATAAAGTAAATACGTTGTCTGTAATGGGTGTTTCGGATAATAGTGTCAATTTTTTTCGCAAAATTTGAGCGTTTATTTCCATAACAAAATAAATTATCTTCTAAAATCTGAATTGGTCATCGTTAACTATTACTTTTTCCCATCTTGTCAAATAATTGATTCCGCGTCAAATGAAATTTTGGGTTTTTTTTGTGACCAAACATTCATCAAGCCAAATTTGCACTTTGTAAAAGCATTTTTAATAAAAACATTTAGATGGAAAATAATTGTACAATTGTAATCTTCAAACTGTATTTTTTTTTTACTTATCATACAAAATTAACAACAAAAACTAACAACTTTCAGCATCTGAACGCTGTTCAAGTAAATTATTAGGGGATTAACTTCTAGTCTATCAAATACTCTTTCGCGATTCCACTATCTTTCAAGCTCTTTTTCTGTGTGTCTGATGCTGTTCATCCAGATCTGTGGTGCAACTTTTGATAAAGCTTCTTTCCTCATATCCAAACAGTTATCAATCGTTCTTCCATCTCGACTTGTATGATGATTGTAATCATTTTTGCCCACCCCCCATATCAATTCTATAGGATTAAATATGCAATGATTAGGGGGAAGACGCAAAACTTTGTGGCTATACTCTTCAGCGATATGATCTGCCACATATTCTTTTTTAGGCTTGTTTCTAAAAAGAATATTATGAAACACAAACATGTCCCTTTAATTACTGCTTACCGAATAACGATTTGCTGCAGTTTACTTTTCAACTTACTGTTTTCAAAAGGAAGATCTTCTAAGATTAAATCATCTCCTGATAATGCTAACATGGTTAGCGAAACGTGCGTCGAGCAGTTAAAAAAAGTGATTTGGTGTGTAGTTGTAAATCTCGTTCAAGTTTAGTGTTTCACACCAAAGGTTCCAATAGAAGAATTGAAAACCAAACCAGTATAGAATGTACCGGTAGTGGCACAGTAGGCATATGTCCATTTATCCCAAAAAAAAACATTTAGTTCGAATTGCTTCTGGCGCGAACAACTTTTGTTGGGTTTGACTCATTCTGAAAGACTCATACAGTCGGTAGATGGTTTACTTCCGGGTTCAAACGCATAGATCCAAGATTCGTCACCTGTGAAGATGTTATACACGGCTTTTGACGCACTACGATTGTATTTTTTAAGCGTTTCTTTGTACTAATCGAGACGAGCTTTTTTTAGTGGAATCCAACGCGTACAAATCTTTTTCACAGCTAAATGTTCATGTAAAATATTGTGTACGCTTGTCATACACAGGCCGAAGATTACCGCAATGTCACGGTATGCGAGATGACAATCTTACTTTGTCTTACTCTTGTCTGTACTCTTGTATTGTGTGAACTTTGTCAGTTCACACATTATCGGTATTTTCTGGCACAACAACCGATTTTGGACGACCTTCTTTAAATTCGTCCGTGACCGAATGGCGGCCACGATTGAATTCACTAACTCAGTGATATTCAGTGGTTTTAGATGGTGCGTCATCGTTAAAAGTCGAAGTGAGTTGATCGAAGCACTGTTGGCGAGATAATCTAGGTAAATCATTCCACGAAAATTCACGAGATGAAATTTTCGAGCCATTAAACAACACAAATATCGCCGGTATGACAAAACGTTCTAAGTACGTATAGTGTCAAACTTTAAGATGCATATATCCGATGATTCATGTATCAGATATATACAACCCTCGTACAATATAAATATAATACCTTTCAACGTTTTCAATAACAATCCATTTTTGTATTCGTGACTTAGGTAGGCTTGCTGTCTGTAGCCAGTTGTTGTGCCTAACGGTTTGTTTCTTTTACCATAAAAGTCACTATTTCATCTGTTATAAATAGTTTGAATAGATCGTAGGGATGGTTACTGATATAATCTGTATATAAATCCGATTTTACCCCAGGATCACTTACAATAAATGAAAATTGGTTAAAAAAAGAAAATTGTTTGAAAGATGCTCCACTGAAAACCAAGTGAATAATGTAACTAAGAATAATAGTATACAGTATAATATAGTATTATAGGCTACGCGACATATAACGCATATCGCACACAAAAAAAGCTGTAATTAAAAAAAAGAAAAAGATTTTTGAGTATAAGTTTTATTTATATTAATTTCACTCCACTATGATTTAAAAAAAGTGTCGGCTCAGTGGACCCAATTTTTGGATGATATGAGGGCACTTAACGTGTTAAAAGATTAATTTTTTAATATATATTATATTATTAATAATTTAATATTATATTAATAATTAATAATATTATTAATTATTAATAATAATTAATTAAATTAATTAATTAAGATTATATTTAATTAATTAATTAATTAAAATTAATTAAAATAAATATTAATTAATTATATAATAATTAATTAATATTATTAATATATATTATTAATATTAATTATAATATTATGCATATATCCGATGATGCATGTATCAGATATATACAACCCTCGTACAATATAAATATAATACCTTTCAACGTTTTCAATAACATTTTAACTTGTTACTTATTACTGAAATATCAGATTTAAGAAAACTTTTAAATCGAGGAACAGACCGTATAAAATGACTGAAATTTGATATTCAAGGTATAAAACGCGGTCATGGAAGTCGATATTTTTAAGTTTTGTTACAAGGCCATTCCCAACTATACGTTAGAGTCCAGTGTACAATATTTATTACATACATTAAATTAATTATATATTATGTACAATTTTTTTTTACTTATTAGGAATTAGCTTAATAAATGTGAGGGAAATCATTAATTTTTTTCTTGATGTATATTAGGTTGATGTTAAGGGCTTTACATACTCTTGCGCGCGCTGAAAACCGAGTCAGTTTGAAATTGAAATTCTGAATTGAATTGAATTTCTGATTTTCAAAAAAAATGAAATTGATTTCACATTTTTTATTAATCTTTCAGCTATAAGAAAATAATTACAAAAAAAATTAATATTAACATTATTTTTTACGGATGGGTAATAAATGGACTGATTACTGATGAAAAACCATGGCGCCTCGTGATCGATATCATAATTTCACCAAAAATTATCCAATTTACAAAAATAAAAAAGAATTTTGTAAAATAATTTAGTACTAATAGTTTGATGTAAGGATTTTTTTTCAAAAACAAAGAAATAACACTATTTCAAACTTTAGTATGCAATTAAAAAAAAATAGTGTTTAAGAATTTATAAAAAATTATCCAACCAAAAAATTAAAAAGACCTCTCGTCAAACTATAGAGAAATTAATTATCAAGATAAAAAAAAACTTAAAAAACATTATAAATTGACTGAGTTATAGTGCTGATACTGTCTAAAAAATTAGTGCGTTTCAAGATATATCGTTGGCCGATTGGCTGGCCGACTCTTAACAACCTCTGCCGGCAAAGTTGCAAGAAACGTAAACAGGGCCTGGCCTAATAAAACAACAGGTAAAAAGATAAAATTAATTTTATACCTGGTTTAGTAGTTTCGAAAAATTTCAGTTTAGTTCGCATTATTTTCTTAAACAGTGCAGTTCTATAATTTCGATCGTATTTTTTGTTATTCCAAACGTGCTAAAAATGTGGCGTTCTTGGCAAGATAATGATCATTGTGCTTATTTTAAAAGAAAACTTTTATCGCCCGATGCTAAGCAAATTGTTAAAAATGGGTATGTTTTTTTATTGATTGGGGGGGCTTAATGTAAATGCAGCTGCAGCAGAAACGTCTTCATTAACGAAAACTCCGTTGTTTACAGTTAAAGATATTGTGACGAAGCCAATTGAAGCTAAAAAAGTTTGTGCTGATCCTGGTAAAAGCAAATGTGTCGTGTCTTTATCGAAAACGATAAAGACTTAATTCGAAGCAAAATTTATGCTATGTATAAACAACAAACTGTGCCTACATTGCATCCATTGCAACAGGAACTAAGTTGCATCTAAACTCTATAAAAAAAATACAGATTATAAAATCGTCCCATTATCTACCTTGATTAAACATGGTTCGATACACATGAGACGCCAGACACATCAAGAAAATGACAAACCAAAGCCCCAGCGAACAAGGGAAAAGGAATTACAATTTTACAAACTAGTTCCGAGGATGGACGGGTTCCAAATTGTTTACGGTTGTCTTCCAAAAATATTAAACATTTATCTTTGGACTACCACGACACTACAGCAGAATTCTTTGAAGATTGGTTTATAAATAGCGTTTTGCCGAATGTGCCTAAGGAAAGCGCAATTGTAATGGACAATGCTAGTTATCATAACCGCCAAAAAAAAAAGTTCCTAATATACTGAGAGCGAAACCGAATTATATATATAATTAAATTTAAGTTATAATTTTTATTGTACTAATAAATTCAAAATACACAAATCAATAAACAATGTTTTAGTCATACATAATAATAATTTGAGAGAATGAAATAAAGAGAGAAGTGGCTAAAGTCATACATCAAACAATGCCATTAGGCACACAAGCGGTTGAGGTTCTTGAAACTATTCCAGAAAATATCAGAAGTACAACAACAATACCAGAAACACTCCACCAACAATACAGCAAGATAAAAGCCAAAACCACAATTTGGATACATTAAAAGATATCAGAGAAAAATTCTTCAGTAATATGGCATTTTACGAAGGAACTGATCTTCTGAACTCTTCTGAATTCTCTGAACTCTTCTGAACTTCTGATTCTTCTGAACTCTTAATAGACCTGTTATTCCGGTCTTGAAAAATATTCATAATGCCAAAGAAATTGTATCGGGAATGAATCTAGTATTGAGAGAGTTATAAATAAATAAATAAATACACACTTTATTTAGCATATGCAGCTAATAGTAACAAAACAAAATCAATATACAAAAAAAAATAAAAGTAAGAAAAATTCTAAAAAATCTTAACAACAATAACAATAATAAAATAAATTCTAAAAATCTTAACAAAATCTTAACAACAACTTAAATACAATCAAAAGGCAATAACCAACATTGTTCAAATGATAAAACACTCTATTGCTTCAAATAATAATTTAACAGTCTATTAAATACATGCACATTAGGAGCGCTCCCTATGTGAGCGGGCAAGGCATTGAAGCGACAAACATCTTCCCAAAACAATGTCTTCTGGAGAGCAGTAGACAGTAGAGTCTCACAATTGGTACATCATAATTGTTCTTAGAACGGACACCGTAAGAATACATATTTACTCCTTGTACCAAAAAAGTATTCAAATAATGGGGCAACAAATTATTTTTTATTTTATATATTAATCGAATGTTAGCCCCTTCAATGAAACGCAACTGAAAACCAATCCAATGACCGCAACATTACCTCTATCGGTGTATACCTATTACAGTTCAATAGTACACGCATAGCCTTGTTCTGCTGTATTTGAAGTCTACCAATACCCTCCTTATTACATGATATCAGCACAGACATACAATAGGTAAAATGGGGTAAAACTATAGTATTATATACAAGCCTTTTGGACCATGGTGATAAATGTGACGATATACGACTAAAGAACCCTATTTTTTTCCCAATCTTTCTACATAGATAACTGACATGATTACAAAATGTTAGCTGAGGATCCAACAGTACTCCTAAGTATTTAATTTCATTTACAATTTCGATATCACAATTATTTATATTTATTTTTAACCTTAACTCATTAAATCTTTTGCAGTTTGCTTTAGACCCTATCACCATGCACCTTGTTTTCAGTTCGTTTAGTTTAAGTTTATTTTTGCATAGCCATCTAAATAGTATTGCCAGTTCACTATTCAATGTTTCAGCCATCTCAGGCAAATTATACCCAAATACAGATATGAGAGTATCATCTGCAAAAAGACTAATAAAACATTTATCCAATATTGTAGAAATATCGTTGATATATATCAAAAACAGCAACGGGGCCAACACACTACCCTGAGGAACTTCCCACGCACTTTCCCTCTTTGCCGACACTTTTCCCTCAACCCTCGTCCTATGATGTCTGTCTGTTAAGTAACTCTTGATCCATTTTAAGGCTTTCGATCTTACACCATAACTTAATAATTTTTTACACAGTATATCCCGCTCAATAGTTTCGAATGCTCGCTTTAAATCTATAAATACACTAAGCACAGTTTTTCCGACCTTTATATCGCTCCTCCATGTTGCGCAGACATACTGAATAGCCGTCTCACAAGAATGTTTTGTCCTAAACCCTGATTGAGCAGAAAATAACAATTTATTGGTTTCAAAATAAGTTTTCAACTCTGTACATACTACAGTCTCAATGATTTTATCAACAACAGGTAATAAATTAATTGGTCTAAAGTCACTTGGTATACTAGGCTTTGGTATTTTTGGAATTGGTACAATAATGCTGGTTTTTAAGTCCTCAGGAAATGTATTTATTTCAAAACTTGTATTAATTAAGTACAATAAAGGATAACCGATGACACAAAAAATTTTTTTCATTAACCTTATCGTCATTTCATTGTCACTCGTACTTCGGCTTTTTAAACTAAACACAACTTTTCTTAATTTGTTTAGAGTAACATGTTTAAACTCAGAAAAATCATGAGTCTTGCATACTTTGACATCATTGCTCCAGTCCTGCTCTTCGATACTCTGTTCTACTTCATTCAAACTATCGAAGTAAAAGTTATTGAAGTTCTCCTCCGTAGGTCCGTAGTGAGCATCAAAGTCGATTCGCGAAAAATCGGCACGCCCCTTACCATTGCCCAGGAAATCCCCTATTGTTCTCCACATCTTCCTCCCGTCCCCCCTACAAGCATCGATATTATTATTAAGGTACTTTTTCCTCTCAAGTCGCATAATGGACAGTGCAAAATTTCTTTTCTGCTTATAAATTCTCCAATCATGTTCATTCTTTGTGAAAGAAAACTTTCTATACGCTCTGTCCCTCTTAACTTGAGCATTTCTTAGCTCTTTGCTCATCCAAGGGAACTTTCTAGGTTGTACTAATTTTAAGGGAGCAGCCATATCAATAGCATCATGTAGAGTTTGCATAAAATCAACATATAATTTCAGTAATCAGCCTCGAGTCTGCTTGCTCATTCAGATTCCCAGCATACGTATGTTGAGGTGTTTCACATACAATACCCTGAAGTTTAAACTCGGTACCAATAATCTCATGATCGCTTATCATCGGAAAATCTCTAACAAGCTCCACAGCTTCAAAATCATTGGTAATTATGTGATCAATCAGTGTTTGCGAGATACCACTATTGTGGGTTTCCCTAGTAACAATCTGTGTGAAACATGCTCCACTGATAATGTCTTTCAACCTTCTAGACTCACTGCTCACTTCTTCAATAAATCGATATTTATATCACCCAGAAGAAAGGTTTTATTTCTTTGAAATTCATTGTCACTTAGATTGTCTTCTAAATAGTTTAAAAAGTCACCTACAGAGGCACTAGGCGATCTATAGCAGGCCGCTACCAAGAAAAACAGCTTATTTATCTGTATCTTAACTGTTACGACCCAGTAACTGGTTAGAATTGTCTCGACAGAAACCACCCAATATTTCAAGCCAGATTTAATATAAATAATAGCACCCCCCGTATGACGACTATCCGAATAACAGACAACAGCCGTATATCCAGTTATGTTAATTTCGTTCTCTTCTACATCTCGTGTTAAATGAGTTTCAGTAACACACAAGATCCATGGGTTTCTATCTTCTACAAACTGCTTCAGCTGCAACATGTGGGTCGTCATTCCCTGTATATTAATATGCAATATATCTATATTGCTAGTGGACGCACTGAAGCAATCAAGTGGTTGCTATGCATACTTAGTTCTGTTCTTCATTCTTTCAACAGCTCGTTTATCACATTCGCAATTTTTATCAAACACTGTGTGATCATATTTAATATGTGGTATCTTCAGGACATCATGTGCAAATTTACAATTAGTACACTCCTTTGTATTTGAATTACATTCTGAGCTTTTATGATGTTTGTTACATAAAGGACAAACATCTTGTTGACTGCACTTTGCCGCTTTATGTCCATACCTCCAACACTTGTAACATCGCAGTACTCCCAAATATTCATAGACTGGAAAACTGTCCCAGTCAAAGAAAACTCTCTTACTACTCAACATGCACTTATAACAAAAAACAAATTTCTTAAAACAAATTCTGATATCTATGCCACACAGTTGGCATGGTATTGTTCAGCTGTTACTATAATAGAACTTAACGGACAACATACATATTATCCTAGCACAGTAAGACAAGATCATCTTAAGCAAATCTCTCAGTGGAAGAGAAGATTGGAAAAAAAACATAGAAGATTTACGTGGTAATGCAGATATAATGAAAGAATACTTGAAAGGCCAGCCATCTAGAAAAGTGACCGGAAAAGCCAAAGCCATAGCCAAAATGTGTAAGACAATCTGCGGGATGTAAACACCAACTTACTATAGATGCAATTGCCCTAAAGTACATCCAGAGAAAAAAGCGTAACCTTAACTTATGTTACATTGACTACAGTAAGACCTTCGACTCTGTCCTTCATGATTGACTAGTTAAAGTTTTGGAAATTTACAAATTTTGCCCTAAAATTAGAGTAATGCTTACTCACCTAATGAAGTCTTGGAAGACGAATATATGGATATCGGGAGAAAATGTTGGAAGAGTCAACGTTGAGAAGGGAATTTTCCGACGATTCTCAATCAGTCTGCAAGCGGGTTTAGGTTACAGTTAACAAACAGCAGAAGGTTATCACATATGTTATATATGGATGACCTAAAACTGTACGCAGAGTCCCAGAGCAAACTCCAATCGCTTATTAAAACCGTAAAAATATCTATCGTCAATATACAAAAAGGATAAGTTAAACAAAATCAGGAATCATTCTGTCAGATTCACTCATTGAAACTGGATGATACCTATCGGTATCTGGAAATAGCACAAAATCAAATGCTAAACAATACGACACTCAAACATGAGTTTGAAGATAAATACAAGAAAAAAATAACGAAGCTTCATAATACAAAACTCCCAGGGGGGAATATATGTAAAGCAATCAACACATGGGCAGTACCGGTGTTAACATGTTCATTTGGAGTGGTCAAGTGGTCAAATACAGAACTGGAAGAGCTAGACCGCATGACTAGACGACTCTTAACAAAATTCCGTTGTTTGCATACCAATTCTTCTGTGTTGAGATTATACATTAATCGAAAATATGGAGTTAGAAGGCTTATTAATATCAAAGGATTGTGTCTTAGTCAGGAAAAGAACTTCGCCAACATTTTCTAAGTTCGAAAGATCAACTTATGAGACTCGCAACTGAGTTTGATCACAATTATACACCACTAAAACTGAGCCATGCAAACTACACTATCGAAACAGGGACAATACAAAACAACATAAATATCTGGGAACATAAATCAATCCATGGTATATATATGGAATTATTAAATGGCAATACTATTGATAAGAAAGCTTCTCTGCTCTGGTTAGACGAGAATCAACTATATCCGGAAACTGAGGGTTTTGTTATTGCTATCTAGGATAAAGTCATAAAAACCAATAATTACAAGAAATATAGGAAACACTGAAGATGTATGTCGAAAGTGTGGTAAAATGGGGGAGACTGTTGAGCACATAATTGGTGGATATCCTACTTTAGCAGAAAACGCATATTTAGGAAGGCATTGATTACTTTTGTAATTTCCGCAGAGGGATTTGTGAGCCACAGGTTCTCGAAAAGTTTAACAAACTACGGACTAAATAGAAATGTCATAAAAGTGGGATAACGAGCTATATTGTTGCAAACCTGCCACATACTGAATACGGTTATAATGAAATTTATCCCCAGGCTCCGAGCCGAACTCCGACATCGCGAGGTAGGAATCGGTTTATGGTTTCCAGCTCTTTGAGCTGAGAGAGTGACACCAAATCGATAATAATAATTTAATCATAATTTAACAATATTTAATTTTTCCCAAAGTTATTCAGAAGTTAGGATTATTTTTATTGAGATTTATTTTGAGATATATTTTGACAGTATTTTTTATCAATTATGTTAGATCTTGATATTTGAAGTTATTAAAATGTTAAATCATATACAGAACTTAATTTGAAGGAATTCGATTAGAAGAAATATATTTGTGAAAGTAACATTGTCAAGTATTCGTAATATTCTCGGAAGGTATAATATTTTTATTTTTACCGATGAAGGGAAAGCTGATACTGAATAATTATCATTTTATTTTAGAATAATTAATGGCCTGAATGACTAAGCGATATGAATATTATTATACGTTCGGAATGAAGTCTAATGAAAGCATTTGTTACTATATTCTTGTTAAATTCTTTGAAGGTTTCTGAAAATCACATGGATGTACACCCAGGGTCAAACTGTTTAACACACTTAAATAATTATTATTTACGACTTTTCCAAATTTTTTTATGAACACTACAATAAAATTAATTATATGTTCCTCAAGAATAGAAAAAAAATTAATATCTCTAGTAGGTCTAATTTTTTACTCTTCTTTTCTGAGTGTAATAATTTAACGTTGTTTATATCTATAAAATATTGTTTTCCTCCGGTGCTTTTTATATTTAAGATATCTTTATAAGTTTATTTATACAAATAGTTTTACAACCTATTTTATTTAATCATTTACACACTGTATTATTAAGTTTAGAAATGTAATTAATAAATTTAAACTATTTGGTTTTTTGCTTTTTAATGTTATGTAATTGTTGTAAATTCAACTTTCTTATGTGAATCATTGTGGTCATTGTTTTGTGCTAATCTGTTTAATTGTACAGAGCTCTTTATTAAAATTACTTTTGTTTAGAGGAAAACTAACTAACCAATGTATTAGACTATGAAGATGAGATAGTTTGACATCAAATTGTAATTTATTTGATGTTTTCTTTATATTTATGTCTAGGAAGTTAATTTTATCATTAAGTCTATTCTTCATAGGGAATTGAATATTTTTGTTTATGGAATTCAAATGGCTTAAAAACGTGTGTAAATTTCTTTCCGTACCATTCCAAATGCAAAAAACATCGTCCAGGTATCTGTACCAGAGTGATATATTGCTGATTGATGGACTTTTAGAGTTAAAAATAACATTTTCACAGCCATAAAAAATCCGTATGAAATAGTTATATAACAACCATGAATGACCAGCTAAATTTCCAAAACACCCCTGTAATAGATAAGATCATATTGTAATTGAATAGCCGGGGTTTTACCAGCCGATATTTAGGATATTTCGACTAGACGTTAAATAAAAACCAGAAATAAAAAATATATATACATATATCATCATCATTATCAGCCTGTATCGATCCACTGGAGGATGAAGGCCTCTTCAGCATGCTTCCAACTTTCACGGTCCTGGGCTTTCCTCTGCCACTCGGGTCCAGTATACTTAACGATGCCATCAATCCATCGTGCTTTCGGTCTTCTTCGCGGACGTTTGCGATCAAGCGGTATCTACTCCAGGATTGCCTTGGTCCATCTGTCATCCCATCGCCTCGCTATATGGCCTGCCCATCTCCATTTCAATTGTTTTACTCTTCCAGTGATGTCACAGATTTTCGTTTGTTCCCTGATCCATGCGCAGGACTTTCTGTATCGTCTTGCAATACCAAGCATAGATCTTTCCATTCCCCTCTGTGCTACCCGAAGTTTTTGAATTGATTGCGATGTGAATGTTTAGGTTTCACTTCCGTATGTCATAACGGGTAGAAAGCACTGATCGAATACTTTTCTTTCAAGCAAAGTGGGAGTCTGCTCTTAAACACAATGTTGAGCCTGCCAGATGCCTGCCAGCCACATTTAACACGCCGTTCCACCTCCCGGGCGGCATTCCCCTCCATTGAAATTGTCTGCCCAAGATATATAATTCTTCTGTCCTAAGCGAAGTTATTGAACATAACCTGACTCTTTTTCAGATTTATTTTCCAGCCAAATGGTTCGCCACCCCTTTGCAGTTCTTGTAATGCGTCCTTGCAACTTCTCTGGGTCTTATGAAAGGAGAACTATATCATCTGCAAATCTAAGATGGTTTAAGTTGTTCCCAATCCAGTTTTCAGAATACTTCTTCAAGAAAAATTCTCTTCCGAGAAAAGAATAGGCGATAATGCGTCGCCCTGCCGTACACCTCGTTCTACATTAATTCCCACTTCAAGATCATCAAGGTGAATTGTGGCGGTAGCTCCATCATATATCGATCCTAATAGGTTTACATATGCTTTATCTACCCCTTGGCTAAGCAGTGCATCCATTATTGCATGCTTTGAGATGGAGTCAAATGCTTTTTCGTAGTCGATAAAAGCCAAGCACAGTGACATGGTGTATTCGTTGTGCCTTTCTATGGCCTGCTGTACAACCTGGATGTGATCAATTGTACTGAACCCACTTCTGAATTCCTTCTCTTGGTTGTGCGTCATTCAGTTTTTTTAATATTGTTTTAGAAATTATCTTAGTGAAAACTTTGTACATTACTGATAGGAGGCTTATTGGACGGTAGTTCTTTAAATCTTCCTGTGCTCCCTTTTTATGTAAAAAGATCACTTCTGCATTTTTCCATAAGTCGGGTACTTTTCAGCTTTTAGGATTTCGACAGTTACACTGCCCTTTTCTGGAGCCTTGCCGTTTTTCATCGATTCTATAGCATTTGTTACTTCCTCCACTAGGATATCTGGCATTTATTCTTCCGTGGGTATTGTTGTCTTTGATTGGTTCTGATCTTCATATAACTGGGAATAAAATTTTCTGACAACCTCTAACATTTGCGTACGCGCTCTGCATACTGTGCCATCCTCACGCCCTAAGGCATATATTTGCGTTCTTTGATTTATCAGCTTCTGTTTAGCCTTGTTAATTCCTTTGTTTTCTTCCAGGGTTTTTTTGCACTAGCTGCATGTTGAATCGGCGCGTGTCCTCTCTGATATATTTTTTTATAGTTTTGCAGAGCTCAGTGTACTCGACCCTGCCAAAAGGACTACCTGCATTTCTCATTGCCCGCCGTTTCTTCATTAAATCAATGGTCTCACTGGAGATTTTTGTCTGTTTGAGACATTTTTCTTCTGATGATATTGAAGTAGCCATTTGAAGCACATTGTTGGCGATTTCTTCATATTGAACTGATAGCTCCATTTCCTCCGGATCTTGTAACACAGCAAACCGGTTTGACAAAGCAATCTCAAAATCGCTTCGTCTCTCCAGCAGATTCCCAGAATACACTTTTCCCTTCTTTGATCTTACCATTCGTTCACGTTCTTTTCGACAGTTAATCTTCGGATTAACTTGTGATAACCCTTGCTCGTACCATTCGGTGGTCACTTCCATCATTAAAATTGTTAAGGGCAGTTCAATTGGTAAATATTGTTTTATCGTTGGTCATGATGTAGTCAATTTCACTTGTGAGCCCAGATGGACTTTTCCATGTCCATTTTCTGTTGATATTTTTCTTATATAACGAATTCATAATATATAGTTCTTGTCCTTCAACAAAATCAACCAATCTGTCTCCTCTATTGTCTCGCTGACCAGTTCCATATGGACCAGTTGCATTTTCGTCAGTTCTTGTTGTTCCAATTCTGGCATTAAAATCACCCATCAGGATTTTGTACCTACATTTCTCCTTGTATAAAAACTGGGCCACATCGTCATAAAAATCCTCAATTTTCTCATCCCTATGGCTTATAGTTGGTGCATAAGCTTGGACGAAACTTTTTACTCATCTGAATGACGCACTGAGCTAGTCGGTCAGATGTACTTTCAAATTTTACTACACTTTCCTTCAGCTGTCGATTGATGAGGAATCCAATTCCGCCACATCGGCCATTTTCCGTACGTCGAGTGTAGAGTACGTGTCCAGCTGGTTCTAGTTTGATTAACTCTTCACCCTTTCTTCGTGTTTCATAGAGCCCAATAATATCCCAATGTATGTTCTCAAGTTCGATTAACAGTTCTTGCAATCGGGCCTCCGTTTTCATAGTCCATATATTTAGCGTTACAATGTCAAAAGTCCAATGGCAGCCTGATCTAACCCGGTGATTCTTATCACCTTTTGCCTTGGGGCAGGTCTTCCCGCTGCCGTAGGTAGTTGCCCCTTGGCCTCCGGGGAATGAGTGACTTGTTTGAGGGTTGTACTGTTATATTGAAACACATTGAAATACCATCTTGAAGGTATGGACCGTAATCTGCCACGTTGGTCCAATGAGGGTTGGCAGATTTTGGATCATGTTAGTCTCAGGCCTCTGCCTTGACCTGTCCGCCAGGGGTGACCGTCCGAGAAGTACAGACTCCAGACGGCATAGCTTAAAACTGCCCTATTAAAATTGCCCTAGTCAAACCCATTTACCACGTCAATGTATGATCCACATATATTATGTGGATTACACATTATATAACCACAATGTATGATATATTTTGTATATATGTCCATGATACTTACATTTACAATAATAGTTTTTAATGACAGTGACATACAAAAACCAAACTAAACAACACACAACCGAATAGCAAAAATGTGGTTTATAAAATTCCGTACGAATGTAGCAAATTTTATATAATTGAGATATCTAGAAGGTTAGATGTTAGAATAAAAGAACATAAAATCCTTCTTAGAAAGGGCGATTTTAATAAATCTAGAATTTGTCAGCACGTATAGGAATCGGAACATAAAATCAATTGGAATAATTACGGTATTAAAAGAATCGGTAACAAAATACAGAAGATTATAAGAAACCGCTATAATTAATTTAAATAAAAATAACTATATTGCTAGGTCTTCAGTAGATTTAAATTCAATATGGTTCCCGATTCTGAAGAATACAATTAAAAACGTTTAAGTATTTCAATATACAATAATCACACAGTAAACCTCACATATATATATATATATATATATATATATATATATATATATATATATATATATATATATATATATATATATATATATATATATATATATATATATATATATATATATATATATATAATGATTAGTTGCTTGACTGGAAGGAAGACCCACCCATCCCTTACATTGGAGGGCACATGTTTCGTCTGTTGGTGGTTAGACTCATCAGGGTACCGACTAGGGATGCCACCTTGAAAAGTGACTTTACCCGGAGAGTTCGTGTTGACGACAAAAAAAGCATTTAAAAACCATATATATTTTTGACTAAAAAAAACACCGTATTGCTAAATAAAACAAAACGAAAAACAACAAATCATTAGACATTGATCAATTATTCATTTCAATTATTTTTTAAACTTATAACTATATTTTGTGTTACTTTGGCAGGTTTTTAATAAAGCATTTTGTTCGCTTTTCTCTAAATACTCGGCAAATTCTAGACAAGTCATATTAAAATTTAATTTTGTGCATAATTCTGCCTTTACTAAAGCTACCCTCATACGGTTACGTTCGTCAGTCCACAGATTAGTCAACAAGGAAAATATCCTTTCTGGATAAGCGTTACTTATAGGAATTGACAAAATGTTACTTACAATTTTAAACAATTGTGGCATATCTCCATTTTGAAATACCTTGCACCATATTTTGTGTATGTTTACTTCAGAATTAAATGAACTTTCTTCAATTTTTTTAAGGGTTTTTTTTTAAGAATAAGTAGCTCACTGTATAACTCGTCTTCATCTACATTTATTTTAATAGCATCTTTGGCCTCTAAAACTTGCGCGTATTCTATATTTGGATTTTTTTTCTATATTAAAACATTGAAAATATTTAAAAATAGAGTTTTCAAAATTATAATACCGATTAAGGTAATCTAAAGTTCTTTGGTAAACTAAAGAAGCTTCTTTTACAAATGTTTGTTTTTCAAATGGTGTAAGATATTTCAAAGCCGATGAAATTTTGCTTCCAAAAAATTGATCTTTTTGTCGTTCTTCTATTTGCTCTTTCAAATCTAACATTATGTTATGTAACTCTAAACTTGTTACATAATTACTCTCCAATTTAAGTATATGCGTGTTTAAAATATGCATATAATGATGCAGAAAATAAACATAACATTCAGAATATAAAATGTCAGGTTTTAAATCATTTTCAAATTCGTTTTCTTGACTTTTGAAAAAACTCCATATATTTTTATGGCAGTTCTCCTCGCCCAGCTCTAAAAAATATTTTTTTACAGCTGGCCAAGATCGTATCAAACGTTCAAGAACCGCTCTTGATATAGCGAAAGCCATCTTGTGGTCACGTGCGTTAGCATTTTTTGATATTTAATATCTAAAAAGTCAAAACACTTTTTCAAGGCTTCTGTTTTTTTTGCGCTATTTGAAAACTCGGCATAAATTTTTAATATTAAGTTTTCGACATCAAAAGATAGAACCTTACAGGCATTTCTACCTGCATTATGAATTACATGGCAGTTACAATTAGCTTTTACAATTCCCTGATTTTCGTAATTCAATTTTTGAAAGACAGAATTATGAATGCCAAAGTTTACTGACGCATTATCCGCGCTATATGCACTTATATCTTGCACTTTTAGTGAAAACATGTCTAATGTTTTAAGTATGGTATTGGTAATTGATAAAGGAGATTCATCCCTATTTTCAACAAACTCTAAAAGTTTATTTTGAACACCACTCTTAATACTAAAATATCTAACAGCTACTGGAAAAAGTTTTTGGTTTCCTTTATTTGAGGCATCACACAAAATTGAAAATGGTTGGGACGATTCTGTACCAGCGCCCATTTCTTCCAACACTTTCTCGACACTTTTAGGTCCCAAACAATTTTAGATGATTGCTTCGGCTTTTGTTCTACCGTAATGAATTTCTTTTTTCAAATGAGAGTCGCGATAAACGTGAGAATTAAGTTTAATGCCACAATCGGTACTCAAATAACTATGATTTGATTTAAAAATTTGAGCTACTTCAATTATAGTAACGTAATTTTCTTCGGCTGATTCTTTTTTTGGTAAAAATGCTGTTAGCAATTTATTTTTTGATAATGTACTGACGGCACTGGAATGTCCTTTACTATTCAAATGAGTCTTTAAAGATTTTTCTCCGTCATGTTTAACAGTGAACATTATATTACATATGCTACATTTAGCTATAAACTGGTCTATTTTAATTAGCCAATTTTTATACTGCGGATTTTGTTTCCAAGAATCTTGAAAATGTGTTGCGTACCTGGCTTTTTTATTTTTTAAAATGCCTTCAGATGACGAAGTACTTGGATTATTATCACTGTCTCTTCTCTTATTACTCTCGCTCATGGCAACTTGTAACTTGTCAAACTGAAAACTGTCTAAAAAAGCAGTTCAACTAGCTTAAACTAACTTGCAGTAACTTTAATAATAAGTAAAATCGACGCAAAAACAGCAATACAGCAGCAATATTGAATAATCGACAATACGCATAAACTCGCAATAACTGCAATCTGCGTCTTCGTCGAAACTCGAAACAGACCGGCGCTTAACGGGTGCGTGGTTGCCAAATCTTAACTTTTTTTTTGTGGTATAAGAATTATATTATTTTAGTTTTATGTTTTAATTAAAATCGATTTTACCCGGAGAAAATACCTAGTAATTCGGAGCCCGGAGACGACATGCCAAAACCCGGAGAGGTGGCAACCCTAGTACCGACATATGCTCTCTCGCCAAGAATAGGAAGTCCCTCTCCATAATCAAACAACCCATATTTTCTTGGACGCAGTCCAAAGAAGTCAAAAAACTGCATATATATATATATATATATATATATATATATATATATATATATATATATATATATATATATATATATATAATATATATATATATATATATATATATATATATATATATATATATATATATATATATATATATATATATATATATATATATATATATATATATATTTATATATATATACGTGTGTGTATGTGTGTTTTTGATAGTATTTTTTTTTTGTTATTATTATATATATTATTTTATTTTATTTTGTATTTATTTTAGAAAATTTTTGTATTTTTTTAAATTTTGTTCGTTAGGTAAATTTATTACAGAAAAAAAATCACTGAGAAATGTGTCTCCATTTTGTTTTTGTTTTTTACCCAATGATTCTTTATTTACATTAGAACAGATATTTTTGATATTGTTTTGAGTTTTAGATCGTGGCGACAAACTCAAAAAAAGAAAAAAATATATGAACACGCCACAATCATTCAGACAATACTTAATAAAGAAACATGTAAAATTTACGTTTTTATTTATCGTTGTATCAAAATATCAATTTTGCGGTATTACATCCTATTGGTAAAACCAAAATTATGCAGTAAATAATAAACTGTAGTATTAGTTCCGCAATGTTACGCAATAATTATTGTTAATTTCGCTGCACCACGTCAATACAAACACCTTTTTTGTATCCGACAATAATATTCAATTAATGTTTTTACGCCCAACCCTAAGAACGCGAATTTTCAGAATTATCTCCCGTAATGCAGTAATGCTTTTAACACGCCGACACGTTCGGAATTCGACGTAGGCAAAATAATAACCGAGTAAATGTGAAATCGACTTTCTTTTTCATTAAGCTACATTTGACATCTACGACATGTACCAGGCGTCCAACCTTGGGCAGGATAATTTAAATACAAATAGCATAAACGTTATTCAGGAATTTTGCAACAGTACATTTTAATATTCGAAAATGCATAAGGAATATCGCTTTGGCAGGGAAGTCCGTATGGATTTTCTTCGAAGAAAAAGAAACGTAAATATTAGTTTAGTCTAATAGGTGTTTTGGCTAATAATGTCGATTTTTTCGCAAAATTTGAACGTTTATTTCTCTTAACAAAATAAATTACCTTAATAATCAAGTATTGGACAGCGTTAGCTATTTCTTTTATTACTATAGCTAACCGAACTTTTCGTTCACTTATATTGTCCTATATTTGGAATTAAAGACGACTGGGTATGGTTCGATAACTTTGAGGGAGAAGCATCCGACCTTAACTGATGAGTTCTTAAAGAACGAAAACGGTCTTAAGATGGATTGTGGATGAATTTTTCCATCCTAGTAGTCGAACGGGACACAGTTCGGTTTATCACACATCGGTTTATGGTTTCCAGCTTTTTGAGCTGAGAGAGTGACACCAAGTCCACCAATAATACTAATAACGAGCTACAAAAACGAAAGCACCAAAATTCAGTATTCATAAATAGCCAAAAGAAATTTTATAGAGAGCTCGAAACAAGGCAGTAGCAGGTCAGAACTTGAGAATGTGGACATGTCTTCCTTTGCAGAATATTGGCAATCGGTTTGGAAAAGATCAGATGATTATGAAAAATCGGCACCTTGGATTAAAACAATTGAACAGCACACAACTGCTCTCCCAGAAATGGAGTTTAACGATTTCACGGCGACTGACATTTGCACTGCCGTCAAGAAAACTCGTAACTGGAAAGCTCCTAGACCAGATGGACTGCATAACTTCTGGATTAAAAACTTTACGGCTGCCCACCGCCCATTTACTAGTGCATTTAAAGAGGTAATGATAAATCCTGATACTTTCCCGAATTTTTTAATGGAAGGCAATACATATCTTCTGTGCGAAAAGGGTGATGCTAAGCAACCCAATAACTACAGACCCATCACATGTCTGTCAGTATTTTATAAATTGTTGACAGCCCTAATCAATGAAAAAATGTACAAACATTGTGATGAAAACGATATTTTTGAAGAAGAGCAGAAAGGATGTATAAGAGCAAGTATGGGATGCAAGAAACAGCTAACGATCGATGCTGTAGTTCTCGAACAAGCGCGGAAAAGAAAACGCAACCTAAACATCTGCTACATAGACTACAGGAAAGCCTTCGATAGTGTTCCACACGATTGGTTACTAGAAGTTCTGAAGATTTATAAAATAAGCCCTCCCATCATTAATTCCTTAAGGTGCCTGATGGGGAAATGGAAAACAAATTTCTTTATCGATCAACAATGCATTACAACTGCGAATATCGAGAGAGGAATTTTTCAGAGATATTCCAGTTTGGTTTTCTCTAGCCCTAAACCCTATGTCTACATTACTGAACAACAGTAATATAGAATATAAACTAAACATGAGGAATCCACGAATGCTCTCGCACCTACTATATATGGATGACATTAAACTCTATGGAAAAGCTAGAGAAAAACTAAACTCCTTAATAAAAATGGTCGAAGAATTTAGTAGGGATATCAAGATGTCATTCGGACTTGATAAATGCTCTACCATTAGCATTCAGAAAGGAATAGTCTATAATCAACATTCAAAGAATTCTATAAATATTTATGTATACCTCAAAAAGGGAAATTTAACCACAGCCAGTTACAGAAAGACTTTTCTGCTATGTACGAAAAGAGGCTTACAAAACTTTTAAATACCAAACTGAATAGTGGAAACCTGATTAGAGCGATCAATGGATGGGCAGTGCCAACTCTGACCTATTCCTTTGGTATTGTTAAATGGTCAGAAACAGACCTTGTTGGAGTGGAAAGATTAATACGTCGAACATTGACAAAATTCCGATGTCTGCATTCAAATTCATCTATAAAGCGACTGTACATTCCAAGAAAGTTGGGAGGCAGATGCCTCGTGAACATTAAGAACCTTTGTCTGAATCAGGAGAGTAAGATGAAAGAACGCTTCATTAATTCAAGCAACACGTTAATGAAGTTGGTTGCTAAGGAGGACCGGGGTTTCACCCCGCTGAACCTAGATACATTGAATCGTGTTGATGGTAGAACAACACTTACGGATTGTGTCCGTGAATGGAAACAACAGACACTGCATGGACAGTATCCAAAGTCACTCGAGGATGATACCATTGATGGACTATTGTCTCTAAAATGGCTGACCGATGGGCTGTTGTACCCAGAAACAGAAGATTTTGGGACATCTATTCAAGATAAGGTAGTAAGAACACGGAACTATGAAAAGCATATACTACACATGGATGTTGTCGACCGATGTAGGAAGTGCGGTATAGTGGGTGGAACGATTGAACACCTTGTCGATGGATATGCAGTTCTAGTCCCTAATGCTTACTTAGGAAGACATAATCAGCTGGCGAAAATTATACATCAGCAAATTGCATTAAATTATTCGCTATTAGATAACGCACCTGCTCCATATTATAAGTACTCACCTTCTCCCGTATTGGAATCATCTCATTCAATCCTATACTGGGACAGACCAATCACAACAGATCGAACGGTCTATTATAATAGACTATACATTGTTCTAATTAGTAAACAGGAGAAAAGGACTTTTATAATTGACATCGCAGTGCTACTCTCTCATAATATCAGGAAAGCCGAGTTGGAGAAAACCACTAAGTATGAAAACCTGGCATACGATTTGAAAAACCAGTGGAAACTGCATAAGGTAGAGATAGTGCCTTTCGTTATATCCGCCGAAGGCCTAATAAGTAAGATCTTTTCAAAAAATTTGAAGAACCTTGGTATCTCAAAATCGATTGCCATAGTAGGACAACGTGCAGTGAGAGGAGTTGAATTGCTTTCTCATTTTGGCATTGTAATATAGACCAGCCTAGGCTGAGATGCTGAGTTCAGAACGCGAATAATAACTGTTCATAACATTTTAACAAAGCAACTACAACAGGCTTAGCGTCCCAACCGAATCAATATCGACCTATAACCTGCCTACCAACAATATACAAACTCTCTACTGCGATTATCGCACAACATATGTGTACACAAGTCAATACTAACCGCATATTAGCTAATGAACAAAATGATTGCAAAAAAGGAGCTAGAGGAACTAAGGAATTGTTAGTCATTGATAGTATCATTTGTGAACAGTCGAGAAAAAGAAAACGAAATATCTCAATGGCATGGATTGATTACAAGACTCGGTGCCCCATTCATGGCTTCGAAAAGTGCTACAAATATACCATATAACAGGGACGGTTAGAAATTATCTCTATGGAAGGATGGGGTACAACACTTCGGGTTGGTTCGGGAAGTTGCGCTTATTCTACTGATGAAATAAAAATAAAGCGAGGAATTTTTCAGGGTGATCCTCTCAGCCCTTTATGGTTTTGTTTGGCCCTAAATCCACTTAGCTACCTGGTCAATAAAACCAGAACTGGCTACAAAATCGATATAAAAAGTAACGCACAATTAAGCCATTCGTTTTATATGGTTGTAATGTTATATGGTTGGTAATGTTATATGGTTGTAATAAGGTTAATCTTGACCTCTAAACTAGCATCTAGAAACCTCTTCACCGCTCTGAATTCATGGGCCATGCCAAGCCTGACCTATTCATTCGGGATCCTTAAATGAACAAAAACAGATTTAAGAGGAACAGATATAAAAATTCGTACGATACTAACAAAATATCGATACCACCACCCGAAAGCAGAAATCAGCAGACTGTATATATCGAGAGAGCAAGGGGCGGAAAGGGTCTAGTGAATGTAGAAATGGCTCATAATATATATGTCCAAAAATTAAGAAGCTATTTATTTCTATACCACGAATTAATCGATTTAGCATGCATTAAAACGCATAGATAGTAACTTCTCACCTCTAGACCTGGCCAATGAGAAAGAAACACCATCTAAATCCTTGACAGAATTAGAAATTGAATGGGCAGGCAAAACACTACACGGTAGATATAAAGCTAAGTTGACTTGAAAAGAAGCGTAAATAGAACACACTCCAACGCTTACCTCAAGGCGGGATACTTGTTCCCTGAAACAGATGGTTGTATTTTGGCTATACAGGATCAGGTTGTATCGTCTCTAAACTATCGGAAACATATCCTAAAAGAACAAGAACTTATGTCGAAAGTGGAAGTCCACAGTAGAGAGCATCCAACATATCACAGCGGGAATATCTTAAATCAGAATTTAGCATTGTGAACTGGACTTCTCAATAATCAGGTGCATAATTATAACTATAATCCTCAACCAATCTTGGAGAACGCCGGTTTTAGACTATACTGGGACACAGCCCTCATAACCGATCGTAAAATAACGCACAACCGACCAGATATGACGCTATTTAACACAAGATAACAAGATAAAAAAGCTCTTATCATTGATTTTACAACACCACTAGATGAAAAATTTAATACGGAAAAATACGCGCTAGTCTTTGAACTAAAAGAAATGTACAAATTAAAAGAAACAAAAATTTTACCATTCGTCATTACTGTGAATGGATTAGTCCACGTGCAAATTTCCCAGCACATCAGACAACTTCAACTGTCAGAAAATATCATTGCGGCGGCTGAAAAGGCAGTTATCTTGGGAACAACGAGAATTGTGGGGTCATTCCTTCAGTCTACTCGACTATGTCTTGGTTCGAAAGCCGGCACTGTCAATTTGAACCCCTGAAAAAAACATTTTAACAATATTTTATTTTTTCCAAAATAATTCAAAAATTAAACCACTCCGACGCCTTTGAAGAAACTATCAATATTTTTATTGTAATTTATTGGAGCAATTAACATTTTGAAGGTAACGAAATATCTTGAACCGAACTATACACAGCTTGATGCAAAAAACTTTCACTTCTGTCTGGCAAGCAATATTTCATGTGGTAAGTGGTTTTTCGCCTTTAAGTGTCTCTTTCCTTTAATTCCTATGGAACCCATTTTCCTTCTTTCTAGATCTTTCCCAATGCACGTAGAAGTTCGGAAATGGTAGATTGGGCAATATTTAATGCTCTCACCAATTGTTTCAACGAATGAGTTGAGTCTTCATTCAATAATGAATTCAATAAATATTTTCGGCTGTCCTGAACGCTCCATGTTCTTTATATCAAAATCATCACTTTTAAAACATTTAAACCATCGCGTGTATTTGCCCTCCAAAACGCCATAGACGTCATTAGTCTATACAAACAAATGTATTAGTAACGCCATCTCAGCAAAATGGATATTATTAACCGAAACACCTATTAAATAAATCTAGAAAATATTTCCAAGTTAAAAAAAAAAGAGTATTCGACTAAGTGACCAGATGCACATAGATGGTTCACCCTTGTTAAAGTTATATTGCGCATCGAAAGATTTACAAATTAAATCATCTCCTGGTGCTAGCGTGTAAAATAAGGTTTAAAGGCAATGGAAATTCATAGTGAGTGAAATGGGAAATGTATTAGGGAGTCTGCTCCTTCAAAAACAATTGTTTGTAAGTGGGCAGGTAAGTTTCAACGTGGTCGAAGGAACAAATAATTAATTCTGTGCATGATATGGTTATGGATGACAGACAATTGACTTTGAGTGAAATTTCTAATGCCAGATTTCTAATTTGTTTTTACTATGATGACGTGTTTTCCTACCACTGTAACTTATTTATTTATACCCATTTCAACATCGAAAGTATTTATTTCTGACGAAGCTACAGTGTTAGCGAAACACCTCCACATTAATAATAAAGTGGACATTTTGACAAAAAAAGTTTTTCATTAAACAAAAATACCCCGGTAATAAATGTTCTTTCCATTTACTTATTTTTGTTCTAAATCTTATTTTTATTAACAAGCTCTCAGCTGGATTTCAAGATATAGATTTGTAAGAGATAAAATTAATGATCCTCTTTACGATCCCAACTCAGCGTTATTTCTTTTTGCGATTGAAGGGAAAAAAATTGCGTGGCCGATGAAAACAGTTACGGCCTTGAAAATAATTATTGGAATGATGGAATTGCCGATTAGATATAGAAATTGTAGCCGGTGTTGTCGGCTGTACTTTTACGGTAAAAAAAAGTTAGTTTCGGTTAATAATGTCGATTTTTCGAAAAATTTGAGCATTTATTTCCATAACAAAATAAATTACCTTAATAATCAAAGTATTGGCCATCGTTAGTTATTACTTTTTCCAATCTTTCTGTCAGATTCCGCACCAACCATTCATCAAGCCAAATTTTCACTTTTTCGTAAGTATTGTCATGAAAGTCCATGAATATGGTGGGTAAGGTAGGACGTCCCATTTAACGTTTTCCAAATATTTTTTTACACGTTTTGCAAGATGGGGCCGAGCAAATGACAATGAAAAATGACTTTATCGTGTCTTTGGACGTATTCTGGTCGTTTTGCATTCAATGCTCGGTTCAACTTTATCAATTCGATCGCCAAAAATCCTTTCATCAGGTTTCAGCAGTTAGTTCATAATACACAGCTCTCCTACTATCTCTCCAATGCACAACAAAGTTTTCTTCCCATATATATTACGCACTGGTTGTGATGTTGAAGGCTGTCCTCGGTCTACTCATAATTTTTTACACTATGGGTTGTCAAAATTGATTCACTTTTGATCACATGTCACAATCCATGTAAAAAACCTTTTTTGTCTGGCAAGCAAAATTTCACAAGTGGTTTTGGGTCTTTCAATGTCTCTTTCCTTCTTTCTGGGTCTTTCCCAATGCGCGTAGACGTTCGGAAATGGTGGATTGGCCAACATTCGTTGGTTTTGTCAATTGTTTCAACGTGTGAGTTAAGTCTTGCATCCAATAATGCTTCCAGATCTGCATGTTCAAACTTTTTCGGCTGTCCTGGGCGTCCCATGTCTTTTATATCAAAATAGCCACTTTTTAAACCATCGTTCATGTTTTTGGGGTTAGAGCAGAGGTCTCCAGACTTTCCAGCCTTAGGGCCATACTAATTACTCCAGTAAATTCCAAGGACCAAAACCGTTTAAATTTTCCTGACATTAATATGGGGCCTATAATTTCTAAACTAGTCACCGAGTACGCTTGTTAAATTCGCTAGTTCATTTACTGTTGTGTATTGTTATAACCGTGATACTTGACAAAGTCTGGTGATCAAAATCGGAATTAGGTAGTGGTAGTACCCTCTATCGCTAAGAGATGGCGCTAGTAGTACTTTCGAAAGCGCAGTAACAATTAAACATTCGTCAATAACCTCGTTGGTTCAAGAAAGTTCTGATGTATTCCACTCACTTCGATGGCAGTAATTGGAGTATCAAAAGGCTAGCTGTGCGACCCCGAGTCAGTCTGCCTAGGGAAGGCGAATGAAGCCAAACTGTTGTGGAATAAAGTAGTGCGTAACCCCTTTTAAAAGGCATCTTCGAACCGACCAACGTAACAGTATTTTGATTTGACTTGTTGGTTTTGTGTGTGATTAACTACTATGGAAAAGAAGCGAAAAATAGACAATGAATGCAGAACATTCAAAGATCAATGGAGCTTTCAATATTGCCCAGTAATAAGGCGCTGGGGCGAAACATATAGGGCGCAATCCCACCTGCTATTTTGACTTATAGTGCTGTTCAAAATATACCGTCGACCGAATAGCTGCAATAAACTGTTAACAACCCCTGTCATAACGAAACCCGGCAAAGTTACAAAAAACGTAAACAAGCCCGGTCCTAATAAAATAACAGGTAAAAAGATAAAATTAATTTTATATCTGGTTTAGTAGTTTCGAAATATTTTAGTTTAGTTCGCATTCTTTTCTTAAACATGTGACGTTCTTGGCAAGATAATGATCATTGTGCCTCCGGTAATGGAAATTTTAAAAGAAAATATTTATCGTCCGATGCTAAGCAAATTGTTAAAAATGTGTATGTTTCTTTATTAAAAAAGGGGCTTAGTATAACTTATTCCGGGGGCGTGGTATAACTTATTCCGAATATAACTGTTCGCCGTTTTATAAGTGGATTGTAGCACCTGCTCTTAAACACTTGACTGTATTATAAACGAGGCAGAAACAAACTAAACTATAGATAAAAATAAAACGTGCTAGACCATTTCTGTGAACAGGTTTTTTAATAACTACCTGAATAAAACCCAAAAAAGAGCATTCTGATCAATGTTACAACAAATCATGCCGATTTAACAGCATTGTTTAAAAAATAACAGTTTTAAAACGTAAGTTATTTTCATTTTTTCTTGAAAAACATATCACAAAATCACATGAAGCCTACAACCGTTTTTTTATGACGATTCCATTATCAAGTTGATGCCTTACCTCGAAGAATCTCTTATTTGATTCGCAAATAAGAAGACGTATCCAAGGATAAGTGCATTGAAAATAAATTAGAAAGGCTGTGGAATGTCGTAATGACTTTGAGTCAACGAATAAATAGGCGTAGATAGTTCGAGACAAAACCATCGGCTTGTCGGTTAGTTAGCTTAAAACGATTGCATATCAAAATATTTAATATCGTAACAGGACTGTTTTTTTTTTCGTAACAGGAACGAGAAAAATACCCTTTTTTGTTATAGTTAGCAAATTATAACAAAAGATTCAGATTAATTCATCTCCTGATGATGCTAACATGGTTAGCGAAACAGGCTTCGAGAAATTAATGAAAGTGATTTGGTTTAGTCAAATCGCTTTTGTGCTGTTTGAAAATTGAAAGAATCTTCGACTTTTCAAACAGAACGGGATAAAAATAAATTCATGTTACAACTGTTAGATAATATTTTCAAAAAAGTAGACAGCAAGGTAGTCTATAAACTATATAATAAATTAAGTAAAGAAAAGGAAAGGATTTACGGTTAGAGACGCATCAGCAACTACAAGACCATTTAGCAACTGGACCTACAGCTTAACGTGGGTTCCGAACCACGGTCATCGACATCAGCCACCGACAACCCAGGCCAGCACCCCCCCTCAGGCTATCAACCCTTGGTTATGTGTTTACCCATAAGTCTATTACACTCTTGCTTAAAAACAATCACAAACATTTAGGAAGCAAACAGGCAGAAGAAAGAAAGAAAAACTTCCATCCGAGCGCTGGAATCGAACGAACTACCGCTCCAATGCGGTTTCAGCACTTACCGTCCGCACCAACCGGCATAAATTAAGAGAAATGCTGAGTAATCCAAAAGATAAGGTAGGCCAACGTGAACAATCGGGGATGTATGAAATTGGTTGTCAAGATTGTGATCGAAGGTATATTGGGCAAACTACTAGTCTAACTGAAAAGTTCACTAAACGGAAACGATAAAACACGTTTATAGTTGCAAAAATTACATTATTTTTCCGTATATTCTCCTTTAAGCTCAATACATTTTTCCAGAGGTTCTCTAATTCATCTATTCGATCTCTGAAGTGATTTCCTGTAAGTCCTTGAAAATACTCATCTACGGTTGCTATAAATCCTTCATTTGATGCAAAACGCTTACCACGTAGGAATTTTGGGGTTTTGGGAATAGATGGAAGTCAGAAGGGGCCAGATCTGGTGAATATGGTGGCTGCTCCAACAATGTATAGTCTAACTCCTTCTATTTGACCAATATTTTTATCTTATTAATGACGGTTTCAACTTTTACTTGATGAAAATCCATTATAAATTACTTTAAAATTAAACTACAGTTTTATACGATTTTCACTGAATTATATTATTCTGACATGGCCTTCCCCCGTATTACTGTATTTTAATCCAATTGAGCATATATGGCATCAGGTAAAATCCAATGTTAAAGCAGAAAACATTTATCCGACTCTAAGTGCAAGTGCTGCAACATTAATTAAGAAGGTTGTAGAAGTATTCCCAAAGAAAGTTGGATAAATTCGATTAACCATGTTAATAAAATAGAAGATTCCTATGTATCATTTACTAATAATATAGAACCACTTATTATTAACGTAGATCAAAGTGACAGTGAGATTGAAACCGAATTAAATGAATAATTAAATTTAAGTTATAATTTGTATTGTATTATTAGATAAACTTATTTATTTATTTATTTTTATTGTACTAATAAATTCAAAATACACAAACCAATAAACAATGTTTTAGTCATACATAATAAAAATAAAAAATTGAGTAATAATAATTTTTTTCCAAAATTATTCAGAAATTAAACCATTCCAACTCTGGCGCCTTTGCAGAAACTAGGAATATTTTTATTGAAATGTATTGGGGCAATTAACATTTTGCCGGAAGGCAACGAAAGATCTTGAACCGGACTATACAGTATTCTTAAAATTTTTTTAATTGTTTTATGACACTGAAACTACCTGTAATTTATTTTTATTGCGTCTGACTCGAACATAGCCCATACTATTTTACAGATGGAAAAAAGAGTTAAATTACAAGTTTAAAAAAGGTGAATTGTTTGTTTCTATTTAGTCATTTAACATTATATTTGAATCTTTTAATTTATTAATTTCCTAATTAGATTCCAACGACATTTTATTTATTTATTTTTTTAATTGCCTCTAAACCTTTTTTTACAGTTAATTAAGTTAATCACTGTACAATTTTCAATTTTTTCACAATACACGAAAACGCTATTTTTATATTCTGGACGCACGTTTCGCTAACCATGTTAGCATCATCAGCAGATGATTAAAACTAAATTCTTATTCTAAAAACTCCTTACTTTATATAATGCTCGGTTAGCATTGTGGGCGGGGCGACAATGCTAATCAAGCGACCAATAGCAAGTGAGGACCTAGAGCAGTAGGAACAGAGAACTCGAAGGAATAGGACCGTTATATCTGTTCATACTACTGGTACATTTACTGATTTTTATACTCTCATAATCGTCTAATTGTCTATTGTTTGTTACATGTTTTATTAATCTTAAATTATTGATATCTATGCAATGATCATTCTCAAATATATATTGAGCAACACAAGATTTATCGGGCCTATTGTATCTTAATTGAGCTATGTGTTCTTTGAACCTCGTTCCGATTGATCTTCTTGTTTGCCCAACATACCTTTGATCGCAATCCTTACAAGAAATTTCATAAATACCCGATCTTTCCATTGGAGGAGTTTTATCTTTAGAATTACCTAATAAATGTCGTAAGTTTAAACCAGCAGTGTATACCAGTTTTAGATTGACATTCTTAAAAACATTTTTTAAGCCACGCGTTAAATCATGATGAAAAGGTAATGAAACAAATCTTGAGGTGTCTCTTTCCAATTGAAAAGTCCAGTTTTCACGAACTAAAACCTTGTATCTATGTTTTCTAATTATCTTATCAACTAACGAGGGAGCAAATCCGTTACACTCGGCTACATTCCTAATATAATTCCTCTCTATTTCATATCTTTCGTTATTAAGCGGAAAATTGAGTAGTCTATGTATTAAGAAATTGAAACTAGCCATTTTATGACCAATACAATGATAAGAATCGTTAGGAATATATCTAAGTGTAGTGGTATTTTTTCTATATATGTCAAGCTCTAGACAATTATCCTTATTTTTAATAATCAATATATCTAGAAATGGTAATCTGTCATTGTTTTCAATATCAAATGTAAATTTGATGGAAGGAAATCGATTATTTAATTTTGAGATAAAATTATCTATAGAGTCAACGTTTGTATCAAAAACAGCAAAAAGTATCATCCATATACCTTAGCCACACTCTCGGGAAATAATTGAAACAGCTTTTTACCTCGTCCTCAAACCTGCTCATGAATAGATTGGCTAAAAAGGGGGATAATGGATTCCCCATTGCGGTCCCCTCTCGCTTTTCAAAAAACGTATTATTAAACTGAACACAGTTTTGTTTCATGCAAAGTGTAGTAAGCTCAATATACTCAGATACAAGATCGTTGTCGAGGCTATTTTCCACAAGTAACGCCCTCAAGCAACCCAATGTATGTGGAATAGGTACGCTCGGGAACAATGACGATACATCAAAGGAAACTAAAACTTTACCATCATGTAATTTAATATTTTTGATTTTATCGATAAATTCCAAACTATTTTTGATAGAGAAAGAAAGTTCACGATGAGGTAAATTTTCAAATTCCTTTGATAACCATTTTGCCAAATCATAAGTCGGAGAACCTATTGCCGAAACAATTGGACGCATAGATTTCTCAGGCTTATGAATTTTTGGCAGTGCATACAGTTTAGGAACGGAAGGATTCGATACCTGTAATTTCCTTTTCAGAGCAAGGTTGTCAAGATTGTTACATTTTTTCAGTGTGTTTTTAACATCTAATACCATTTTTGACAAAGGGCTCTTATTTAATTTTGTGTAAGGACCAATGTCGATCAAGTTGTTCACTTTTTCGCAATAGTCCTTCTTGTCTAATATAACAACCTTATTTCCCTTGTCTGCTTTTAAATAAAAACTTTAAGCTGCTGTTTTTGTACGAATGAATTGACAGATCGACTTGAAACTTCACCCATGTTCATATGAAGGATGAAACTTATGAAAGGATGCGAACTTCTCAATTAGCCGTAAAAGATCCGTATTATTTAGTATAAAGAACACATTGCCTATCTTAGATATGGGGGAAATAAAAAATCAATAGTTGCGCAACGTGTCCAGCACGGTTCGGTTAATAATGTCGATTTTGCTAAGACATGGCGTGCCTTAAACCATTGGTGCTATAGATTAAGAAGGTTTATGGTGTTTCGGAGGGTAAACATACTACCAAAGGCCAGTTCATTATTAATTGTCATTGTGCAAAAAACATCGTTTTTCATAGCTTTGAATATGTCCAATTGTGTACCAGAAAAAGACGTTTTGCGGGGTACTTCAATAACCCTCTTTCATTTAAAGAAAACGGCTTCTGAAAGGTATCGATTGTTGGTTGAAGCTTATGGTGAACGTGCTTTAACCTAAAAATCTTTCGAACGATGGTTTAAACGCTTTAAAAGTGGTTATTTTGATATAAAGAACAAGGACCGTTCAGGACAGCCGAAAAAGTTTGAAGATGCAGATTTGCAAGCATTGTTGGATGATGACTCAACGCTCATACGCTGAAACAATTGGCAGAAGTATTGAATGTTGTCAAATCCACCATTTTCGAACGTGTACACGCATTCGGAAAGATCCAGAAGGAGGGAAAATGAATGAAAGGACAGACTCTCTTGCGAAATTTTGCTTGCCAGACAGAAAAGAAAATGTTTTTTGCGTCGAGTTGTGACACGTGATGAAAAGGGGATCTATTTTGACAACCCAAAACGCAAAGAAATTATGAGTAGAACCAGACGAGCCTTCAACATAATAAGAATAAGGCTTTTCTGTGTATTTTATGGGATAGTAGGGGAGATGCATATTACAAACTCCTGAAACAATTTATAAGTGAACCGAGCAATGAAGGAAAAAGTGCTTGTCCCCATGTTACAATATGAGTAAAAACTATTTGGAAAACATTAAATGGGACGTCCTACCCGACCTGCCGTATTCACCGGACTTAGACTTAGCTTTCAGAACAGCACTGACGAAAAAGCGAAAGTTTGGCTTGGTGAAAAAAATCAAAAGTTCCTTTGGCGCGGAATCCATCCTTTGACAGAAAGATGGAAGAACGGCTGTACGATGGCCAATATTTTGATTATTAAGGTACTTTATTTTGTTATGCAAATAAACACTAACATTTTGCGTAAAAATCCACATTATTAATCGAGACACCTATTAGTTAAACTGTTACTTAACATAAGTAATTTGTAATTTCTTGATTTCTTGAAATAAACGAATAAATAACTAACAGAGAAGTTATACAAATACATAAGAATATATGGTTATCTAAATATAAAATATCCGGACATTTTAAACAGAAATCTATTTTTAAAACATGATTGTTTTTATGTGAATTACCACTTAATTTACACAATCAATGCAAATATTCAATTCACCATTGATTGTTTGGTTTGGTGTTATTTAATGTGATCATAACAATGATATCTTGGAAAGCACATTCGTCACTAACCGAATCGATTATATACGCTTATAATAATTTTTTTTTTCGGTTATGATGGTAAATAAAACAGGGTGGTGTTGAATTACACTGGGGAACAGCAATTTTGTTGACTTGGATCTGTGACTTGTTTTTGGCTAATTTTTCATCTCTGAATTCAAAAATATTCACAGTTTTTCTCTATCACGTCAAGTTCTTAATACCCCCCATTTTACCTTAAAAGTGTACATACGAAAGGAAATAAGGTGAGATCTGACCAAATAGATTAGAATATTTTATTCATACAGAGGTTAACATATTATTAAAAGTTAAATTGTGTTTATACAAAAAATAAATAAAAGATATTATGGTAAAATTTTCTTCTTATAGCTTTTCCTGGAGTGTTTAGTTTATGGACATTCTCGATTGATGCTCCAACAGTCGTCAGCCATCATACTGATATCCCATCTACCTTGATACCGCGCTTCCATAACCTTTAGATCTTGGTGGAATCGCTCGCACTGTTCATCACTAACAGCACCAAGATTTTCTGGGAAGTTAGCAAGATGATTATGTAAGAAATGTAGTTTGATGCTCATGTTGCAACCAAGCTTTTTAAAGCTCTCCAAGAGTTTTTGAACAATTTTGATGTAATTCGGGGCTCGTGCATTTCCAAGAAAGTCTTTAACAATATTTTTAAAAGCCAACCAAGCATTCCTTTCAAGTTCAGTTATTGTTTCAGTGAAATTTTCATCTTTAACGAGTTGCCGAATCTGTGGACCATCAAACACACCAGCCTTTATCTTTTCATATGACAGGCTAGGGAATGCCGAAATGATATACTTAAAGTAGTCTCCTTCAATTGACAAAGCCTTAACAAATTGCTTCATGAGACCTAGTTTTTTATACAAAGGCGGAAATACAATGTTTTTTCTGTCGACAAGTGGCTGATTTAAAATGTTTGGATCACCATGTCTTAGGTCAGTTCTTGGCGGCCAGTTCGATTGTACCCAATGCTTCTCACGAACTCTGCTGTCCCACATGCACAAAAAAACAGGGGTACTTGGTATACCCGCGTTGCTGGCCAAGAAGGAAACAGACCATTTTAAGGTCAACACAGATGTTGATCGCAGATACGCAGATCTCATACATAACTGACCGAACTAATTTTGGATGACGCAACGTCACTCACGTCCCCACTCCTAGCTCGAAGAAGGTTCGTCGGTAGGAGAGTAGTAGTGACTTCTGTGATTCGCCAAGCTTAGTCGGATGCGCAACAACTGTAGAGAAAAAACTTGACGTGTTGGAAAAAAACTAAATAAAGTTTTGGAATTAGCATGTCAATTTACGTATAAAACAGCTTAAATATCGAACTCAACAGAAATTATTTTTCAAATTGTTCCCCAGTGTTATATATTAAATTAATTTTATTCTAAGGTAAAGGTAAAGTGTTTGGGTTAGAGGCGCATCAGCAACTAGGCTATTTAGCGACTGGACCTACAGCTTAACGTGGGTTCCGAACCACGGTCAACAGCTTCCGACAAACCCAGGCCAGCACCCCCCTCGGGCTATGAACCCTTGGTTATGTGCCTACCCATAAGTCTATCAGGAAACCTACCGACTGGCGAGTGACCAAAGTAGAACACTTCTCAGAAGGCATCCGGCCTTACCCAGCCTTTAACCAGCCTTATCCAGCCTTTACCAATACAAGATGCTCCACGGGAAATTGACGTTTTAAAACAAAGTGACTCCGTTATTTTTTTATAGAAAAAAATATTAACATAAAAATAACAGGCTAACAGTTGTTTTTCTGCAGTAATTGTTGTGCAAAAATAATATGGAGCTGATTTCAAACTGATTTTAATTTGACATAAACATTTTAGTGAAATATACAGTAATGGACAAAAGTATATAGACAACCAGTTTAATGCTTACAGATATTTCTTTTTTGTAAAATATTCTACGGCACTGAAAGAAAAATATTCGGTAGATTTTATTTTGTTTACACTATTAGCCAAAAAAGGAAACTAAGCAAACATATTTTTTTGAAAGACAAAAATATTTAGACTTTATAGATGTCATAAACAAACTTTATTCATTTTAATTTAATATTAATACAGCTAACGTATGCATCAGAAGACATTCATCCTAAAACATGTTTTACTAACAACTCAAAATCAAGCTACTATAGCTAAAAATTTAAATTTAAATAATAATGCTGTATGGGCAATACTTAATATATTTAAACAAAGGGTAACAATAGCAAAAAGTGTCACCAAGATCCGGTCGTCACAGAAAATTGAGTGAAAGCACAGTAAAGTTAATTAAATATATTTCATCCAAGACTCCAACCGAAATAATCTGATTTAATAAACCAAGGATTAGCAGATGTGTCCACAAAGACCATTAAAAAAAGTCTTAACGAACAAGAGTTCCAAGCACGGACCTATCAAGAAACCCCTTCTTTCAAAGAAGAACAGAAGGAACCATTTAAGTTTTGCTAGTCGACATCTCGATTAGACTTGATTGGTTGGAAACGGGTATGTTGGAGCGACGAATGAAAATTCAATATGTTTGGATCTGATGGAGTTCGTTATGGGCATCATAAATACACAGTTCCTACTGTTAAAAATCCTCTTTCCGACCAAGTGTTACCTATAAAATTAATATACAGTCCGACTCACGAAACCTGACGATTATGTCACAAACAAAATCCATCTGAACTAAGAATTGTACGTATGTCTGAGTTAGAGCCATCCAGATTATGAGCGAGGCCAATGAGAAAGACTTTCGCAGATCGCTGAGCCACCAATCAGATGCCAGGTCTCTAGTTCGCAAATCAGTCAGTAGAGGATCTATTTGTAGATTTTGTAGTTTAAAATAGTAATAATAATTTAAAAGGAATAAAATATAATAACATTTATTAAGATACTTGTAATTATACGCCCACCCAGCATTGAAACGCCATGATATATCGATTTTCGATTATTTTATGTATCTTATCTATGATTTTGGTTCTGTACATCTGACATGTTTTTTTGTTTTGCTTGGTCAGGAATACGTTAAGACCTATATTTTTACCGGTTTTTTTTATTATAACTTTAACTATTTTAACACTGCTTTCTTTGTAAAATAGGTGCTATACACCATTTTTTAAATGTAAATTGAGCATAACTCTACATGTTCAAGCTGCATGAGGACATTGGCCTTTAAAAAAAAATTACAAGAACATTTGCTGAACTCTTGCATTGGTTATAAAGGCAACATCAAATGTCTTGGTCTAAAATGTGGTCTCCAAGAAGTCAAGTTCAAGTGCAACGAGAAAAGTTGGCATTCAGGTTTTAAAGGCAGATTTTTCAATATTACTTGTTTTTAAATAATATAATAATATATGGCAACTTTTAATTACACATTTTAAAGAACGGAATCAAGAAATTAAGGAGAATGCTTCCTTTTATATAAAAGTTGTGTGTCATTCCAACATAGATCCAGGCATTATAATAGTGAATCAACTAGAAAAAGAAGAATAACAAGCCAAGGAGCCAACACAATTGATTCATTCAGCACGTCCTTAATGGTGAACTTTTTTAATTATTAATAATAAAATTACCTAATCTAAAGAATCTGCATAAAGTTGGAAACCAACAAACTCTAAAAGGCTTTAATACATTAAAATAATAACCGTTTCAGCTTTATTTTTTATTTTAGAACAAGCATTATATACATTATTTATTTTTTAGATCTACTTATGGATTATATCGTTTAAAACAATGATACAATCGAAGGCCAATGTAAACAGTATATTTGCATTATTTTGAAAATAGTGAAAATTGAACCACTAATTATATTAATGAACAAACCTATAGAAACCAACATGTATATCATTCATCAGCGGGTTTCTTAAAATGTAAGAATACATGTACTAAACTCATATAAATATAGTTTACTGCCCTGTTCTCCAATAACCTTCTGAATTGAAATTCTTCAATAAGCATAAAATTCCACATTCCATTTGGTTTAATTCCCCATGTGAATTCTGCTATATATGATGCTAAGAAATTCATGTTTGGCTTCTTCTTTTTCTATTTCCCCACTTCACAGAGCTTCATATTCTTTTTCTAGGATAAAATAAAATAGAAAAACTGTTAAATTAATTTTCTGCATCAGAATAACTGCTAGAGTCAGTATCTTCATCATTAATGTTAATAATTAAGGGTGTCACTTCTGTAATTATTGTTTTTTTTTTGTACCAATTTAATATAATTCTATTTGTCTGGTCTATACACTTTTTCCATTTTTCTGGAGTAACTGGGTTTAAGGCTTCCTGCCACAAAGCTAAAATATTGTTATCAATATGCCCATCCCTTCCAATATGCTTGTCATAATATTGTTTTGCATTAGCCCATATTAACTCTATGGCGTTAAATTCGCACTGGTAAGGTGGTGTACGCATGCCCCTGTAACCGAATTTCCTCATCTACTATATACCTTCTTTCAGTTCAATACTTTTTTGCAATTTGTAATAATTCTAACTTTGTTAGGTTCCTTTGAAAATCGATATTATTTTTTTCCAACCGTTCCATAATGTCCTGTTTTCTGAAACTTAGGTCTGGCATTTGTTCACTTAATGCACTATGTTATGGAGCATTATCCATTATTATAAGACATGGTTCCTCTAAATTACACAAAAGCTTATTTCTCCACCACTGCAGAAATAAGACGTTATTCATTTCCCCATGATAATCACTATTTTTATTTTTTAAAGAAAATACCAGGTCTGCATTTGGAATAAAACGATTCTCAGAACCTGCATCTACTACAATAAATCATTTTCTTTCAAAATCTAATGGACGTTTTACACTTCTTACAGAACTTGCCAAGATTTTCTAAGATTTCCTTTTGAAAATATCCAAGTTTCATCTAGAAAAATGACTTTACGAGAATTTTTTCCCAAATTTTCTACATAAATTCTCAAAAATTTTGTACGTTGTGCAGCAATAGTGGCTTTTCAATCAAATATCTCCTGCTGTTATCCTTTTTGTATTTGAAACCAATAGATGGTAGAACCCTTTGCAAAGAACTATTGCTTATGGACATGACTAATTTTTCTGCAAGTTCATGATTTAAACTTGATAGCGTGATGTGCTTTTCTAAAAAAGGAAAAATAATAAATACATAATAATTCTAATAATTTAAAGAAAAACTCCTTAAAATAATGTAATCAATTTTGTAAATACTTACTCTCAAAATACATGCGATAAATAACATTTCACATTTGCTGCTAGCAGACAAATCAAATGTTTTTGCTTTTTTTCGGGACCGCGTCTTTTGTGGATATTTTACTACATTATTATTTTGGAGTAAATGCTTTCGGATTCTGGTCACAGTACTCATGGATATATCTAATGCTTGAGCTACACGCTGCATCAAATAAAAGAAAAACAAATAAAACAGATGTCCTAATATATAATAATAAAATATTTAAACAATAAAAACTGCAAGCTACCAGTAAAAAATTAAAAATGCTATCAGTCCCAATGCACATAACAAAATTACAAGAATTTCTTTGATATATTTTAATTTATCATCTTTAATGGTATTGCAAGTTATACCATATTCCTGGTATAACTTGCAATTTTAACATTTTATTTCGATTTCTGCAGTTTTTACTTTATACTTACTTCCTGAATTGCTGACGGCAGTATTAGGGGACCCCCATTAGATTTATCTTTTTCAGAATAGTTCAACAAATTAATCACTAGCTAGCTGAGACTGAGAACTGAGTGGTTTGCCCTCCACGCCAGACGCCAGACAATCAATTTTGATGTTGGTTCTCCCCAGTTTAATGGGCTGGTCAATATTCAGGGCCGACTTTTTGTCACGCCACTCCTGTATTAGTTTTTCTAGAACACAATTAAATAAGAGTGGCGAGAGTACATCCCCTTGTCTCACTCCAGTTTTAATTTCGAAGGGCTCTAAGATGTCACCCATGAATTTAACTTTTGACCTTGTGTTAGTTAATGTTGCTTTAATAATTGCCAGCGTTTTCAGATCTAGTCCTTGTTCTTTCAAGATTTGGAATAAAGATTCGCGGTCAATAGAATCATATGATTTTTTGAAATCCACAAATGTACAGACGAGATTTTTATTGTACAGTTTTTGATGTCTTAGGATCAACTTTAAATTCAGGATCTGTTCAGGGCAGGATATGCCCGGTCGAAAACCTGCTTAATATTCACCAATTTTAGGTTCTAACTGTCCCTGTGCTCTGTCTGGTGGACATTGAGATAGAATCCGTTCTATCTCCTTTCATGTGTAGTGGATGGATTAGAGCCTCTTACCAATCTTCCGGAATCCGTTCGGTACACTAAACTTCTTGTAGAATTTTTTTTATTTCCTTGATTGTACCTGGACCAGCGGATTTCAAAAGTTCAGCAGTGATTCCATTTTACCAGAAGCTTTGTTATTTTTAAGTCGCTTGATTTGCCTAATTATTTCATCTTCATTCGGTGGTAATGAATCTGGATTTGTTTGTTTAGGGTTTAGTGTTGGAAATTTGTCTAAGGGTTCAGGGCAGTTTAGTAGTTGTTCGAAATATTTCGCAAGTTCTTTGCGATTGTCTTGGTTATTTAGAGCTAATTTCCGTTTTTCTTTTGGAAGCAAAGATTTTGGGGTTGATAGCCTGTTAATTTAGATTTAAATGTTTTGTAAAAGTTTCGGGTGTTATTTTTTTGGAAATCTTTTTCCATTTCATTAAGTTGATTGTTTTCATATTTTTTTTTTAGTTTGTCTAATTAGCTACGATGTTTCTTTTCTTGCTTCCAAAAAGATGTTATAATTTATTGCTGTTTTTTTGACTGTTCTAATCTTTGAATATATATATATATATATATATATATATATATATATATATATATATATATATATGAGTAATAACTATAAGATTTATGCTAATATTTTCTATTTAGTGTATATGAACTATTGATTTTCAATTTTCAAATTAAGCTGCGATGAGTATTTATTTTCACCAATGATAAAGATATATTCCAATTTTTTTTTGTAGAAAGTTCGGTTCCTTTATACTGCTGACAAAAGGTTTGAATGTACGTTCTAAAACGGCAATTTCATCGACTCTGGTAACTATGTGATGGCTAAATACGGTCGAATAAACCTTGACTTAAAACCGGTATCTTATTGCAGAATGTTATTTTTTGTAAATCACCCACAATCGTGATTCATCACTTGATACATACACATATTTATTGAAATAATATATAATCTGAAAGCTGTATATGTTCTTTATAAACCGAGACCACCATCAGTATAATCGATCAACGGATTTTCATGTATAGTCCGTTTCAAGATATTTCATTACCATTTGGCAAAATTTTAATTGCCCCAATAAATCTCAATAAATTTTCTTCTGAATAATTTTGGGAAAAATAAAATATTGTTAAATTATGATTAAATTATTATTATTATCATTATTATGTATGACTAAAACATTGTTTCTTGGTTTGTGTATTTTGAATTTATTAGTACAATAAAAATTATAATTTAAATTTAATTATTCATTTAATTCGGTTTCCCTCTCACTGTCACTTTAATCTACATTAATAACACTGGGGAACTATTTGAAAAATAATTTCTGTTGAATTCGATATGTAAGCTGTTTTATACGTAAATTGACATGCTAATTCTAAAACTTTATTTCTTTTTTTTCTATCACGTCAAGTTTTTTCTCTACAGTTGTTGCGCATCCGACTAAGCTTGGCGAATCACAGAAGTCACTACTGCTCTCCTACCGACGAACCTTGTTCGAGCTAGGAGTGGGGGCGTGATTCAAAACTAGTTCGGTCAGTTACGCATGAGATGCTAAAGTATGCGGGTCTGTGGCGCTCTGATATAGTGAAGTCACAGTATACATACACAACTACAGATTTTCGTTATGTCTGCCTCTGGTAGTTCTCGTCGTAAGTGCTTAAACAGCCCCGATTCATTTTGTTATATATGTGGCAGTTTTACCATTCCCATTCAACGGACTAATATTAGTACATTTGTCAGGCAAGCCTATTTTGCTTATTTTAAAGTGAAAATAGGTGACCAAGATAAATCATGCGCCCCTCATAAAGTGTGCAAGCAGTGTGTAGAGAGTTTACGAATGTGGACGAAGGGAACACGTAATAAACTTTCGTTTGGTATACCAATAATTTGGCGGGAGCCCAAAGATCACTTAAGTGATTACTACTTTTGCATAGTGAAAACATCAGGATTCAACAAGAAAAACAAACATAAAATTGAGTACCCTAGTTTACCGTCAGCTATACGCCCTGTGCCTCATTCAGCTGAAATTCTAGTGCCAGTTTTTCAAGAATTACCTTCTTTAGAAATACAGGAATGTGATACAAGTGAAGATCGAAGTGACTCCACCGACGAAGAATTCAAAGTTTCCAATGATTCTGTTCGTAAAGGATTCAATCAACATGAATTAAACGATTTAGCACGAGATTTGGGACTATCCAAAAAAGCATCGAAATTATTAGCATCAAGACTGCACGAAAAAAATTTGCTTGACAAAGGAGCTAAAGTCACTTACTATCGATCCAGAGAAAGTGAATTTAGGCAGTACTTCAGAAATAATGACGGATTTGTATATTGCCAGAACGTAGAAGGTTTAATGAAAGAATTGGCCATTTCTAACTATATATAATGGAAATGTATACGGTTCAGTCCCAATAGGTCATTTACTTTCTTTGCGTGAAGAATATGGCGACATAAAGAAAGTCATTGACTTGTTGCAATATAACATGCACCAATGGATCATCTGTATTGGCCTTAAAATGGTCTGTTTCCTTCTTGGCCAGCAACGCGGGTATACCAAGTATCCCTGTTTTTTGTGCATGTGGGACAGCAGAGCTCGTGAGAAGCATTGGGTACAATCGAACTGGCCGCCAAGAACTGACCTAAGACATGGTGATCCAAACATTTTAAATCAGCCACTTGTCGACAGAAAAAACATTGTATTTCCACCTTTACATATAAAACTAGGTCTCATGAAGCAATTGGTAAGGCTTTGTCAATTGAAGGAAACTGCTTTAAGTATATTATTTCGGCATTCCCTAGCCTGTCATGTGAAAAGATAAAGGCTGGTGTGTTTGCTGGTCCACAGATTCGGCAACTCGTTAAACTCGTAAAAGGAATGCTTGGTTGGCTTTTAAAAATATTGTTAAAGGCTTTCTTGGAAAAGACACGAGCCCCGAATTACATCGAAATTGTTGAACAACTCTTGGAGAGCTTTAAAAAGCTTGGTTGCAACATGAGCATCAAACTGCATTTCTTACATAGTCATCTTGCTAACTTCCCAGAAAATCTTGGTGCTGTTAGTGATGAACAGGGCGAGCGATTTCACCAAGATCTAAAGGTTATGGAAGCGCGGTATCAAGGTAGATGGGATGTCAGTATGATAACTGACTACTGTTAAAGCATCAAGCGAGAATGTCCATAAACTGAACACTCCAGGAAAAGCTATAAGAAGAAAATTTTACCATAATATCTTTTATTTATTTTTTGTATAAACACAATTTAACTTTTAATAATATATTAACCTCTGTATGAATAAAATATTCTAATCTATTTGGTCAGATCTCACCTTATTTCTTTTCGTATATACACTTTTAAGTTAAAATGAGAGGGGTATGCTGTAGCTTAAGAACTTGACGTGATAGAGAAAAACTGTGAATATTTTTGAATTCAGAGATGAAAAATTAGTCAAAAACAAGTCACAGATCCAAGTCAACAAAGTTGCTATTCCCCAGTGTAATAAGTGGTTCTATATTATTAGTAAATAATACATAGGAATCTTCTATTTTAATAACATGGTTAATCGAATTTATCCACCTTTCTTTGGAAATACTATCTACAACTTTCCTAATTAATGTTGCAGCACTTGAACTTAGAGACGGATAAATGTTTTCTGCTCTAAAATTGCATTTTACCTGATGCCACATTTGCTCAATTGGATTAAAATACGGTAATAAGGGGGAAGGCGTAAAGCCGTATGTCTAATTTCGGTGACAATGGTACCACATACATATTTCTTTTAATATTAAATGTCTAATATTTCTAGAAAATCGCATTTTTTATATGTATTTTCGAAGCATATAGTTTTGAATTTCTTATTTAGTGTTATTTGCATTAGGAACTTTTTTTTGGCGGTTATGATAACTAGCATTGTCCATTACCATTACGCTTTCTTTAGACACATTGTGGGCAAGGCTATTTATAAACCAATCTTCAAAAAGTTCTCCTGTGGTGTTGTCATGGTAGTCCAAAGATAAATGTTAAATATTTTTGGGGGACAACCGTAAACAATTTGGAACCCATCCGATATGCAAAACCCATTTGAGATAATATTCTCCGGAGATTAGTTAGTAGAACTTACATTAAGCCCTCTATTCAATAAAAAAACATACACATTTTTATCAAATTGCTTAGCATCGGGCAATAAATGTTTTCTTTTAAAATTAGCACTACCGGAGGCACAATGATCATTATCTTGACAAGAACGCCACATTTTTAGCACGTCTGAAAGAACAAAAAATACGATCGAAATTATAGAACTGCACGTAAGAAAATAATGCGAACTAGACTAAAATATTTCGAAACTACTAAACCTGGTATAAAATCAATTATATCTTTTTACCTGTTATTTTATTAGGCTCGGCACTATTTACGTTTCTTGCAACTTTGCTGGGTTTCGTTACGGCAGGGGTTAAGAGTTTTGCAGTCAATCAGTTAACGATATATCTTGAAACGCACTATACCATTTGTCACCTCATCACAAAGAAACGATGGAACAAAGAACTAATATTAAATTTTGTTTCAAGCTGGATAAAACTCTTGCAGAAACATTTTAATTGACGAAAAAAGTTTATGGTGATGATTGTTTATCACGTACACGTGTGTTCGAGTGGTATAAACGATTTCAGGATGGTCGTGGTGCTTTGGAAGACGACTCAAACTTGATCCCGACTTGAGTTGGTGGAAAAAGTGCCTGCAATTATCATCCACGATGCGAATTCGACTGTAAGATGGATAGCGGAGAAAATAAATACGATCAAAGACATGATTCGTGAAATTTTGTAAAAGGATTTAAGGAAACCGAATGCTTGCGCACGATTCTCTCCTCAAGGCTTAGATGAGGATCAAGAAATTAGCGAAAAAAAAACAAGTCTGTATGCTTCAACATCCTCCGTATTCGTCTGATTTATCCCCATGTGACTAGTTGTTGTTCCCAAATCTCCAGCTAGCAATCAAAGGACATTTTATGATAGTGATACATAAGCCCAAAAAGTCATAACGACCCAAAAATGACAAAAAATCTATGCTATGGATGTATTTTAAATAAAAATAAATGATTTTGAACGAATGACAGTGTTGGGATTTAAATTTATTTTGACTTTTGACCACAACGGTAAATAAGTGAATATGATACTGACCCATGTATCCTGAAAAAGATTTTATCCAAATATTATTATAAATTTGAGCATTTTTGAGGTAACATTGATGAAAAGAGGTGTATATAAAGTATTTTGTAGTCCTAGATCCGAAAATGATAAGCTAATTACTGTAACGCCTACAGTTTAGTTTTTATAGGGGGTCGGTGATGGGGAAAAAAGGGAGAAGAATTATATTTACATATTAATTATATGGCTATACATTAGGGTGGTCGTTAAAAATTAATTTTTTTCTTTCTTTTTTCCTTTACTTCCTTTTAATTAAAAAAACGGGGGATTTTTTTTTCTTTTTTTAACAAAAATAACAGAAAAATTAAATTTCGGAAAAAATTTAATTTTTAACGACCACCCTACTATACATGGCTCGTATGATTAAAAAATTGTTTTAACTTTGTTCTTTAGTTTATTTGTTAAATAATAATCAATTATCATGTTTTTACACATGTTTGCTTAAAATAATGATTCTTATTAATATTTTTTTGGATCGGCGATTTTCAATTTGTCAATTTTTTTTCACGAAAACACTTAACTTTTTGACCCCTGTTGTAAGAAACTTTTTTCTTTCAAATGATGTGGAGAATGTTGATTAAACTTATGTAATGTATTTCCCTTGGATTATAATTAATAATAATTTCTATTTAATGATGAATCGTATGATGACAGTGAGCCAAAATTATCACATTTTTTTATTGCTTACGTGATTTGTAGGTTTATCTTTTGCATTATCGATTTTTCATGTTTAACTTAATGTTAATTTAAGGTGACTAGTACCTAGTTTCCTTATAAATATTTTTAGAAAAATCGTTTTTCTGTGTTGTATTCATATTGGTTTTTAATTGAACGATAAGAAGTATGGCTAAATTTAACCGCATATCCTGTTTTCATTAACAAAACAATTCTATTTTTAACTCATAACGTAAAGATCGCACGATTTTGTTATTTATTCCTGTTGCTTTTCATATTTATTTCTCATCTATTTGTGAATATTATCAAATAATACAAGGGCAAAGTGAAAATTCAGATAAATAAAAAAAATATATATATATATATATATATATATATATATATATATATATATATATATATATATATATATATATATATATATATATATATATATGACGCAATATCGCCTATTCTTTTTTCGGCTTGCCTTGAAGAAGTATTCCGTTATCTGGATTGGGAACAAGATGGTGTATAGATCAATGGTGCAAACTTAAACCATCTTAGATTTGCAGATGATATATTTCACCAAACCCAGAGGAGCTGCAAAGACGCATACAAGAGCTGCAAAGGGCTGGCAAACCATTTAGCTTGAAAATACACCTGAAAACGGTCAGGTTATGTTCAATAACTTCGCTCAGGACAGAAGAATTTCAGTTTTAGGAAGAGATTTGGAGATTGTGAACAGCTTTATATATCTTGGGCAGAGGATTTCAATGGAGGGGAATACCGCCCGGAAGGTGGAACCTCAACATTCAACATTGTGTTTAATAGCAGACTCCCACGTTGCCTGAAAATAAAAGTCTTCGATCAGTGCGTTCCACCCGTTATGACATACGGAAGTGAAATCTGAACACTCACATCGCTCGCAATCAATTCAAAAACTTCGGGTAGCACAGAGGGGAATGGAAAGATGCATGCTTGGCATTACAAGATGAGACAGAAAGCCCTGTGCATGCGTTGGAAGCAATGGAACGACAAATGAACCAGGGCAATCCTGGAATAGATACCGCTTGATCGCAAACGTCCGCGAAGAAGACCGAAAGCTCGATGGACTGATGACATCTTGGACCAGAATGGCAGAGGAAAGCCCAGGACCGTGAACTATGCTGAAGAAGTGGATCGACACGGGCTGATGATGATATTAATATACATATCATTTCTTGAATAATGTTTACTTATATAATTTACCTATATATATATATATATACCTATATAATATATATATATATATATATATATATATATATATATATATATATATATATATATATATATATATATATATTTTTTTTTTTTTTTTTTTTTTTTTTTTTTTTTTTTTCATCAATAATATTAGGTGATAATGGGTACAGCAATACCAACGTCCTAATAGTACCTTTACAACACCCAAATACTCCAGCGGAAATCCGTTTTAATAAATTCCATATCCGAACAAGAAACTGTGTAGAAAGATGTTATGGAGTTTGGAAATGCAGGTTTCCTATTCTGTCTAATGGTATGCGTGTATCAATGGAACATTCCAAGGCAATAATAGTTACAACTGCTATTCTGCACAATCTTGCAATAGATGAACATGAAGAAGAGCCACCAGTCGAACACGACATGAGCTGCAAATTGAGCCTCCCATTGTTCAAAATCATGATGTCCATGAAAATAACAGAATGCGAACATCACTTCAAAACCATTTTTCAAATATGATTAATTTAATTCAGTTTAATTATGTTGTGTACTGAAAACAATGTATTATTTGTTGTACTTTGTATTTTAGTATGGAATTTTGTCTCCTTATGCCTGTTTGGTTGTGCAGTTATTTTGTTCGCTTAGAACAAATAAACATTTATCTCTAAGAACGGTAAATTGGAAAATGAAATAAATTTATCTATCTAATTATTTTGTTGATAAACGTCAAAATAAAAGAAAAACGGAAGTACGTACGTTTTTTAACGTTTTATTTTAAACCTCATGATAGTACATCAATTTCTAAAATAAATAAAATCCCTGAATGTCAACTATTTATTTGTTATCTATGATGCTAGCTAATTATGTAATATTCACATCTATTAATAAATCATAATTATAAACAAAGAATGCCTGTGTGGTTGGCCATACAATATTTTCATTTCCAACTGATGTTTTTTTTTCCAAGCTTTTTTCTTTCCTTTCTGATTCCTCGAGAAGTGCCATTTGAAAATCAATGAACTCAATCTTTTCTGGCCAACTCTTCATACACTTCTTGCTGCAACATGGATGAAACTGATTCGTTTTGATCTATGTAGGTGTTGAACCTATCTTAGTGTAGGGGCTGCAGTATTTAGATCATTTCTTGAATAATGTTTACCTACATAATTTGATATTAGCAACATCTTGCTTTTAGGCTGTCTCAACTGGTGTGGACTCCATGAACTCCAGTTACAATTTGCCTATAATTATTAATTACTTTTATTTTGTTACAAATATCTTTCATTTGAGTATACATACAAATTCTATATTGGCACTAGAAGATTCTTCTGTAGTACCTCCAACTGCCTTATATTTTCTTCTACAAAGTGATGGGGCTTACAGTATCTTTTGCAACTGGCAAATTTGTATTTGCTATAAAATATATACCAAAAACAAAATAACTGAATGAATAAAAACATATAAAATAACCCATACCAACATCAGAATAATACAATGCCATTGCCCCAACACCAATCAAAGCCAGCACCCTATTTACAACCCCATCTAACTTTATTTCTCTCGTTGGGCCCCCACCTGTTTTGTACATATAGTGTTTCTGTTCCGCATAATCCTTCTTTATTGATTTTTTTCGCGAATCCCATTTGCTACGCAACATTTTGGCAGTTCTTCCTATACCACAAACTGCATTAAACCTTCCTTCATTCTATATCTTTGGTATTATTGAAAAGGGTGTCTGTTTTCTTGCACTGGAATAGAATAATGCGAAGATCACCAGCACTGTTAGTGCGTAAAACAACTTTAAACGTACCGACAATTTCTTTACTTGCCGCAACCAAATCGACTAACAGAACAATTTCGTCAATCGTGAAATTATTGCACCGCTTATTCTCCATTTTAATAACATGAAACAATATTTTTATAAATCGAATAAAACGATTTTATATTTTGTTATCTATCAGTTTTTTTTAAATTGTGTAAATATAGTTTCACAAAACATTAAAACTAAGGTATTGCAGCAGTTATCATATGTACCTTGTACATGTTTACAATTTTATTGGGGTTAATTTTTTACAATATTTTAAAGAGTACGGAATTCAGATCTATCTGATCATTTAATAACTGTCTAGACGGGTCTTTATTGTATTTACAAATTTCAATTGCTTCTAAATTTTTTGCATTTTGGTGCTGTACTGTACACTGTACTGTAAATCGTTTTACGAAACTATAGTAACACAAATTTAAAAATAAAAGTGATATATAACAAAGAATTAAATTTGGACCAGAGTTTTATTCATTTTTTTTTTCCTTTATTTGGGTTTCTATATATTTGTATTGCTGTGTATTGGTATATATATATATATATATATATATATATATATATATATATATATATATATATATATATATATATATATATATATATATATATATATATATATAGGTTTATATATATTGTATTGTATATGTATTGGTTTATATATATTTGTATTGTTATGCCTTCGGTAGATTTAAATTTAATATGGTTCCCGATTCTAATGAATACAATTAAACACATTTAAATATTTGAATACACAATCAGTACAATAAACAATCACACAGTAAACATTACCTATATATATTTTTTGGTAGTATGTCACTGTCATGAAAATCTATTGTTGTCAATGTAAGTATCGTTGACATATACAAAAAAATATTTACTTTCACTCGTTACTTTATACCAGGTGTCCCATTAAGGATGGATCGCGGCCGTATCTTGAAAACTATTTATCCCACAGCTTTGGGGAAAAAAAAATTGTACTAAAAATGATCATGAGAAATTCACCAAAAATATTTTTAAGCTTCTAAAACGACCGCAAGAGGGCGTGACGAGCTAAATATTTTTAAAAATCATTTTTTTGTGTATTTTCAAGTGTTAACCGAGTAAAAAAAATTCTCAGTTATAATTAGCAAACTGTCTCCTACAACTTTGTTTTATGACATTTTGTCGTAATTTCACGAATATAGGGGTGGGGGGGAGTTTTACCTATTGAAATAAAAAGTCGTCTAATGTCCGTTTGCCTTAACCGATTTTCCTCAATTTGGATTCATTTAAAAGGCAATTGCTGAGACAATCAGATAATCTGGGAGATAAATTATTTAGTTTATAAATGAAACCGCGAGGTGGCGTTACATTCAACAATAGTTTTTTTGAAGTTTTGTTCAGTTTTTTCAAATGGAATGGTACAGCTTTTATTACATGGCTAGAAAGGTAATTTAAAGAGGAATCATCCAGTGAAAACCCGAAATCGATATCTCTGACATGTCAAGAGATATTTCGATTTTTCTGAAAAAATCAGTTATTATTTCACTACTACCTGCATTAAGTTAAAAAAAATATTAACCTAATGTTTGACTTCCTTCACACTTTAGCCAGGCTTAGGACTGGTTCAAAGTCTTCGTGCCATATTAATTTGGAGCGTGTTTAAAGGCCAACGGGCCAACAACGAAGATAATAATAATAACAGTCAAATAAAATTAACTGCACAACAGTCTAATAATTAACAGAATCTGAACTTTAACGTCTTTCTAAATGTTCAAAATGCCTTCCATCCTTAGAAATGCAAAGATTTATTTTTCGACGAGTACTAAAAACGGCAGCTTCAATTTCCGCTCTTGAAATGCTGGTTATTGAATTTTAAATTCTTTCAATAATGTTTTCTCGTGTGGTAGGACGAGTTTGAAAAACAAGGTCTTTTAGTCTTCCCCACAAGTAAAAATCGAGGACTGTCAAATCCGGTGAGCGCGCCAGCCACGAAAATAAACTACCCAGTCCTATCCAACGATTTGGAAACGAAACATCCAAGAAGTTACGAACCACCTGCGAGAAGTGGGCAGGGCATCCATCATGCTGGTACCACATTTGTATTCTTGTTTCCAACGAAACATCTTCCATTAGTTCTGGCAGTCCATTTTGTAAAAAATTTAAATATGTTTCACTATTCAAATGTCCATTAAAAATAAAGGGACCAATAATTTTGTCTCCTAAAACACCACACCATACGTTCACACTCCATCTATTTTGGTGGTTGATTTCTGTGGTGAAAACATTTTGAACATTTAGAAAGGCGTTAAAGTTCTGTTAATTATTAGACTGTTGTGCTGTTAATTTTATTTGACTGTTGTTATTATTATTATTTTCGTTATTGGCCCGTTGGCCTTCAAACACGCTCCAAATTAATATGGCACAAAGAATTTGGACCAGTGAAAATACACACATTGTGAAAATACACAAAAAAAATTATTTTTAATAATGTTTAGCTCGTTACGCCCTCTTGCGGTCGTTTTAGAAGCTTAAAAATAATTTTGGTGAATTTCTCATGATCATTTTTAGTACAATTTTTTTTCCCCCAAAGCTGTGGGATAAATAGTTTTCAAGATAGGGCCGCGATCCATCCTTAATGGGACACCTGGTATATTACAAATTAATATAATTTATTTTTTAGTTTAGTTTAGAAAACGGGGGGAGAGTACCCTCCGAAACGTTAACGTTAAAAGTTTATAAATTTTTTTATAACATTTTTATCTTTAAAATTTTTTTCGTTAGGCAAATTTATTACAAAAAAAGAATCACGAGAAATTTGTCTCCGTTTGGTTTTTTGTTTTTACCCAGTGAGTCTTTCTTTAAATAAGAACAGGTATTTTTGATATTTTTTTGAGTTTTAGATAGTGGCGAAAAACCCAAATAAATAGGTTAGTTTAGACTTATAAAATGCTATAATTTCCCACACCTTTAACTGTCAACGATGGCCAAATCCCACCTACTATTTTGAAGTATTGGAACTACTACGGCGTTCTTTTAAGTATAACTCAAGGTGTTGTAAGGCAACAGGTCAACACCAGATATCCTGAACTTGAGGAGATTTACCACTAAACACCAAATCACTTTTTTTTTGAACCGCTCGACGCACGTTTCGCTAACCATGTTATTTAGATTAAATCATATCCTGATGATGCTAAGCGAAATAATCTTTAGCGAAACGTGCGTCGAACAGTTAAAAATGAATTGGTGTTTAGTGGTAAATCTCTTCAAGTTTAGTGTTTCACACCAAAGGTTCCAATAGTAGAATTGACCAGAATCCTGAGAATAATACCTGATAAAAGTTATTCCGAGTATAACTGTTCGCCGTTTATATTTGGTTTATACTTGCATTGTAGAACCGGTTTTACAATGCAAGAATATACCAGGTATAAGCTATACTTGGAATAAACTCCCTTTACGTGCGTTATGCAGAACAGGCGGGCTACAGGAGCTTCAAATTTTACTCTATATTGTAGAACCGGCCCTTAATCGCACAATCGAACGATATATTTGCCGAATATATTTCACGCCGCTCGATTTAAAAACAAAATTAACCTAAAAAACCGTGCGTTCCGAAGAAAATATCGCCGCAGTAAGATCCAAACTTAGAGCAATTCATAACCGTTCGCAGGAAGTTGGGGTTTGTTATTCGGCGGAAAAGGAAAATACCACGCCGAGTTAAATAAAGGACAGTGTTGGATGCAGTTAATACATGAAAAGCTGTGGGCCTGCATACAATTAAAAAAAAAATCTTATTCTTATTTTTTTTTCTATTTCAAATTAATTTCCTCAGTTAAATATGGGGTGTATTTTTCAAAAGAATCCCCATTTAGCTCGATACACTTCACACAACGATTTTCCAGCTTTTTCTTGATTTCCAAAAGGTGCGACTTGTACTCTACAAAATATTCATTTTTTTCAACGATGATATTTCCATCGGATGTCAGTTTCTTTTCAGCCAGTCATTTTTTCATGTTTGGAGATAGAGATGAGTCACAGGGGGCTAAGTCCGAAGAATAGGGTGGATCCGGCATCAATTCCTAGCGCAACTTTACTAATTTCACTGTTGCTGCGAATGATATTAATCTGGAGGATATATGGTTCCAACAGGATGGGGCTACACCTCACTCTACTAATGAAACAATTGATTTATTGAGAGAGAAATTTCCTAGTCGTGTTATTGGAAGAAGTGGTGATGTTAATTGGTCACCAAGATCATGCGATTTGACACCGGTCGACTATTTTCTTTGGGGTTACGTGAAGAGCCAGGTCTATAAGAATAATCCACTATCGGTTCCCGATCTAAAGGATGAAATTATTCCAGTCATGGGTATGATAGAGCCATGGTTAAGCCAAAATGTCATCCAAGATATTGACAAAAGATTGGACGTCTGTGCAGCTGCAGGAGATGGTAATTTGGCAGATATTGTCGTTCGTGTTTAACTGGTCAAACACCAGGCTTCAATTATTAATAAAAAGTTTTTGGAAATCAACGCAAATTTTGTGTTAGGGTGTTCCGTAGGCGTTCGCCCGAGATGTTTATCATCTCAACAATGACTCTCTACCATTCACTCTGCACATGGATTTTCACATTACTACGTCATGGATTTTCTTCCATATAACCAATCATCAAAAAGTTCTCCTGTGGTGTCGTCATGGTAGTCCAAAGATAAATATTTAATATTTTTGGAGGACAACCTTAAACAATTTAGAACCCATCCATCCTCGGAACCAGCAGGTAAAATTGTAATTATTTTTACCTTGTTTGCTGGGGCGTTGGTTTGGCATTTTCTTGTGTATCTACTTATCCTTTTACTGGCGTTTCATGTGTATCGAACCATGTTTCATCAAGATAGATAATGGGACGATTTTCTAATCTGTACTTTTTTATAAAGTTTTAGTCAAACCGCCATCCTCGCAATCCTTGTGATTCCATTAATATATGTCTTTTATTAATGGTCCGATATGCAAAACCCATTAGAAATAATATTCTCCGGAGGCTAGTTCTGCTGCAAAGAATGTTGGTTTCATATTTCCTTAGTCGCTGTTCCAATGAATGCAATGCCGGCACAGTTTGCTCTTCACACATAGCATAAATTTTGCTTCGAATTAAATCTTTGTCGCTATCGTCAACACATTTGCTTTTACTAGAATCACTACGAACTTTTTTGGCTTTAATTGGCTTCGTCACAATATCGCTAACTGTAGACAACGACGTTTTCGTTAATGAAGACGTCTTTGTTGAAAAAATGCGAACTAAACAAAAATATTTCGAAACTACTAAACCAGATATAAAATTAATTTTATCTTTTTACCTGTTATTTTATTAGGCCCGACCCTGTTTACGTTTTTTGCAACTATGCCGGGTTTCGTTACGACAGGGGTTGTTAACCGTTTATTGCAGCCATTCGGTCAACGATATATCTTGAACCGCGCTATACTAGAAAATAAACTGCTTGCCAGAATTGCAATCACCTTTGTGATCGCAGCGCCATCTATCGGACTTTTTACTCTATCTTCGAATATTGCCTTTAAAAGCTTGATTTTGTTTTTTTTTAATTATATTTTTCGTTTGCCTTAATAAATTGCTTAACACTCAGATTATTTATCATGCTTTTTAAGTAAATTTATGTAGTAATAGAACTAGTTTAGATTGACTGATTATATTTGCTATTTGGTAATTTTAATAATCATGCGATTTCATAAATAAAATCTGATTTTTTCTTGCATGCAGCCGGATAGTTTAATTACTAAATGTACTAGATGCATGACATTTGTAAAAAAACGGCATTCGTCTACTAACCAAGACAATGATTGGGACAGTGACAATGACATGGTAAGTGGGATTAATAGTGAAAACGTCGTGACAACAATACAGCATTGCCCAGTTACGTGTTCTATTTTGTATTTGCTGCGTTACTATTCTTTATAACCAGCGTCGGTTAGCTAAATACAACTGACGGAACATATTTCACGAACAGAATAATAATTATACCAGTTCACGATCGGTTGGCTACTATGATGACCGTTATTCAGATGCTACGAAGCAAAAAAAAAGAAACATTAAACTTGGTGTAACAATTTTGTTGCATATTATTGTTGAACATGTATTGATAGATCGTGTCTGTAGCTTTTTGGAGTTAAGATGTTAATATATTTAACTAGGATAGACGATACTTGAAAACATGAAATTTGAGAACTACTTTCAATTACTTTGTGACTTTTAATAATACGCTTTATCTTTCTAATGCCAGTTTGATAATGGAGAGTCGTTTACTGGGCGAAATTTTTGTAACTGACTTCGAAAATAAGAGAAATCTACAAGTGTTTAAATCATCAGTTTACTAGGTAGATGACATTTTAATTTGCTTTACAGGTACTGGCAAACAACTAAGTCAACCCTTACTCCTTACCTTACACTCCAACTTACACAAATTATTATTATTATTATTATTCACGTATGGGCCCTGGTGGTCCACGCGAAGTACAATTAGAGGCGTTTGTTGTTGTTAGCCTTTCTTTGCGTCCATACTAATTTCATTTTTCGCTATAAGCTTTTTTCCTTTCGTCAGACCAAGTTGTTCCAGTCTTCGTACATTTTTCTCTCTGGCCAACCTTTCAAACGTCAACCTTGTGTCTGAAACAGCCTCTATCCTGAATTTCACTTTGTGCAATATTTGCTTATCTTAGGCCCTCTTTAATTGCAGCGATCCATTTAATTATTTCTACTTTAGCTCTACTCCTATTTTCATAAAATTCGACTATTTTAGTCGACTAGTTAGCCTACTCGGATTCATCCGTTTTATGCGTCCGTAAAACTTAAGCCTTCTTTTTCTCATATCGGTATGTATTGTATATCTGCGTATTGTTTGATTTCTTGGTTTTCTCGCAGTCGGTATGTTGTTGTATTTATTTGTTTGAGGCCTAAGATTTTTCTTTCCTGCTTTTCAATGTCCTCGATGTCTCTCTTTCTATTCAAAATGAGTTTTTCTGCCCCCTATAGACATTCTGGCTTAATAATTGTGTTGTAATGTCCCAGTTTTGTGTTTCTAAATAGGCATTTTTGTTGTAAATATTTTGTGTAAGTCTCAATGCTGTTTCCATTTTTTGACATCTACTCTTATTGGCCGCTTTTTCCAACCCATTTTCCATGATTATTTCACCCAAATATTTGAATTGAGAGACTCGTCTGATGTTACCATATTTTGTTTTTAAAAATGGTGTTCTTAGTCTGTTGCAGGTCATGTATTGTGTCTTTTCAAAGGAAATTTGGAGTACTACCTTTTCTGCTGTTTCTTTTAGGATTTCAATCTGTTTCTGTGCCGTTAATACATCTTGAGCCAAAGTTGCTAGATTATCAGCAAACGCTAGACAATTAATTTTGATCTTGGTTCTCCCCAGTTTTATGGGCTGGTCAATATTCAGGGCCGGCTTTTTTTCACGCCACTCCTATATTACTTTTTCTAGAACACAGTTAAATAAGAGTGGCGAGAGTCCATCCCCTTGTCTCACTCCAGTTTTAATTTCGAAAAATGAATTTAACTTTTGACCTTGTGTTAGTTAATGTTGCTTTAATAATTGCCAACGTTTTCAGATCTAGTCCTTGTTCTTTTAAGATTCGCGGTCAATAGAATCATATGCTTTTTTGAAATTCACAAATGTACAGACGAGATTTTTATTGTACAGTTTTTGATGCCTTAGGATCAACTTTAGATTCAGGATCTGTTCAGGGCAGAATCTGCCCTGTCGAAAACTTGCTTGATATTCACCAATTTTAGGTTCTAACTGTCCCTGTTCTCTGTCTAGTAGACATTGAGATAGAATCTTGTAACACACTGGGAGAAGAGATATCCCTCTATAGTTGTTTACATCCGTTCTATCTCCTTTCTTGTGTAGTGGATGGATTAGAGCATCTTTCCAATCTTCCGGAATCCGTTCGGTTCGCCAAACTTCTTGTAGAATTTTGGTTATTTCCTTGATTGAACCTGGACCAGCGGATTTCAAAAGTTCAGCAGTGATTCCATCTTCACCAGAAGCTTTGTTATTTTTAAGTCGCTTAATTTGCCTAATTATTTCATCTTCATTCGATGGTAATGAATCTGGGTTTGTTTGTTTAGGGTTTAGTGTTGGTAATTTGTTTACGGGCTCAGGACAATTTAGTATTTGTTCAACATATTTCGCAAGTTCTTTGCAATTGTCTTGGTTATTTAGAGCTAATTGTCCGTTTTTCTTTTGAAAGCAAAGACTTTAGGGTTGATAGCCTGTTAATTTAAATGTTTTGTAAAAGTTTCGGGTGTTATTTTTTTGGAAATCTTTTTCTACTTCATTAGCTTGATTGTTTTCATATTTTCTTTTAGTTTGTCTAATTAGCTTCGATGTTTCTTTTCTTACTTCCAAAAAGATATTATAGTTTATTGCTGTTTTTTGACTGTTCCAATCTTTGAATGCTTAACTTGTAAAGGAACGAACTTTAAGGCTGTTTTAATAATTTTTTGTTTTAATTCTTGCCAGTTATGTGCTGGTTGTTTATCGCGCTCTTCTGTTAGGGGTGGTTTTATTTTCGTTGGGTCGAACTTTGGTATTAGCAGTTTCTTTTGAATAAGTTTTCGAGGTTTTAAGCTAAGTTTGATTTTAGTCAAGTAGTGATCCATGTCTGTGTTAGCTCCTGTCCTGACTTGAACATTCAAAATCTCTTTATAATTGGGGTACGAAATTGCAACATGGTCAATTTGAAATTCTCCCATGTACGTGTTTGGTCACCTCCAGGTCTTTTGTTTTGTTATTTTCTTCTTAAGATGGGTTGACATTATTTTTAGATTAAACTGCGAACATAGTTCAACCAATCTTTTACCATTATGGTTAGTCCATTGATGACCGGGAAAACTGCCGACTGTTTTCCTGTACTTTTTTCTTTCCCTAGTTGGGCGTTGAAATCACCCAATAGGATTTTTACATGGTTAGAGGGAATTTTAGAGATAGTCTTTTCCAAAATTACCCAGGACTTATTTACTTTTTCAGGATTAGATTTATTTTCTTCGTTAACTCGGAGGTGTGCATTGATTAATGTATAGTTTTTGTGAGCACACTTGAGGGATAGTGTCATAAGTCGATTATTTACTTACACAAATTATTTATATAAGAACATTAAATTCGCTGTTGAAGATGAATAAGATAATAGTGTTAACTTTTTAGATTTAAAAATTACTAGAAAAGACAATAGACATCAGTTTGCAAGTGTTCATAAAACATATCATAGAGATTTAGTTATACATAATAAATCTTGTGATCCTTATTCACAAAAGATGGCAGAGTTTAATTCATTTATGCATTGGTTATTAAATATCCTAATGTCAATCGATAATTATAACAAGGAATTGAATATCATCAAAGGCAGTAAATAACTGATACGACCCTAATATTATAAATAAAATAGTTAACAAAAAATGCTATACTAAAACTATTAATTCATTATGTCTTGACAATAACATCAAAAATTCCGTATACAAAACAATTACATGTACAGGAAAAGTTACCAAATTAGTTTCTAAACATGTTTTAGAAACAAATAATATAAATACAGCTTTCAAAACTAATAATAGTCTAGGACGCCTTTATGTAAAAGTCAAAGAAATAAACTTTATAAATCAGGAGTTTGTGATGATGTGTCCAATGACACATGATGTGTCCAATGACACATGATTTGTGATGGTGTGGAGTTTGTGACGAATGATGTGTCCAATAACACTGGGGAACAGTTTGAAAAATAATTTCTGTTGAGTTCGATATTTAAGCTGTTTTATACGTAAATTGACATGCTAATTCTAAAACTGTATTTTTTTTTTCTATCACGTTAAGTTTTTTCTCTACAGTTGTTGCGCATCCGACTAAACTTGACGAATCACAGAAGTCACTATTGCTCTCATACCGGCGAACCTTCTTCGACCTAGGAGTGGGGGCGTGAGTGACGTTGCGTCATCCAAAACTAGTTCGGTCAGTTACGCATGAGATGTAAAGTACTCGGGTCAGTGTCGCTCTGATATGGTGAAGTCAAAGTATACATACACAACTACAGATTTTCTTTATGTCTGCCTCTGGTATTTCTCGTCGTAAGTGCTTAAACAGCCCTGATTCATTTTATTATATATGTGGCAGTTTTACCATCCCCATTCAACAGACTAATATTAGTACATTTGTCAGGCAAGCCTATTTTGCTTATTTTAAAGTGAAAATAGGTGACCAAGATAAATCATGGGCCCCTCATAAAGTGTGCAAGCAGTGTGTAGAGAGTTTACGAATGTGGACGAAGAGAACACGTAATAAACTTTCGTTTGGTATACCAATGGTTTGGCAAGAGCCCAAAGATCACTTAAGTGATTGCTACTTTTGCATAGTGAAAACATCAGAATTCAACAAGAAAAACAAACATAAAATTGAGTACCCTAGTTTACCGCACAGGGCTATACGCCCTGTGCCTCATTCAGCTGAAATTCCAGTGCCAGTTTTTCAAGAATTACCTTCTTTAGAAATACAAGATTTCCAACGATTTTGTTCGTAAAGGATTGAATCAACATGAATTAAACGATTTAGCAGGAGATTTGGGACTATCCAAAAAAGGGATCGGAATTATTAGCATCAAGACTGCACGAAAAAAATTTGCTTGACAAAGGAGCTAAAGTCACTTACTATCGATCCAGAGAAAGTGAATTTAGGCAGTACTTCAGAAATAATGACGGATTTGTATATTGCCAGAACGTAGAAGGTTTAATGAAAGAATTGGCCATTTCTAACTATAACGCAACTAAATGGCGATTGTTTATAGATAGCTCAAAGCGTAACTTGAAGTGTGTTCTCCTACATAATGGAAATTTATACGGTTCAGTCCCAATAGGTCATTCAGTTTCTTTGCGTGAAGAATATGGCGACATAAAGAAAGTCATTGACTTGTTGCAATATAACATGCACCAATGGATCATCTGTGTTGACCTTACAATGGTCTGTTTCCTTCTTGGCCAGCAACGCGGGCATACCAAGTATCCTTGTTTTTTGTGCATGTGGGTCAGCTGAGCTCGTGAGAAGCATTGGGTGCAATCGAACTGGCCGCCGAGATCTGACCTAAGACCTGGTGATCTAAACATTTTAAATCAGCCACTTGTCGACAGAAAAAACATTGTATTTCCGCCTTTGCATATAAAACTAGGTCTCATGAAGCAATTTGTTAAGGCTTTGTCAATTGAAGGAGACTGCTTTAAGTATATCATTTCGGCATTCCCTAGCCATTCTGGCATTCCCTAGATAAAGAAAATGAAACAATGATCGAACTTGAAAGGAATGCTTGGTTGGCTTTTAAAAATATTGTTAAAGACTTTCTTGGAAATACACGAGCCCCGAATTACATCGAAATTGTTCAACAACTCGTGGAGAGCTTTAAAAAGCTTGGTTGCAACATAAGCATCAAACTGCATTTCTTACATAGTCATCTTACTAACTTCCCAGAAAATCTTGGTGCTATTAGTGATGAACAAGGCGAGCGATTCCACCAAGATCTAAAGGTTATGGAAGCGCGATATCAAGGTAGATGGGATGTCAGTATGATGGCTGACTACTATTGGAGCATCAAGCGAGAATGTCCATAAACTGAACACTCCAGGAAAAGCTATAAGAAGAAATTTTTACCATAATATCTTTTATTTATTTTTTGTATAAACACAATTTAACTTTTAATAATATGTTAACCTCTGTATGAATAAAATATTCTAATCTATTTGGTCAGATCTAACCTTATTTCCATTCGTATGTACACTTTGAAGGTAAAATGAGGGGTATGCTGTAGTTTAAGAACTTGACGTGATAGAGAAAAACTATGAATATTTTTGAATTCAGAGATGAAAAATTAGTCAAAAACAAGTCACAGATCCAAGTCAACAAAATTGCTGTAATCTATGTTAATCAAACAGGAAGGCCGTTTTCCACCAGGTTGAATAAACATAAAATATTTTATATGAAGGAACAAAATAACTCTCATTATGCTAACCACTTAATTAAACCATAAATTACGCTAACCACTTAACCAAAAATTATTGAATACATTCCATTTGATTCTTTTATTATTTAATTTTTGTGGTGGTATTTCTGCTGTTCTTTAATAGCGTCATCGATGACGTGCAACGGTTTTACTTTGACTATAAGTCATAGAACTCATATGTCTATGTAAACCAGACATTGTCGTAGTCCTGGTACAGTTTCTTTACAACTGCGCAATTTATTTTTATTATTTCTTGTTTTCTTTATGACGTATGTACGTATTGAATTTCATTTAGTTATAAGGTTGAATTACCCATTGTTCCATTGTTAAAGCCATATATTTCGCTTTTAAAAAGGAACTGTTCATTCTTAGGATTGTTCGTTAAAAAATTTTGGATTTTTACCACGTGATGGCAAAATATTTTGTTTACCTTTGAAAGGACAATTGAATTTTTTTTTAGCTAGACTAATTTCTCAAACTTTTTAAAAAGAATTCCTTTTTTTAACTGTTGATCATTACATGGATAAATTCTGTCTCTCCCTACCTTTTACCCTTTCGAGTGATGGATTTAGGGTAAATGTCTAATTCTTCTCCCACTCATTTTTTCCATTATATGACAGTGGCTTTATCTCTTCCGAAGTTTGACCTCTTCCATTTCCCGCATTCAATATTGGTTGTATTCATGATTTCTTTGGTTTGGTTTTTTATCTCTTCTCTTTTTCTTGCTTCAAAATCTCTTTTTGTGGGTCTGTTCACCACCATTCTATTTACGTGACCAAACTAATTCAATTGTCTCCTTTTATTAACAACTCTGTTCGAGTTTGACACTGTAAATATGTTATATATCAAAATTTGATAGTACACCATTACTCGAAATTGTCATTCATTTTGGGAAAACACCAAAGAAATCTGGCCGACGAAAAGTGTTGCCATGAACCACCAAGTGACTCTAGAGAGTTGAAACTCTTACTCAAGACTCACCAGATGTTAACCTGCCTCCCCTCCAAAGAGGAAGTCAACAATGTTCTCAGACCGAATGCTACGCCACCAGTATCATAAATTTATTTACAAACCTCGAATACTTAATTTTGTTTCTAGCCTCCGTTCCTTTTTCCGTTATATTGTATTATTTACTGGAAAATATAGTTTGATTTATTTTCACACCCTGTTCAAAAAAGGTTATTACTACTTTTAGATTTGTATCCTTACATTTTATTTGTTATCCGTCATGTTGCTTCTGATTTATCATTATTATTTTACTTTTCTCCGTATTTATTACCATTTTCATCAGGCCTGTTTCTTCGGTCCACATATCCATTTTTATTTTCTAACGGGTTTTTAAATTCTTGAATGAATCACAGATGACGTTGTGATATTGTCTAGGTCTAATCTCATTTCAGAAGTGTAATATTTGAGTCGTATACCATCTGAAATCAATCTGAAAGCACTGTAAATCGAATTGTTAAAAAATTGATTCAGTGGAAGATAAAAGAAGAGCAATATAGAGTCCTAGTGATCGTTCACAATATTTTTATAATGACCTTACAAGTTTAAATATTCGTAACTCTAAAAGTCTCAGCTAGCATTCCTTATAATCTAAATAATACCGACGATATTAATAAGTACTTTGTGTCTATCTTTGAATAAAGCAATCCATCAACTACTACTTTAAATTTTTATAACACTCAGAAAAAAAACGAGGCCTTTAATTTCACTTTTAAACCAGTCGAAATATATGATTTATTAAATATTATGCATGTGATGAAATCTAATGCCAAAGGATCTGATGGTTTGACTTTGCAGATGATAAAACTATGCATGCCTGCTATTGACAAGTATTTATGTCATATTATAAACTGTTTGTGTGGCTTTTGCCCTTCCTAAAAAATATAATCCGTCTCAGCTTAGCGATCTACGACCAATAAGCTTGTTGCCGACTTTGTCAAAGATTGAATGGAAGAGGCCGTGTATAACCAAATTAATGAGTATGTAACTAATATTAATATATTTTCTTCTACTCAGTTTGGTTTTATAAAGGGCTATAGTACGGAAACTTCCTTGGTTTCTCTATGTGATGATGTTTGTTATTATATGGATGATGGAAAAGCGTTTTGTTAGATTTTAGTAAGGCATTTGATACAGTTAATCATGCTCTATTGATTGCTAAACGTGGATATCTTGGCTTTAATGAAACATCACTTAATTTTCTTCATATATTCTTGAGCAATCGTACTCAAAGGACATTTTTGAATAACCTTCTATCTTCCAATTTGAATACAAGTTCTAGTGTATCTCAAAAATCCATATTGGGTCCGTTGCTTTTCTTAATTTACACCTTCGATTTACAGGCAGTTATTGTAAATTGTAAATCCAGATTTTTTGCGCATGGCACACAGCTGTACAACAAGTTCGTGTGCGATGATTATGACCACGCAGCCGAGACCATTAATGAAGATTTATGCAACATTTCTACATTATCTGCAAATAATTGCTTACATTTAAGCCCTACCAAATCTATAACTATTATTTTTAGCTCAAATTATAAAAGGCAGTTTCTATGTTGTTCTATAAATAAAAATAAATAAAATAAATAAAAATAAATAAAATAAATAAAATAAATAAAAATAAATAAAAAAAATAAATAAAATTGACAAAACTTTTGTAGTCTGCTAGATATGTACTATACTTTAACATGAAAAAGATTTTTTTCCTTTATTTGGGTTTTTCGCCACTATCTAAAATTGTTGTCAATGTAAGTATCGTTGACATATACAAAAAAATATATTTACTTTCACTCGTTACTTTATATATTACAAATTAATTTATTTTTTAGTTTAGTTTTGAAAACGGTGGGAGAGTACCCTCCGAAACGTTAACGTTAAAAGTTTATATCTTTAAAATTTTGTTCGTTAGGCAAATTTATTACAAAAAAGAATCACTGATAAATTTGTCTCCGTTTGGTTTTTTGTTTTTACCCAGTGATTCTTTCTTTAAATAAGAACAGGTATTTTTGATATTTTTTGAGTTTTAGATAGTGGCGAAAATCTCACATAAAGGAAAAAAATATATATGAACACGCCAAAATCATTCAGACATTAATGAAAAAGATTGTAATATCGAAATTGCGTTACTGTATCACTGTATTTTCATTGCTTAGATGTCGTAACCCTCTACCGTCTCCAGAAGATACAAAATTAAATAAATAAATAAATACACACTTTATTTAGCATATGCAGCTAATAGTAACAAAACAAAATCAATATACAAAAAAAAATAAAAGTAAGAAAAACTCTAAAAAATCTTAACAAAAGAAAATACAATCAAAGGGCAATAACCAACATTGTTCAAATGATAAAACACTCTATTGCTTCAAATAATAATTTAACAGTCTATTAAATACATGCACATTAGGAGCGCTCCCTATGTGGGCGGGCAAAGCATTGAAGAGACAAACACCTTCCCAAAACAATGTCTTCTGGAGAGCAGTAGTTCTCACAATTGGTACATCATAATTGTTCTTAGAACGGACATCGTAAGAATGCATATTTACTCTTTGTACCAAAAAAGTATTCAAATAATGGGGCAACAAATTATGTTTTATTTTAAATATCAATCGAATGTTAGCCCCTTCAATGGCCCGCGCAACTGAAAACCAATCCAATGACCGCAACATTACCTCTATCGGTGTATACCTATTACAGTCAATAGTACACTCATAGCCTTGTTCTGCTGTATTTGAAGTCTACCAATACTCTCCTTATTACATGATATCAGCACAGACATACAATAGGTAAAATGGGGTATTATATACAAGCCTCTTGGACCATGGTGATAAATGTGACGATATACGACTAAAGAATCCTATTTTTTTCCCAATCTTTCTACATAGATAACTGACATAATTACAAAATGTTAGCTGAGGATCTAACAGTACTCCTAAGTATTTAATTTCATTTACAATTTCAATATCACAATTATTTATATTTATTTTTAACACATTAATTCTTGTTGCTGCTTTTTATTTGGTTTGATATAATTTGATATAATTTGTTTAATTAAAAGGAAAAAAAATAGTTTTGTTAGAAAACATATATGATCTTTCCATTTCTGACAAAAAAAAACTTGTTCAAAAGCCCAATTTGAGTTTTCGATGAATTATTCACAGTGCCCTTATGGTGCCATGTTATAGCACCGCCATGTTCCATCGTTCTTTCAGCTACACTGCTGCCAAATTGTTTAACTCAACTCAAGTAGAGATTTGAGATGTCATGTAATGTTTTACAGAAAGCACATCAGATTTAAATCTAAAAAATATCTGTCATTAGCTCAGTGATAGAGCCTTGATAAGAATAATATATGATACTGAACGCGACTCTGACCCAGGCTGAGGAACCTTGTTTTATTGATAAGCCCAGTGAAGGGAAGACAATTCGCGTCATATTCGCCAGATTTTATCCATTTTAACTTGCAAACCTCAAAAAATTCCTTACATCACGGGTTTCTTGTCGAATTAAGTTACTATAATCATTCAAAACCCGAAAAACTACTAATAAATATCATTTTCTTTGTTATTTGATTAGTGACCTGATTAATTCACTTGAGTTCTTCACTCAAGGCAATTTTAAACATATCGTTCATTATTCAACAAGTTTTCTTTATTGTTTACAGGTTATGGCCCAAGATGTCAAGAAAGAGAATCCACTTCAGTTTAAATTTCGTGCCAAATTTTACCCAGAGGATGTAGCAGAAGAACTGATCCAGGATATCACACTCCGATTGTTCTATCTCCAAGTAAAAAATGCCATTTTATCAGATGAAATCTATTGTCCTCCAGAGACATCTGTTCTTTTGGCGTCTTACGCTGTCCAGGCGAGACACGGTGATTATAATAAAGGTCTACACAATCCTGGATTCTTAATTAATGATAGGTTGCTGCCACAAAGGTAAGAATCATAAATTCTATTGGAGATATTATTTGCCCCTGTGGTAGTTAATAGTTCTCATTTTTTTTCTTAAACAAAAAAGACGTCTAATTAGGAATAAAGGTAAAAAAGGGTTTGTTTAAAGTTTGCGTCATCGCTAGCACATTTTTCCATCTCACTGACAATTTGTGGATGCTCTCCCAGACAAACCATACATCTTTTGAGGTCGTCCAGTCATCAAGCCATTTTTCGACATCTCCGTAATTGTTGAACAGTTTCAGGGATGCGTTAGACATTGATGAAAACAAGTTTTGGCATTTGCTTGGTGGAAATTCATACTAAATTGTATAAATAAAACAAAGTTTATACTGATAAAGGGTATTCCATTAAGAGGTTTCGAATGTTGGTAACGAATAAAAGAAACGTTTCATAACATACCTGAAAGATATTTATAGCAGTGCGAAGCTGGATAGTGTACAATTATACGTGGAATACAACATCTGTCAAATGACTGCCACGACTTCTCTGGCAGCTCACAATTCTTTTGTTGAAATTCTCGATTACTGCTGAACACATTTGCGGAGTTATGTCACGAATTATTCGCCTAATTTCTTCTTTCAACTGTTGAACGGTTTGCGGATTATTTTAAATTAAAAAATAGTCTAGCGGCATCAAGTCGCATGACCTTGGTGGCCAATTTACGTCCCCATTCCGGGAAATCAGCCTCCCTCCAAACTGTGTACGCAATAAAGTCAATATTTCACGTGCTGTATGACATGTCGCACCATCTTGTTGGAACCACATATTCTCTAAATCCATGTCCATTATTTGGTCCCATAAAAAAACATCAATCATCGTTCGGTATCGTTCTCCGTTTACTGTAACAGCTCGTTCATCTTCATCTTCAAAAAAATACGGTCTAATGATACCCTCAGCCCAAAAACCGCACCAAACTGTGACACGTTGAGCATGCATCGGGATTTCGTGGATTTCTCTAGGATTTTCATTGCCCCAGATGCGACAATTTTGTTTATTTACGTAACCGTTTAAGTGGAAATGAGCCTCGTCACTGAAAATGATTTTATCGCAAAAATTATTGTCATTTGCCTTCATCTGTAGGATCCAATTGGTAAATGCAGGGCGTTGCCCATGGTCGGCTGGCTTTAAATCCTGTGTTAGCTGAATTTTGTAAGGATGTAGACTTAAGTCTTTTTTCAAAATTCGCCACGTTGAAGTTCTGCTGATACCCAAATGTTGCGCGGGCCTATTAACAGACATTTGTGGATTTTCAATAACACTTTCACGAACCGCCTGAATATTTTCAACCGAACGAGCAGGACGTTCCCGGACTTTTGTTTCGATATCTTTCACAGATCCGGTAGTTTCGAATCTACGCACTATTTTGCGAATGGTTACTTCTGACGGACGAATGCATACACCAAAGTATTCACGAATTCGCCGAAATGTGGCTCTCACAGAACACCCATTTTGAAAATACGTTTTAACAATGTAAACACGTTGTTCTGCTGTGTAGCGCTCCATTGCTGAAATTGTACTGAATTCCACAATGAAACCGAATAACATAAACAAAGTTTGAGATAAGAAGACTAGCAAAACAAAACATTCGAAACCTGATATTGACAGATGTTGTATTCCACGTATAATTGTACACTGTCCACTAATGTCCAGACAGTAAATAATCGACTTATGACACTATCCCTCAAGTGTGCTAACAAAAACTATACATTAATAAATGCACACCTCCCAGTTAACGAAGAAAATAAATCTAATCCTGAAAAAGTAAATACGTCCTGGGAAATTCTGGAAAAGACTATCTCTATAATTCCCTCTAACCATGTAAAAATCCTATTGGGTGATTTCAACACCCAACTAGGGAAAGAAAAAAAGTACAGGAAAACAGTCGGCAGTTTTCCCGCTCATAAATGGACTAACCATAATGGTAGAAGATTGGTTGAACTATGTTCGCAGTTTAACCTAAAAATAATGTCAACCCATTTTAAGAAGAAAATAACAAAACAAAAGACCTCGAAGTGTCCAAACACGTACATGGGTGAATTTCACAATTGACCATGTTGCCATTTCGTACCCCAATTATAAAGAGATTTTGAATGTTCAGATCAGGAAAGGAGCTAACATAGACACGGATCACTACTTGACTAAAATCAAACTTAGCTTAAAACCTCGAAAACTTATTCAAAAGAGACTGCTAATGCCAAAGTTCGACCCAACGAAAATTAAACCAGCCCTTACAGAAGAGCTTGATAAACAACCAGCACAGAACTGGCAAGAATTAAAACAAAAATTGATTAAAACAGCCTTAAAGTTCGTTCCTTTACAAAAACGTTGAAAACATCAGTCAAAAAACAGCAATAAACTATAACATCTCTTTGGAAGTAAGAAATGAAACATCGAAGCTAATTAGACAAACTAAAAGAAAATATGAAAACAATCAACTTAATGAAATAGAAAAAGATAACACCCGAAAAAATCCAAAAAAAAATAACATCCAAAACTTTTACAAAACGTTTAAAACTAAATGAACAGGCTATCAACCGCAAAGTCTTTGCTTCCAAAACAAAAACGGACAATTAGCTCTAAATAACCAAGACAATTGCAAAGAACTTGCGAAATATTTTGAACAAATACTAAACTGTCCTGAGCCCTTAAACAAATTACCAACACTAAACCCTAAACAAACAAACCCAGATTCATTACCACCGAATGAAGATGAAATAATTAGGCAAATCAAGGGGCTTAAAAATGACAAGGCTTCTGGTGAAGATGGAATCACTGCTGAACTTTTGAAATCCGCTGGTCTAGGTACAATCAAGGAAATAACCAAAATTCTACAAGTTTGGCGAAGCGAACGGATTCCAGAAGATTAGAAAGATGCTCTAATCCGTTCACTACACAAGAAAGGAGAAAGAACGGATGTAAACAACTATAGAGGGATATCTCTTCTCCCAGTTGTTTACAAGATTCTATCTCAAGGTCTCTAGACAGAGCACAGGGGCAGTTAGAACCTAAAATTGGTGAATATCAAGCAGGTTTTCGACCGGGCAGATCCTGAATCTAAAGTTGATCCTAAGACATCAAAAACTGTACAATAAAAATCTCGTCTGTACATTTGTGGATTTCAAAAAAGTATATGATTCTATTGACCGCGACCTCTCTATTTCGAATCTTAAAAAAACAAGGACTAGATCTGAAAACGCTGGCAATTATTAAAGCAACATTAACTAACACAAGGTCAAAAGTTAAATTCATAGGTGACATCTCGGAGCCACCAATTGAGCGCAATTTTGGCTCAAGATGTATTAACGGCACAGAAACAGATTGAAATCCTAAAAAAACCTGCGTCTCCGACTAAATGTGTGTTCCACATGAGATTGTGGAACCCAACGGTTGGGTGTATGATGACACTTAGCTACTGCTGTCTCATTGGACGCAGTCCAAGAAAATCTAACACTACATGGGTGTTGGAAGTGAAACTAAATTTTAAAAGAAGTGAGATCATTTTAAAACGGTTAAAGATATCAGGTACAAAATCGGAGTAGTTGAGTTTTCAAAGGCGACAAATCCGAATTTGGCATTAACTTGAACCGAATTCCCAGAGGTGGTTTGCTACCTACTTTGTGAAAATTAACTCGCTCATATTTTTTTACCCTATAAAGTTGGGAATAAGAATCATAATTTCCACGTAAAAAGGTTACGCTTGGTCAATATCGTTTGCGAGATATTCGTGGTCGAATATTCCATTGCACATCTTGTCGATGGCTGAAAAATTTCTACCTCTCCTATTAAACGTAGGTGGAAACAACTTTATCCAGTCTTGAGTTGGTATTAATTTCAGCACCTATTGAAGTAAATTTTAAAAAATTGTTATTTTAAGTCCATTGTATTTTTGACATCTTAAATTTTTTTAATCGTATTCAAGACTCGCTTTGTGAATTGCATATATTCAGCCATCGACAAGATCTGCAATGGAATGTTCGAACTATTCTTCTCTATTGTGAAGCCAAAATATTCTCAGCTTTATGGGGCAAAAAAATATAAGCGAGTTAATTCTTCACCAAGTAGGTAGCAAGCGCCCTATAGAAACTAGGCTCAAACTAGTACCAAATTCTGGTAGTTGATGGTAGTACTGGGTCAATCCACGATTTTGTGCGCTTGGGGTTCCCGAAATATATTCATTTTTCGTCTCCAGCCACGATCCGATGCAAAAAATTGTTTCATTCGACATTTCTGGACATTTCATTAGAGACGGTTTTTTCAAAAACCTTAAAAATATTTTATTTTGTAAGTACCTACTGTTAACTGTGTAATTTCAGTTTCATGAATATATCTAACATTGTCATGTTAATAAGGGCATGAAAAATGAGGAAAAATACAGAAGATCTATATGGATAAAGAAATATTTACAATAATTACTACAATTTATTACAGGAAAATATACATTTAAAAAAATATTCCTTACATACTCAATTTACAATTTTATTTAATCTAAAAGTCCGTTATACTGTTAGATGTAAGACTGACAGTTTACATTTCAGCATGTTATTTCATGAATTTTTGCCCTCAATAAGTTCCTGTCCAGTACTAATTTAGCCTCATCCCAATGAAGTTTACTAAACGTTACATTAATAATTGAAAAAGTTAGACTGAACGGAATATGTCCTTTCCGGTTCATGATTTTCTTACAACTAATTTCGTAAATCCCCGACTTTTCATGGTGATGTTCTTTATTTTTTGGATCACCCAGGACTTAATTTATTATATGGTTTATACACAACCTTAATATCCAGTTTTTTTCAAAATTTTGTCCAGCCCTTGTGTTAATTTAGTATCAAATGGTATTACCATGAATTTATTTTTGTTCTGATCCTTTTGAAAAGTCGTCGAAGATTCTTTCAATAATTTTCTAAACTTATGTTTTCTAATTAATTAATAACCATTCACTTCGGGTACCTCCCCAATTAATTTTAATTCTTTGTTATAATTATATTTGTTTAAAGGAAAAATTAATCTATTTACCATAAAATTTAAACTAGCCATTTTATTTTGGAAGCTATGATTCGAATCGTTAGGAATGTATATCGAAATGATGGTATTTTTTCTAAAAATATCAAACTCTAACCTATTTTTATTGTTTCTACCGACTAAAACATCCAGAAATGGTAAAGTATCGTGGTTTTCGAGTTCATGCGTGAAATTTGGGTTTTACTATTTAAGTTCTTAATAAAATCATCTAAGTTTTAATTTTTTGAATCGATAATTGCAAAAACGCCATCCACATACCTTAACCACACCTTCGGAATTCATTCTTCGGCTCGGTTTCAAATTTAATCGTGAACAATTTGGTTAAGAACGGTGGTATAAATTCGTATCGTTTGGTTAGGTAAAGTTCACTGGTTTTAAAATAATAATGCTTAGTTAACTATATGAAGTCATTAATTTTTTATTAATACAAATACATAGATAACGCTTCATACTCATATAATGCTTCTACTTCAGGCGCACAGCAAGTACGAGAACGCTATTTTGAGTTAAATAGAAAATGAAATAAACGGATAAATGTTACAAAAATCAAAAATCAAAGTTTTCAAGAAAAATACTATAGTAAAATATTTATGATTTACTTGCCACAAACTGTGTCAACACTGGCACAACAATAGCACTGGGTGGCTTATACTCATAGTTTTGTTAGTTTTCACACCTTAAGATGGCTATGGTGGGAGATCTGTAGTGGAGATAGTAAAAAAATTTCCCCCACTCAAACACTTTTAATTCACCCCTGAGTATCCCATATCCAGTACTTCTCTTCAGGGTTAAAAACAATAATTTTATAGATATAAACAATGTTAAATTATTATATTCAGAAAAGTACAAAATTAAACCTGGAAATATTGGAAATAAAAATATCCTTAAGAAATGGTGATGACCAGCTAAATTTCCAAAACATCCCGGTAATAGATAAGATCATATTGTAATTAAATAGCCCGGTTTTTACCAGCCAATATTTACAACATTAATGTTTAGATACGTAGTAGCCTAACGCCTCGGAGCTCATTCGAAGCAGTGCTTTCGTCGTGCTAACATCGGTTAAGTACTGTTCATTCACAGAACTCTTCGTTTTTTTGTCTCTGTTAGACAGTAACCCACTCACTCTTTCGTTTGCGCTTGTCGAATTAAGCTGTCTGGGTCGCGATATGCTGGGTCCGGCCCAGTATACTTTCAATATATTATATTTTCGAAATATGAATAAAATCAATTTTTTGACATTTCTAAAGGGATTTCCCGCCTTAATGAACTCACTGTGTATTTCATGCAGGTAGATTTTGGCTTACGGACTAATGAATAACTTAAACCAAGGCTTTTCAAAAAAAAAATTAATTACGCTATTTATTCATACTCTGGCATTGAGATACAACTATTGTGAATTATTATGTCATTAACTAAACAACCAATAAAATTTACTGTCTTTCTGTTTGAAAAATGATTATATTTAACGTAATTATCAGTTATGTTTATTCACGTTTATGGTAATAACATTATAAGAAATTAATACAAATACGCTGGTTAATTTAATGTCCTTCCGCTTTTGAAATATTTAGACATCATTCTTATTCAGTTCGAGCTCGACTGATGACGACTTAAGGCCAGAAACCGCTCTGGGGATACTTGTTTATGCATTTTCCTTATTTTTGATATTCTCCATGGGCCCACTGTTCGTCTTTTCATCATTGTTATCAAGCTCTCCTTTAAAATCACCTAAAAAAAAGTAATGTAACTAACTACCACTTTGCCGAAAAGAAAAGCCTTTGATCAATGCGTCCTGCCCGTTATAATATACAGAAGGGAAACCTGGACACTCACATTACCGTCAGTTTAAAAACTTCGAAGAGAAAATGTAACACATCATTCAATAATTTCGTAGGATAGCATATAGATGGCGCCACTATTGACAAATCCATATGATTTTTAGGAAGTACTAACTTTCAAATGATACGTGATAGAAATCTCATGACATTCTGAGGTCTAGTTCACAAGTTACAGTGGTTTTAGTAACGCTATTCTTGTAATTTTGAAAACAATGGAAATATTTCAGTTTCGTGTGTTAATAAAACTTGCCTTTTTAATGGAAAAACACCGTTCAAGCTCCATAGAGACAAGTGGTAGAGAAGTAATACCGATGATGCTGGACGCTCCTGGGCAGTTACTCCAGAAAACATAAAAACAGTCCACAAAATAGTTTTGGCCGATCGTAAATTGAAGTTACTTAAGGTAGCTGACACTTAAGTATATCAGAAGGCAGTGTATTCACCATTTTGCATGAACATTTGTCCATGAGAAGCTCACAGTCGATCAAAAACAGCAACGCGTTGACGATTCAGCGCGCTGTTTGGATCTGTTTCAACGCAATAAAAAGGATTTTTTCATGCGGTATGTGATAATCGGTGAAACACTGATCCATCACTATACGTCATAGTCAATCTCACGATATGTCACATGACGATCTTGTTTTATCAGTTCGCACACAGTATCAATGTTTTCTGACACAACAACCTATTTTGGATAACCTTCTATAAATTCGTCCGTGAGCAAACGACGGCCACGATTGAATTCAGTGAGTTGTGAGAAGTGAGTTGATCGATGCACTGTTGTTGAGATAATCCACATCGAAAATCGTAGTAAATCATCGCACGAAAATTCTCACGGCTTAATTCCATTTTTTGATTGAGATGAAATCTTCTAGTTACTAAACAGTATAAATAGTGTCCATATGACAAAACGTTCTGTACGTATACAGTCAACAATGTCAACTTTACGATGTATATGTCAGATGGTAACTAGCAATACCATTGTTGGCAATTCCGGATACATAAATACGAACTCTCGTATTTGTGTGATTCATATTGATTGAAACAACATTGTTTTCATGTCATGTACCTGCCTGTTATATTTACAAATAAAAAAATGGTTAATTTCGCTATGCTTTGTACTAAATCCTTAATCAGATTGTACAAATACTTTTTTACATACTCTATGATGCTAACAACTATGCAAACTTAAAACAAACCTGTCGTAAATAAATAAAAAATCAATATACACAAGAAAAAATAGGAGTCACATTAGCTGTGGGGACTAAGGCGTCAGCCTTACGATACGGCAATTAATATGGAGCGGGTTCGAATCCCGTACTAGACAAGAATAAAATCAAAAATTGTTACGAATGTTTCTAGGTAAGAGTGTAAAATCTGACAAGGAATCACCCCTCAGCTACGCCAGTTCGAGGCTGGGTAAGGCCGGATGCCTTCTGAGAGGTTTTCTACGTTGGTCACTCGCCAGTCGGTAGGCTTCTCGAGATACTTTCGATTAAGCACAAAAACAAGGGTTGATAGCATTAGGGGGGTGATGACAGGGGTTTTCGGTAGCTGATGACCGTGGTTCGGAACCCACGTTAAGCTGTAGGTCCAGTTGCTGATGCGCCTCTAACCCCAAAACATTACTTTAAAAGAAAAAATAAAAGTAAGAAAAATTCTAAGGAATCTTAACAAAAGAAAATACAGTCAAAAGGCTATAATTAACACTGTTCAAATGATAAAAAAAACTCTATTGCTTCAAATAATAATTAACAGTATGTTAAATACATGCACATTAGGAGCGGTCCCTATGTGGGAGGGCAAAGCATTCAAAAGGCAAACACCTTTCCAAAACAATGTCTTCTGGAGACCAGTAGATCTCACAATTGGTACATCATAATTATTCTTAGAACGGACATCGTAAATTCTTACGATGTCCGTATGCATTCGCATATTTATTCTTTGTACCAAAAAAATATTCAAATAATGGGGTAACAAATTATTTTTTATTATCTATATCAATCGAATATTAGCCCCTTCAATGGCCCGCCCAACTGAAAACCAAACCAATGACCACAACATTACCTCTATCGGTGTATACCAATTACAGTTCAATAGTACACGCGTAGCTTTGTTCTGCTGTATTTGGAGTCTACCAATACTTTCCTTATTGCATGATATCAGCACAGACATACAATAAGTAAAATGGAGTAAAATTATAGTATTAAATACAAGCCTCTTCGACTAGGTTAATAAATATGACGATATACGACTAAAAACCCCTATTTTTTCCCCAATCTTTCTACATAGGTAACTGACATGATTACAAAACGTTAGCTGAGGATTCGACAGTACTCCTAAGTATTTAATTTCATTAACAATTTCAATATCACAGTTTATATTTATTTTTAACCCTAACTCATTAAATCCTTTGCAGTTTGCTTTAGACCCTATCATGCACCTTGTTTTCAGTTCGTTTAGTTTAAGTATTTTTTTATACATAGCCATCTAAATAGTATTGCCAGTTCACTATTCAATGTTTCAAACATTTCGGGTAAATTATACCCAGGCACAGATATGAGAGCATCATCTGCAAAAAATCACCTGTAAAAAATCGTTAACCTATATCAAAAACAACAACGGGCCCAAAACACTAACCTAAGGAACTCCCCAAGCACTTTCCCACTTTGCCAACACTTTTCCCCCCGAGCCTCGTTCTATGATGTCTATCTGTTAAGTCACTCTTGATCCATTTCAAGGCTTTTGATCTTACACCATAATTTAATAATTGTTTACACAGTATATCCGAGTTAATAGTTTCGAATGCTCGCTTTAAATCTATAAACACGCCAAGCACTGTTTTCCCGTTCTTTATACCGTTATCTAAACCCTGATTGAGCAGAAAATATTAATTAACTGGTTTCAAAATAAGTTCTCAACTCTGTACATGCAACAGTCTCCATGATTTTATCAACAACAGGTAATAAATTAGTTGGTCTAAAGTCACTTGGTACAGTAGGCTTCGATATTTTCGGAATTGGTACAATAATGCTGGTTTTCATGTCCTCAGGAAATATATTCGTTTCAAAACTTGTATTAATTAAGTACAATAAAGGATAACCGATGGCACAATTTTTTTTTCATTAACTTTATCGTAATTTCATTGTCACTCGTGCTTTTTATCACTTTTTAAGCTAAATATAACTTTTCTTAATTGGTTTAGTGTAACATGTTGAAAGTCAGAATAGTCCTGAGTCTTGTATACTTTAACACCGCCGTTCCAGTCCCGCTCTTTAATACTCTGTTCTACTTCATTCAAACTATCGAAGTAAAAGTTATTGAAGTTCTCGTCCGTAGTGGCCGTCAAAGTCGATTCGAGAAAAATCGGCACACCCCTTACAATTGCCCAGTAAATTTTTTATTGTTCTCCACATCTTCCTCCCGTCCCCACTACAAGCATCGATATTATTATTAAGGAACTTTTTCCTCTCAAGTCTCATCATGGATAGTGCAATATTTCATTTCTGTTTATAAATTCTCCAATCCTGTTCATTCTTTGTGAAAGAAAACTTTCTATACGCTCTGTCCCTCTCAACTTGGACATTTCTTAGCTCCTTACCCACCCAAGGGAACTTTCTAGTTTTTACTAATTTTAACGGAGCTGCCCTATCAATAGCATCATGTAGATTTTGCATTAAATCAACATATAATTTATTAACATCAACGGAATTGTAATCCCAATCATTCCCTACCAACTCTGTAATCAGCCTCGAGACTGCTTGCTCATTCACATACAATACCCTGAATTTTAAACTCGGTACCAATAATCTCGTGATCTTATCATTGGAAAATCTCTAACAAGCTCCACAGCTTCAAAGTCATTGGTAATTATGTGTTCAATCAGTGTTTGTGAGACACCACTATTGTGGGTTTTCCTAGTAACAATCTGTCTGAAACCTGCTCCCTTGATAATGTCTTTCAACCTTCTAGACTCACTGTTGTTCTTCAATAAATCGATATTTATATCACCCAGAAGAAAGGTTTTATGTCTTTGAAATATATTGTCATTTAGGTTGTCTTCCAAATAGTTTAAAAAGTCACCTACAGAGGCGTTAGGCGATGTATAGCAGGCCGCAACTAAGAAAAACCCCTTATATATCTGTATCTAACTGTTACGACCCAATAACTGATGAGAACTGTCTCGACAGAAACCACTCAATATTTCAAGCTAGATTTAATAAAATTAATAACATCCCCCCTATCACCACTATCCGAATAACAGACAACAGCCGTATATCCAGTTATATTAATTTCATTCTCTTCCACCATCTCGTGCTGCATGTGTTTTAGTAACACACAAGACCCATGAGTTTTTATCTTCGACAAACTGCCTCAGCTGCAACGTGTGAGTCGTCATTCTCTGTATATTAATGTGCAAAATATCTATATTGCTAGTGGAAGCACTGTTATAAACTGCACAGCTCGTTTATAACATTCACAATTTTTATCAAACACTGTGTGATCATATTTAACTGTGGTATCTTCAGGTCATCATGTGCAAATTTTCAATTAGTACACTGCCATGTATTTGAATTACATTCCGAGCTTCTATGACGTTTGTTACATAACATCTTGTTGACTTTTTCCGTTTTATTCCGGTCACTTTCCCGTTTTATTTCCATACCTCCAACATTTGTAACATCGCACCATCTGGAAAACTATCCCAGTCAAAGAAAACTCTCTTACTACTTAACTTGCACTTATAAATCTCTGTCGACACCTCCAATATTACATTACACAGTTTATTTCTTTTAGGAATATATTTTCGAACTACTTCAATATTCATATCTGTATTTTTAAGGAAACTCTGATTTTTTATGCGCTCTAAAAAGTCTTCATTAGTTGCAATATATCTATCTTGAACGCCAACCACAATTATTCTGGGGTTAATATATTTAGGTATTTATTTCTATCTCAATTATTTGCATTTTTTCAGAGAGTCGTCATCCTTACTATCGATTTTAATTTGTTTACTTCTATATGATATACACTAATTATGTCTTTTTTTGGTGTTATGGTTTTTATTTTGATTTTTAGAGTAATGGACCAACATAAAATGTCAAAAGAAGAGTGGGAAAACAGCATAATGACTTGGTGGAAAGAACACAGAGGCATGCTTCGCGAAGATGCGATGATGGAGTACTTGAAAATAGCTCAAGACCTGGAAATGTACGGAGTAAACTATTTTGAAATCAGAAACAAGAAGGGCACTGAACTTTATCTAGGCGTGGATGCCTTGGGTTTGAATATTTACGAAAAGGACGACCAGTTGACACCAAAAATTGGTTTTCCGTGGTCAGAAATCAGAAACATCTCTTTTAATGACCGTAAATTTATCATCAAGCCCATCGATAAAAAAGCACCAGATTTCGTGTTCTTTGCTCCGAGAGTGAGAATTAACAAGAGGATTTTGGCTCTCTGTATGGGCAATCATGAACTCTATATGCGACGTAGGAAACCAGATACAATAGGTCAGTATTATCAGAAGTTTTTCAGCATGATATATACCAATACGCTTGATTAGAAAATGCTTGTAAACATGTATTTTTTCTCATTTTTTGATATTAGGTCATCAACTTAATTCTTGGCCGTTTTTGACTAACTCTAACATTTATAGTAAGACCCGTAAAAAAGTACAGGTTTAATTTTCGAAGTACAGTAATCCCTCATCAACTACGGTGGTTCCGTTCCAGATAAAGGGCCGCGGTTGGCGAGGGATATATATATATATATATATATATATATATATATATATATATATATATATATATATATATATATATATATATATATATACACACCAGGTGTCCCATTAAGGATGGATCGCGACCGTATCTTGAAAACTATTTATCCCACAGCTTTGGGGGAAAAAAAATTGTACTAAAAATGATCATGAGAAATTCACCAAAAATATTTTTAAGCTACTAAAACGACCGCAAGAGGGCGTGACGAGCTAAACATTTAAAAAAAAAAAATTGTGTGTATTTTCAAGTGTTAACCGAGTAAGAAAAATTCTCAGTTATAATTAGCAAACTGTCTCCTACAACTTTGTTTTATGACATTTTGTCGTAATTTCACGAATAGAGGGGTGGGGGGACTTTTACCTAGTGAGATAAAAAGTCGTCTAATGTCCGTTTGCCTTAACCGATTTTCCTCAATTTGGATTCATTTAAAAGGCAATTGCCGGGACAATCAGATAATCTGGGAGATAAATTATTTAGTTTATAAATGAAACCGCGAGGTGGCGTTACATTGAACAATAGTTTTTTTGAAGTTTTGTTCAGTTTTTTCAAATGGAATGGTACATCTTTTATTACATGGCTAGAAGGGTAATTTAAACAGGAATCATCCAGTGAAAACCCGAAATCGATATATCTGACATGTCAAGAGATATTTCGATTTTTCTGAAAAAATCAGTTATTATTTCACTACTACCTGCATTAAGTTAAAAAAATATTAACCTAATGTTTGCCTTCCTTCGCACTTTACCCAGGCTTAGGACTGGTCCAAATTCTTCGTGCCATATTAATTTGGAGCGTGTTTAAAGGCCAACGGGCCAACAACGAAGATGAGCATGTGAGCAGATGAGATGACGAAGAAGGGCAACGTAGCGGCGAGGAAGAAAAATCACTGAACGGACGCCCGATAGCGTTACCGAGTGCCGCAAATAGTCCCGAACTACCCCGATATAATCTGCGCAGTCGCCGTTTGGCTATAATATCGAGAACGAATTAGAATAGTTGTTCGCACGAAATAGCGACGAAAATGCACCGCCTTGCTACATAATTCGATTGAAAATTAAGTCTAGGGAATTTCGCAAGACAAAACCGCGGTTGACGAGGGATTACTGTATTCTTCCTAACTTTCGTCACCTTTACGGCAACTGTTGGATCCCATATTGAAAAAATTTGATGCTTTTGATATGATAAAAATCATTCAGCCTTTGTTCGACTTCCTTAACAGATGTGAAGCGACTATCAACGAGGTTATGTTGCAGGGATCGGAGATGCTAAAAATCCAAAGGAGCCAAGTCTGCCAGTCTCCCAATGCAACTCGGTGGTCGTGTCCTTTGTGCTAAATGTAGTCGTTACTTCCCTTCTATTTCCAGTGTAAACCTTTTTTCTTCCAAAGCGTTAGTAAATCGAGCCATTTGCCGCTGATAACGCCCAGCAGTGGCCTTTTGTTAGATCACATCATATACACAGCAACCAAGATAACATACTCCATCCAAAAGCTAAATACTCCAGAGACATTAGCATTATCAAAATGATATTAGGCTCGTCATGGAGTTCTGATTACCGCTGACAACTGCAACTCTACAAGTCTTTCACAAGATCCAGTCGTGACAATGGTTACATTCAATTCTATTCTATTGGAACCTTCGATGTGAAATTAAACTCGAAGAGATTTACCCCTAGACACCAAATCCCTTTTTTAAACTTCTCGACGCACGTGGTATTGTCCCTGTTTGCACAATGCTTGGCTATATCCATCTCAGGGGGGCAATTTGAACCACTTCAAGTTTAGAATCTCATATTCCTGAGTTAGCAATAACAAATATAATAATTTAATTTGTATGCATTTAATTATAAAGGAAACAATGTAATATTTCAATACTTGTATTGGAACCTTCGATGTGAAACACTAAACTCGAAGATATTTACCACTAAAAACCAAGTCACTTTTTGAAACTTCTCGACGCACGTTTCGCTAACCATGTTAGCTTCATCAGGAGATAATTTAACCTCATTCTAAAACTAAACTATGTTCTATTTATAATGATAACCCTACCTAATGAAGCATCTAAAAATCATGAACCGTGAATTTTACTGAGCCTTACGTTAATAATTGAAAAAGTTGACTGAACGGAATAGGTCCTTTATGCAGGTTCATGATGATCTTACATTTTTCTATTTGAATACTTTCATATGCATCCAAAGCTCTATTGTTATTTACACTTTTAACCAGTCTTAAATCTACATTGTGATCATGTTCGATTGCATGTTGGGCAATACAAAATTTTTCATTTCTCCCATATCTAATGTCGGCAATATGTTCTTTAAATCTCGTTAATACGGATCTTTTTGTTTACACAATATACCTTCGATCACAATCTTGACTTATTTCGTAAATTCCCGACTTTTTATGTTAATCTACTTTATCCTTTGGATTACCAGGACTTTCCTTAATTTCTAATATGGTGTGTACACAACCTTAATGTCCACTTTTTTTCAAAATATTGTCTAGCTGTCGTGTTAATTGAGCATCAAACGGTATACCATGAATTTATCTGGTGGTTTAATTAGGTGGGGCACGCGGACGCGTGCCCCACCTAAAAATTAAATGAAAATTTGACATCTGACAGTCACTCGTATTTCTACATAGCAAAGTGTGTATATGATACTAAGAAATGTAAAATTTTTCGTTGCGCCGCATTTCCCTATCCCCATTCCAAAATTTTGGTTATACGTGCCCCATCTGTTTTCCCTCCACGAAGCGTCGCTGCTATTTACCATAAAATTTAAACTACAACTCATTCAGGGCAATAATGGTTGCACGTCATCAAAATCTATAACGCACTCACGTTACAATGTTGCCACATCAACACCAAAATACTTGTCCTTCGAAACTTGTCCACATGGGGGCTTTTCATTTAATTCACACAAAGTTTAATTACTCAGTGTCACTAAAACAACTTTCAGCATCTGAATCGCTGTTCAAGTAAATTATTAAAGGATTAACTTCTAGTCTATCAAATACTCTTTCGCGATTCGACCATCTTTGAATCTCTTCTTCATAGATTTGATTGCGATTTCATCGATGATTTTAACATTTCGTTATTCCTCAACTTTCTCGAAATTGCACTACCTGTAACAATTCTAATATTTAGTGTAGCTGAAACTCGCTAAAAAACTCCAATTAACCATGAGAACTACTAAGTTATCAATAAATACTCTCACATCGTTTAATGGCAAAAGAGGAGCCCCATTATCCCGTTCCTGTTCAAAATAACTGATAAGTGACGAGACAAGCCGCTTACACTGACCGCTTAACGGTTTGGTTAATTATAATCGCAGATTTTTTACTACACAACTCACAAAAACAGACACAGTGTTTCAAAACAGATGTTTAGTGGTAAATCTCTTCGAGTTGTAATGTAATATTTATAAAAAAAAATATATTAAAGACGCTAAAAAGAAAAGGTTAAATTTGCTCCCGAGAAACGTTGTTGATTGACATGCGCTGCCCGCCCCTCACAGTTCTTGCGTTTATGCAGTGCGCCAATAAAATAAAAACTTTCTGATGGGATGCCTTGTAGTTGCATTCATTTAAAAATCTATCTCTTTACAGATGTGCAGCAAATGAAAGCTCAAGCGAGAGACGAAAAGCTTGCAAAGCAGGCTCAAAGAGAAAAACTACAATCAGAAATTGCAGCTCGCGAGAGAGCCGAAAAGAAACAACAAGAATATGAAGATCGAATTAAAGGTAACTTCATAACTGGTGTGTGTATATTTTCTCAACGCCATGCGCTATTTTTTTCCACAGCAATGCAAGAGGAAATGGAACGCAGCCATGCAAATCTTGTCGAAGCACAAGAAATGATTCGAAGATTGGAGGAACAGTTGAGACAGTTGCAGGCGGCCAAAGATGAGCTGGAGAAGAGACAGAATGAATTACAACAGATGATGGAACGTCTTGAAGAAAGCAAGAATATGGAGGCTGTTGAACGTCTAAAATTAGAAGAAGAAATTCAGGCGAAACAACAAGAGGTCCAACGCATCAGAGAAGAGGTACACTGAAGATCAAATTTATGCTTTCTTCAATCGAACTGTGGATGTTGGCCTCCCCTAGTTCCTTCCATCATGCCCTATTCCGTACTACTACATCGACGTGACGCTTTATGTCATGTCACCATTGCATTTGTGGTCTTCCAGGTGCTTTTTTTTCCTAACCATGGTCTTCACCACCAACCAAGACTCATACGTTGTGTAAGCATACGTGTTGTGTTTGGCGGGTGTTATAACCTTCAAATTGCCATGTAAGTCGAGCTGTTCTTTCTCTTACATCTGTGGGTCTTGTTTTTTGCCCTATCCACATGTTTCTTTAATCTCCATAAGTCGTAATCGATATTGTGCATTTATTGAATCTCTTTGACCTAAAGCGTTTAAGTATCTTTCAGATTTTCAATATATAGTTTAATCTGCCAAAGGTAGCCCTTGCTAATTATGTTCTCTTAATTTGACTTTGACCTAGATGTGTGTATTCTTTTAGTTGTTCGATCCAATATTTAATTCATCTTCGATATTACTTCATATTCAATGTCGTTATTTCATTTTCAGTGTTTCATCTTTAGCGTTGTTATTTTTGTCCTACCTTTTTAGAGGTCTCATTTAGGTCTTTTAGCATCGAATCTAGTTGCTCTTTGCTTGTAGCAATATTATGACGTCATCTACATTTAACATTTAATCCTTTTTCTTCCCAGTTTAAGCTTTGGAAAGCATCTTCGAGAGTCAGTATAAATAATTTTGGAGATATTAGGTCACCTTGCCGAATCCCCCTTTGAATTGGAATTGGTTTGGTTTCCTCTGATAAATTGATCGTTGTTTTTTCGTTAATATCTTTAATGAGCGTCATATATCTGTGATATCTGTGCTTGTAGCACAGATATTATGACGTCATCTACATTTAACATTTAATCCGTTTTCTTCCCAGTTTAAGCTTTGGAAAACATCTTCGAGAGTCAGTATAAATAATTTTGGAGATATTAGGTCACCTTGCCGAATCCCCCTTTGAATTGGAATTGATTTGTTTTCCTCTGATAAATTGATCGTTGTTTTTTCGTTAATATCTTTAATGAGCGTCATATATCTGTGATATCTGTGCTTGTAGCACAGATATTATGACGTCATCTGCATTTAACATTTCATCCGTTTTCTTCCCAGTTTAAGCTTTGGAAAACATCTTCGAGAGTCAGTATAAATAATTTTGGAGATATTAGGTCACCTTGCCGAATCCCCCTTTGAATTGGAATTGGTTTGGTTTCCTCTGATAAATTGATCGTTGTTTTTTCGTTAATATCTTTAATGAGCGTCATATATCTGTGATATATCTTGATCTTTGTTGTATCGCCCATGTTTCGATAGGACGATTAAATTCGATTCGATTAATGTGACGTATGGGGAAGGGTGATAGTCGTTTACTTTTTCTTATTACCTTGAGTACCTGTAGGTGGTTAACTGTACTGTACCCCTTTCTAAAACCAATTTGGTCATCGTGTAGATACATTTCTATTTTCTATTCAGTAACTCCTTTGTTAGGTTGTCTTTTCTGGTGGCTTTTTTGTTTTCATTTCTTGCAGTTACTTGGTCTTGGTCTTACAGCTTCTACACTGCCTTATAATATTCTTGTACTCTGCCTTATAGATGGTTTTCTCTATAGAAATTTAATTTCTGCTTTAGTTCTCTTTCCCCATATTGTCTCTTGTACTTTTACTCTACCAAATCTCTCCCTCAGTACTCTTCGCTCCCAGATATTCATTTTTTTAAATGTTTGCATCATTACCCAACATTCATAGCCATATAGTATCGTGTTCTATATAAAGTATTCTAGATAATGTTGCTGATCATGTTATTGTTTTAGGTCTAAACATGTCTAACGGTCCCACAGGTTTGCCTCCTCTTGTCATACTTTTTTCAATTTCCTTTATTTTAATCTAATTTGTTCTCCATTCTCCACGTCTTCTCGCATCTCAAGGTTTTATTTTCGGTAATACTGGAGCTTTTTTTTCAAACTGTCTAAAAATTCTTACCAGCTCTGTTATTGTTCTTAACATGAATACCACGTCGTCTGCGTATACTAATATTTGCCTTTTTGCTATTGTAAATAGTTCCTTCTGATCTTATTCTGCTTTCCCGGAGTATTACCTCTAGCACAACCCTAATAAGGACTGTAAACAGGAATCCCCTTGCTTCAATTCCGTTCTAACTTCGAACCTCCACGCTGTTTACCGCTTCCATACTGTCATCTTTGTCAGTTCAATGATCTTCGGGATTTGGAACACATTCAATGCTTGCTACAACTTCCTCCTTATTCTTTCTTCCTCCCTCCATCATAGGCTTGTTTTAAGTGAATAAACAATGACTTCAAGTTAAGTTTCCGTTCACACATACTGTTTTAGATCATTTTTAGGATCGAGACCTGATCAGTATTCTCCCACATCCGTTTAAATATATTTTGAGTCTGCTTTTGCAATAATTATGATTTGGGCATACTGGTCTTTCTTCTTTCTTGTATATGGGACAGATTATGGCCTCTCTCCAACTGTCTGGCATTTTTTCTTATTCCCATATCCATTTATCAGTCCATACAACCTTGCAGACAGTGCTTGCAGACTTTCTTTTCCGTGTGTAATTATCTCCACTGTTGTGCCATTGAGTCCTGTGCTTTTGAGGTTCTTTATTATTCGCTTTATTTCTTCTTTGGAAGGATCTTCCACTACCCGATCTGTCACGCCTTCTTCCTTTTCCACTATTTTGCCTTTCAACAAGTCTTCAAAATGTTTTCTCCATCTGCTTAGTTTCCCTTCAATGTTTCCTACTAAGTGTTTATCCTTGTTTTTAACGTACTTTGGTTGTATAGTACAGGGTTCTTTTGGCTTCTTCATAGAAGTTTCTTATTTCATTATTCTCATATCTTTCTTGAATTTGATGTAATTCTTGTTCTCGTTTCGTGCCTCTACACGGCCTTTTCTCAACTTTCTTTGCTGCTTCATATTGTCTTTTTGTTACATTGTTTGGGTTCTTCAGTTCCTTTTGCCTTGCCACTTTCCTACTCTTAATACCTTTCCTGTAGTCTTCATCAAACTATTTCCTTTTACTTTTCGCATCCATTATCAAATTAGCATTATTAATAGTATTACTTCTTTAGGTTGAGGCTAAAGATTCCGAAACAAAACGTCTTCAAGAAGAAGTTGAAGCGGCTCGTCGTAAAGAAGAAGAGCTTAAACAGCAACAATTGGCCAATGCTACCAAAGGACACCTGGAAGAAAATAATCACGATGAAGATGACGAAATGGTTAACGGAGACGTGAGCAAAGATTTAAGCACCGATGAAAACATCGTCGATCCGATTGAAGACAGACGTACACTGGCTGAACGCAATGTCCGTCTACACGATCAGCTGAAGGTATGTAACAAAAATTCCTGGTTTCTAAATCCTTATGACGCGAAGCATGTAATTCTTCTAGTACTGGTCAAAAATTATTAGAAATGGGGTAATTATTTCAGGTTCCCATATGTTGCAGGCTGTGTAAAGATAAGAAAATGCGTTTAGAGGTATCTTAGTGTTTTTTGCAGTTGATGGTTAAAATTTCAACATTGTTTAGAAAACTATGTTTTTCATGAGATTAGTTACACTTTCCGACAGAAGGATAGAGTCACCGGCAGTTATCGTCGTGTCTACTGTAAAGTATCGAATTTGAATAGCACTACTTTTCAGGAGACTTAATTATTTGTTCTATTAACCCGAATTACTCCAACAATTCTCCAGCAACCGCTTGAAACAAAGACTAGATATTGCACTTTTTAGATATTATTTTAGTTTGGAACTGCTTTCATGATAAAAGACCTTAAACATTTTCTATTATATTCAAATCGGAAGAACTGGCTAACTATTCCAGAACATTTTTAGTTCGCAACAATCTTTGACATGTTCTGTATTGTAGATTGGAAACGTGGCCTTTGTACTTTAAGCATACATACATATTTTTTTTCAGCGTTCACCCGATTTTCCATGAAAACAATTTTTGGAAAGATCTGATGCCACTCAGGGGGTCCTGGAGGAGCGCCTCCGGGAGTGACGTCCTCGAAGTTCCCAGTCACGTCGTGTGCACGTTCTGTGTTGTCTACTTTCTGTCATAACCCTTAAGTCAAATTGTTGAGGCACCTGAGGGGATCAGGTGTCGCGAATGGGGCACTGCTCTGGCTGACTTTTATTTCCTCCACTCTCGTGGGAACCACATGACTTCCAAATTCAATTTTTTTCCATATACCGGATCCAAAAGACAAAACTGAATCCCCGGCATCTCCGGCTATGTTTGATAAGTTTTTCATAATTAAACTCAAAAACCAATTTGAATCTTTTAAACAAATGTCTCCATTTTTAATACACAAAGCGCTACTCGCACAACTCGGAACTTTGTCTGATGCCAGAAAGCAAAGTGATGGCACACTAATGATAGAGCTCTCTAACGAAAGACAGTCTTTAATGGCAGCTAAACTTAACAAAACTCACGCTTTTGACGTAGAAGTTTCTCCGCATTCCTCTCGTAATATCAAGGGGATTGTAACCTGTTCTGACTTAGCCAACTGCACAGATCAGAAATTATCCTATTACTCTTAAAGGCTCCGATCAGACTTCAGCTAAAACTCTGTTAGAGAAGAATCCAGAGGTCCTCGGTGAGCTCTCGGCCTGGTCCTCCCGCTCCGGTTTTAATTTCTCCCCAGAGAAATCCGTTATCCTACACTTCTGCAGAAAAAATCCTGCTCGAAACTTCAATTCTTCACATTCCTAGGCCGAGAGATCCTAACCCAGTCCACCAGAAGATTCCTGGACCTAACACTCGATTACCGTTTGATCTGGAAGGCTCACCTCACGGATCTAAAATCCAGATGCATTAGATCGCTGAGCTTAATAAAGTTCCTCGCACACTCCACCTGGGGAGCTGACTATCGCTCACTTCGTTCAATCTACCTAATAGACATCCGTCCAAAGATATACTATGACAGCATAGTATACCGCTCTGCTCCAACTTGTTGCCTTAATTCGATCGATCCTATCCAAAACACAGCCATCAGATTGTCCTTGGGTCTCTTTCGAACCACCCTAATCCCTAGCTAGCTCTGTGAGGCTGAGATATAACCACTAACACATCGACGACTTCAATTACTTCTAAACTATTCCTACAGCCTTTCATCCAGACCATTCCTCCCTAACACTTCTTCATTCTTTAATCCCCGACCTATTCCGCCACATCTTATCAGGACTATGCCTCTTGACCGCGCGGGGTGCACTTTTCAATACTCCATGAATAAATACAATCTCCCTCCCCAGGACTGTTATTAGTTATACAATTAATGTTATTAATTAATTATATGCCTTTTAAAAAATTACAGGAAAAATCCCTGCGTCGCTTCGATAAATCATCCACCCCTACACTCTCTCGCCAGCACCACTTCCATATCCTCCTGGACTCGATTCCCCAAATCAATATTATTTTCACCGATCCAAATCTGCAATTGGTGTGGGATCTGCATTCCTGCTTTTTCCTGTTGGGAATCCTCTTGTTCCCCAAACCTTTCGCTTTCGCCTAAGGCTTGAAAAATCTCTCCAATTCATACTCATCCAACCCCCATACAAATGGGCACTATGTTCGGACTCCACCAATACTTTTAGAGCTCTGGAAAAGGTGTTAGAGAATCATCCGCTTATATCCCTCTGTCCGGGCCTCCTTGAGCATATCCTGGCAATTGGATCTAGTCTTCAGTTTATCTGGGTCCCTAGTCACTACAGTATACTGGGAAACGAGATGGCAGATACCAAGGCCCAATTAACTGCCACAAATGGATCAACAAGTCCCACCATCCCAAAGTCTCACTCTAATCTTATCCGAGCTACCGTCCCAAAACAACCTACTTCTTCAACAATTTTCCGACCTTCCTCTCTAAAAAAATCTTCTCCTAACTGCTCTTTTTGCGGTGAACCTCAGACCGTTCGCCACTTTCTAATAGAATCCCAGCCACAACAAACATCAGGACTAGACTCTCCTTTCCTAGTGACCTCCCAACTCTCTTTCGACTCGGTGCCAATCCTTAGAAAAATATCTACCGCTGATCATATCTAGTCCCTGCTCTCGCTCTTCCTCTCTCACACTTCTCATCATCCATCTCCTCCATTCCTCAGGCGCCATTACCTGTGCGCCTCTCCACCATCCGAAAATATGCCCGCCTCTTCAACACTCGCCCTCCTTCATCCAACGCAGAATCTCAGATGTCAGTGAACATCTGAAGATTCAATTCATCGAATTTTCACCGACCATTTGGGACTTGGGAAGGTTTGCGCAGACTTTGCTCAACACAAATTGATTGATGACCAAAAATTGCTCCGGATCGAACAGTGAAACGATTTGAAACTAATGTTGATTTGTTTCTACGATTCGGAGGGAATTGTACCCAAGGAGTTCGTTCGACCTGGTCAAACGATCAGTGCTGTATTTTATCTTGATATTGTGAAAGGTCTGTTGTCATGTGCAGCCACAAATCATCAACAAGGTAGCTGACGCTGCATGATCATGCGCCGTCCCATCACTCGATCCTCATCACTGATTTTAGGACCAAAAATGGATTTGGCTCCCTTAGAAAAACTTCATTCACACAGAGTTCATTGAAAGTTTACCAAGAATAACAGCAAATATTTATAATTTAAAGGGTTATAGAATAAGTAATACATATTAATTTACTGCCTCTGTCTTTTGGTCGTATAGTGTAATTGAAAGATATTTTTTTGATGATGATTTCATGTTAAAATATAGTTTTGATATAACCCCAATGCTATACTAAAACTAATATTTATGCATGAAATGTTTGGTACCAAAAGTGAAAATTAACTTGAATGAATAGATATAAATTAGATGTGCTCACTGATCAAGAAATTAAAGTATAATTTGGATAGGTAAATATTGGATTGATGCAAGAGTTCGTCTCATTTCGAATTATCTCGGTGGAACGCAATAAAATTTTTCTGCTGGGTAATTTAAGTCGCTTCTGGTCCATTACTCGTTTTAACACACTTACTTGTGAACAATATTTCTTGGAATTATTAGTCTGGTTTTCAGGTAATAGCTCATAATAATAGTTTTCTTCCAGTCCCACCAAATGCTTAGCATAATCTTCTCTGTATGTAAACTGCCTTTCGCGCTGGTTGGAAAGACATCTCCTCGCTTACACCATGAGATCTGTTATGCTTGACATATGATTGGGAGACTTTTTTTGCATCGGATCGTAACTGAACACGAATAATGGATAGATTTCGAGAATCCAAAACGTAGAAAATCATGGATTGGCTCAGGACAACCATCTACATCAACCGCAAGACCGATTCACTTTAGAAGGAAGACAATGCTGCTTGGTGGGATCAGAAGAGTGTTGTGTGGCATGAGCTTCTGGAACCAGGCCAAATAGCTAATACCGTTCGCTACGATCAACAAATAATCAATTTGAACCATGCATTAATCGACATAAAGCGACTAGAATTAGCTACGGACACGGAAAAGTGATGTTGTAGCACGACAACGCTCCATCACATACATCAAAAGCGGTTAGAGACACCATTTCTGCACTTGTCAGGGAATTCTTGCCCCACCCGTCATACTCACCAGACTTGGCCCCTTCCGACTACCGCTTGTTTTCATCGATATCTCACGCAGTTTCCATAAAACAGTTCGACAATTACGGAAATGTCGAAAAATAGCTTGATGATTTTTTAATAGGGCATCCACAAATTTCCAGAGAGATGGGGAAAATGTGCCACTAACGATGGCACATGCTTTAATAAACCTTTTTTTACCTTTCTCCTAAATTAATACATCAGCTTTGATAACCATAACCAATCAATTTAATATATCACAAAGTATTAAATGTAATATAGATACTTATTGTCGATATCGACTATGTAGGTGTGTACCTACATAGTCAATATCGATATAACGTACTTAGTCTTAAAGATTTGTTCACTTCGTAACCGTAATAGTATTACACGACTTTAGAACAAGAAACCTTCATTATTATCCACTTGATATAATCTGCCACATATTCTTTTTTACGCTTGTTCCTAGAAAAGAATATCATGAAACACAAACCTGTCCCTTTAATTACTGCTTACCGAATAACGATTTTCAGCACGTCACTATTCAGCATAGTGTTTTAAAAGAAAGATTATGTTTCGAACAGCCATTCTACAATTTCTGATTCTATTCATGCACTAATTGGAGGTTTATCCATCCTACTATGATATGGTACATTATCCATGACAATAACTGATCTGATCTGATCCTCCAAGATTTTCAACAGCTGGTTTTCAAACCAAAACAGAAAGTTATATCGATTCATTCAATTCGGTCTCTGGAATAAAGTCATTCTTGTTCCCAGCATGAAGAACAATATAACTGCAATGACATGTTATTGTTGACGCGTCTTAAAACAACTATTCATATGAACATGGCTTTAATGGCTCCTAAGTATTAAGTATAGCACTCAACATTTTTAGTCTTTACACTCCTCTTGTTATTATCTTGCCATAGGTCTCATTTTGAAATATCCATGTTTCATCCAATTAAACAAAATCAAACAGAGATTCGTCATTGATATTTTGATACATCTAAATAAATTAGCTAAAAATTGGATTCGTTTAAGTGGATTATTCTTACTCTATTTGAAACCAATTTCTTTGAGAAGTTTATAAAGCGCACTCATTCGCACCCGTGAAAGAGCTGCATGTTCTTTAGTTTTTCATGAATACTTTCAAGATTAACCGTTTGTTCCGAAATAGTTCAATAAAATTTCATAGATTTGATTGCGAATTGAGCCCACATCAATGATTATCTAGATTAGTTATTGGTTTTGGCTGTAGACGCTTTTTCTTTGGTGATTTTAAAATTCGTTTCTCTTCAGTTTTTTTCGAAATTGCACTAACTGTACCAATACTAATATTTAGTGCAGCTGAAACTCGCTAAAAAAACTCCAATTAACCATGACACCTACTAAGTCATTAATACATACCTCTCTCACGGTGTTTAATGGCAAAAGAGGAGCCCCATTATCTCGTTCCTGTTCAAAATAACTTATAACTAACGAGACAAGTTATATACACCGAGTTCTTAGCGCATTTTTTTGCAATTTTAATCGCAGAATTTTTACTATAGAACTCACAAAAACAGAAACCAAACCAGAAAGTAGCTAAAACATCAAGTCATACAGTAAAAATAATTGAAAACCTTTGAAGGCACAATTCAAAAACGATCAGAACATGTAAATGACCGATCGACGAAGAAAGTTGTTCCTATCCAGTTGCTTGATGGCTTTGCTGCAAGGCAATAAGCCAGCACGATTTGGAGGCGACGATTTATTGTCTGGCTCTAAGCCATATCAAGGCAGCTGACAAATTACAAAAATACAATGCAAATAAGTCTAACAATAGCAGTTTATTATTGTTCACGTATGGGGGCTTGCCCTGGTGGGCCACGCGAAGTACAATTAGAGGCGTTTGTTATTGTTAGCCTTCCTTTGCGCCCATACTGATTTCATTCTTTCTCTATGAGCATTTTTCATTTCGTCAGACCAAGTTGTTCCAGTCTTCCTACATTTTTCTCTCTGGCCAAGCTGCCAAACGTTATCCTTGTGTCTGAAACAGTTTCTCTCCTGAAGAATTCAGGAGACCAGGATCATCAGAAGCTTTGTTATTTTTAAGTCGCTTGTTTTGACGAATTATTTCATCTTCATTCGGTGGTAATGAATCTGGGTTTGTTTGTTTAGGGTTTAGTGTTGATAATCTGTTTAAGGGCTCAGGCCAGTTTGGTAGTTGTTCAAAATATTTCTCAAGTTCTGTGCAATTGTCTTGGTTATTTAGAGCTAATTGTCCGTTTTCCTTTTGGAAGCAAAGACTTTGGGGTTGATAATTAATTAATTATATAGTTAATTTAGTTTTAAATGTTTTGTAAAAATTTCGGGTGTTATTTTTTGGAAATCTTTTTCTGTTTCATTAAATTGATTGTTTTTATATTTTCTTTTAGTTTGTCAAATTAGCTTTGATGCTTCTTTTCTTACTTTTAAAAAGATGTTATAGTTTATTTCTGTTTTTTGTCTGTTCCCACTCTTTGAATGCTTTACTTTGGTTTAATACTGCTTGCTCGCAAACTCCATCCCACCACGGATGTTTTCTACATTTTTGTAAAGGGACCAACTTTAGAGCTGTTATAATCATTTTTTGTTTCAATTCTTGCCAGTTCTGTGCTGGTTGTTTATCAAGCTCTTTGGTTAGGGTTCGTTTTATTTTCGTAGGGTGGAACTTTGGGATTAATAGTCTCTTTTGAATAAGATTTCGAGCTTTTAAGCTAAGTTTAATTCTAGTCAAGTAGCGATCCGTGTCTGTGTTAGCTCCTTTCCTGACTTGAACATTCAAAATCTCTTTATAATTGTGGTACGAAATGGCAACATCGTCAATTTGAAATTCACCCATGTACGTGTTTGGGCATATAGCATTTTATTCTATAATAAAAACACCACTGGAAGCATCCGGCTTGATTACCGGAGTGGTCAAATACTGTCCGATAAAAATTAAAGTCACAAATATAATACTTTTCATCTCACGACATCTATATATGGGCTATCAAAATACTACTTCGATGGCTTCCACCACTACTTTCTCTCGATAAAGCCCCATCCTAACAATATAAAACTTTTAAAATGTTCAAATGCACGTGGATAATAACCGGCAATAACACCCGCTCGATCCACATCATGGGAAGCGATGCGGAAGTTGAAAGAAAGTTGTGTTAGGCCGGCAATACCCAGAACCACAAGCCGAAATGACATCTTGACAGTGAATTCACAGATTGTGATCCACCGGGTCACCGTATTTTTATCCTATTCCAATAGGATTAGAGGAAGAAGGCAAGAGAGTGCTTCGAACTTTAAATGTTTTATTCTTTCTTATGGATTTAAATCGGCAATAAATTTCTCTAGATTGATAACGTCCAACCATTATTTCCCTGAATAAGCTATATATACCAGGTGTCCCATCAAGGATGGATCGCGGCCGTATCTTGAAAACTATTTATCCCACAGCTTTGGGGGAAAAAATTGTACTAAAAATGATCATGAGAAATTCACCAAAAATATTTTTAAGCTTCTAAAACGACCGCAAGAGGGCGTGACGAGCTAAACATTAAAAAAAAATTGTGTATTTTCAAGTGTTAACCGAGTAAGAAAAATTTTCATTTATAATTAGCAAACTGTCTCCTACAACTTTGTTTTATGACATTTTGTCGTAATTTCACGAATAGAGGGGGGGGGGGTTACCTATTGAGATAAAAAGTCGTCTAATGTCCGTTTGCCTTACCCGATTTTCCTCAATTTGGATTCATTTAAAAGGCAATTGCTGGGACAATCAGATAATCTGGGAGACAAATTATTTAGTTTATAAATGAAACCGCGAGGTGGCGTTACATTCAACAATAGTTTTTTTGAAGTTTTGTTCAGTTTTTTCAAATAGAATGGTACAGCTTTTATTACATGGCTAGAAAGGTAATTTAAAGAGGAATCATCCAGTGAAAACCCGAAATCGATATCTCTGACATGTCAAGGGATATTTCGATTTTTTTGAAAAAATCAGTTATTATTTCACTACTACCTGCATTAAGTTAAAAAAATATTAACCTAATGTTTGCCTTCCTTCACACTTTACCCAGGCTTAGGACTGGTCCAAATTCTTCGTGCCATATTAATTTGGAGCGTGTTTAAAGGCCAACGGGCCAACAACGAAGATAATAATAATAACAACAGTCATATAAAATTAACAGCACAACAGTCTAATAATTAACAGAATCTGAACTTTAACGCCTTTCTAAATGTTCAAAATGCCTTCCATCCTTAGAAATGCAAAGATTTATTTTTCGACGAGTACTAAAAACGGCAGCTTCAATTTCCGCTCTTGAAATGCTGGTTATTGAATTTTGAATTCTTTCAATCATGTTTTCTCGTGTGGTAGGACGAGTTTGAAAAACAAGGTCTTTTAGTCTTACCCACAAGTAAAAATCGAGGACTGTCAAATCCGGTGAGCGCGCCGGCCACAAAAATAAACTACCCCGTCCTATCCAACGATTTGGAAACGAAGCATCCAAGAAGTTTCGAACCACCTGCGAGAAGTGGGCAGGGCATCCATCATGCTGGTACCACATTTATCTTATTGTTTCCAACGAAACATCTTCCATTAGTTCTGGCAGTCCATTTTGTAAAAAATTTAAATACGTTTCACTATTCAAATGTCCATTAAAAATTAAGGGACCAATAATTTTGTCTCCCAAAACACCACACCATGCGTTCACACTCCATCTATTTTGGTGGTTGATTTCTAACATCCAGTGTGGAAGGCATTTTGAACATTTAGAAAGACGTTAAAGTTCAGATTCGGTTAATTATTAGACTGTTGTGCGGTTAATTTTATTTGACTGTTGTTATTATTATTATCTTCGTTGTTGGCCCGCTGGTCTTTAAACACGCTCCAAATTAATATGGCAGGAAGAATTTGGACCAGTTCTAAGCCTGGGTAAAATGTGAAGGAAGGCAAACATTAGGTTAATTTTTTTTTAACTTAATGCAGGTAGTAGTGAAATAACTGATTTTTTCAGAAAAATCGAAATATCTCTTGACATGTCAGAGATATCGATTTCGGGTTTTCACTGGATGATTCCTCTTTAAATTACCTTTCTAGCCATGTAATAAAAGCTGTACCATTCCATTTGAAAAAACTGAACAAAACTTCAAAAAAACTATTGTTGAATGTAACGCCACCTCGCGGTTTCATTTATAAACTAAATAATTTATCTCCCAGATTATCTGATTGTCCCAGCAATTGCCTTTTAAATGAATCCAAATTGAGCAAAATCGGTTAAGGCAAACGGACATTAAACGACTTTTTATCTCACTAGGTAAAACTCCCCCCCACCCCTCTATTCGTGAAATTACGACAAAATGTCATAAAACAAAGTTGTAGGAGACAGTTTGCTAATTATAACTGAGATTTTTTCTTACTCGGTTAACACTTGAAAATACACAAAAAAATGATTTTTAAAAATGTTTAGCTCGTCACGCCCTCTTGCGGTCGTTTTAGAAGCTTACACATATTTTTGGTGAATTTCTCATGATCATTTTTAGTACAATTTTTTTTCCCCAAAGCTGTGGGATAAATAGTTTTCAAGATACGGCCGCGATCCATCCTTAATGGGACACCTGGTATATATTTTCTTTTTACAACATATGCTTGATTAATAGTTTTTACAACATATACCGCTAGAAGTAGTACGTTATTCTAAATTATACTTTAATTGCTCTGGTTGTGATTTCACTACGACTATCTCTATTTACCGCATGTTAATTTTGTGATATTTGTTCCAGGCTTTGAAGATAGATCTGGCGCAATCTCGCGACGAAACCAAGGAAACGGCCATGGATAAAATCCACAGGGAGAACGTGCGTCAAGGCCGCGACAAATACAAGACCCTTCGCGAAATCCGCAAGGGCAACACCAAACGCCGTGTCGATCAGTTCGAAAATATGTAAATTGGCAGTACAGTTCATGACTTAGAAAGTTATTTATGTAAAGAATTATTGTTTTATCAGGCAAATACTTCCATAGTTTTTTTTTTGTTTTTCAAATATTAACTAACTTTTTCAGCGTTTTATCAGTAACTGTAATCAAATGTTAAAATGCTCAAATATTTACTTGATGAATAATCAGTTTAATTGTCCAGTGAACTACGTTAGGTGCTTGCAGTATGGTACTACTGTGTGGTAGGTAATAATACTGTCCTACAAAAAATTTTACACATAAAAATGATTATGGGAGGCCTAATATACCAAACGTAAATTACTCCGGAGGCTAAGACACATTTCTTTTTAAAAACCCTTTTGATTGATTCCCATTGATCATTATATAATAATACTAATAACATTTATTGTCCATCAGTTTAAACCATTTACAGGACAAAAATTAAGCACTTAAATGTTTAAAAAGTTTAGTAATACTTCTTCCAATAACCAAACAAAAACAGTTCAAAACACAACTTGATCCAACATATCCAGTGCTATGCTATCATAAAAATATCCACATCGATCACAATATATTAAAATTCTAAATTAAATAACTGGAGATCTTACATACTATATTTAGTAAAAGTCAAACTCGTATACCTGTTTATTTTTAAATAATTTGTTAACCCATTTTATAAAATTGTTACTCAAAAATGAATTTCAAAAAGTAAAAATATTCAAACTGCATTTAGTACTCGGTAGGTAAACTTTTGTTCTTTACAACAACATTTAAACGAACTGACATTGAACGAACTAATTTTTCACAATAGTCTTTGGATATTTTTGACCATTCTTTCTGAAGTACAATCTTGAGTTGTTCCTTATTCCGGACCTCGTGTTTTCTTATTTTAACTTTTAAATTACTTCATAGATTTTCCACGACAGCGATTCCGGATTCGGACTTTGTGGAGGGGTCTTGATGACTGGGTCAGTTATAAAACAGCCATAACTGACTGAACTTATGTTCGGGATCCTTTTCCTAGTAAAACACAAAAGTTTCTTCGATACCAAGTTTTTGGGCACTTTAAGGTTTTGTTTTGGAATGTCTAAATACATTGATTAAATATTCCGTCAATAAAGTGTACATTTTCAGGACCCTCAGCACTTGTGCATCCCCAGACCATAACCAACATTTTTTTCTTTTAAAGATTTCGTTGGATTTTCTTCACACCCATCTATTTCTGTACTCTTTAGCAAATATCAGGCGTTTAACTTTGTGTGCTGATACTAATCCAGGTCTTTTTTTGAGCCACTCTACCATTAAAATGGTGGCCTTTTAAGACATATTGAACAGTTTGGGGTAAGGTACTTTTCAATTTCTTTGCCCAAAGTGGGTGCAGACATTTTAGGATCTTCATTCAGCGTTCATTCATTGCATTAAATGTTTTTTTGGGACATTACTCTTTCTTATTTAATATTCTGTTTGCATTCTTAAAACGATCTACCATACTTTGAACCGTAGTGTAGGGACGATTAACAATGTTTCCAATTTGGCGATAAGATTTTCCCTTTCGAAAATGATGTTAATTAGTCTTCTTTCTGCTTCAGTTGTCTTTGCCCCTTGGCGCCCCATATTTCGACAAAAAACGTTGTATAATGAATAAATATAAAGTTAAATGACATCTTCAAAATTATATGTATCAGGAATTCAGCTAAAATAGCGCGCTTGTGTATGAGTTTCATGTTTGCCAATAAAAATAAACGATTATCAATGTTTTTTTTACACATCTATATTTGTAGACAATTTTTGTCCCCTGAAAATTTATATTGGAGCTTGGGGTAGAAAAAAAATAAGGATTTAGCTATAGTGCTTCATTTCTATTTACCTTAAAGTATCAGGAAATATTTCTAATCGACAAACTTAGTCTCATGGGTTTTTAAAACGGAGTATTAGTCAAGTTGATTTATGCCTCCTTAGCAATTTTGAGTTCAGTTTCAATTCTTCATTGAAACCGTTGGTGTGAAACACTGAACTCGAAGGAGATTTACCACAAAATATCAAATAACTATATAATATAATTTTCTTGGTGCGCGTTTCGCTAACCACGTTAGCATCATCAGATGATTCGAGTTGAAAAATTAAAGTGATTCGATGTTTAGTTGTAAGTCTCGTGGAGTATATGGAAGTTGTTGAAAACTGTTCTTTAGTTGTTTTTGTTGGAGTTGAGGTTTTATTATCTACCATTTTTCAATATTTTGTTAATTAATGTCCATTAGCTTCATTCTCAAGCTGATAAAAGGGCTTTTAGCTCATTAAGTGACCTTAGAATTAGGAAACTGCTTGGTTTAGAGTATATCTTACTCTTATATATTTTATGAAATAATGTTTTCTTTTCTTTAATATCAGTATCTGTTGTGATAATACAGGAACATTAAAAATGCTTAGATCTGCGCTACTTGTTCGACTCTAATAATTAAATACGAACGCATTCCATTTAAGGGTAGTTTTTTTTTTGTAAGTTTAGTGCCATTTTGGTAAAAGGGCGTAAATTAACCGAACATCAGCTTTTATCAAACATATTCTGACGTAGATTTCTAAATTGCACTTTTCTTTCGTTCAGACAGTATTTTGGTCAAAATTTTGTTGGTATAGGGATTTTCTATTTTAGGGTTTTTTTGTGTGTAAAAAATATCTTTACTATAAGTATACGTTAACCTATATTTTCAATGCTTTCTTTATTACCACCCTTTTCTGGGAATTTTGAACGGTTGACTGGTGGTATTGGCTTCAATATTACTTAACTTACATGCATTTACAGTACTTTTTCGGCTGTACAACCATACAAATGACTCCCTAATATCGCAAAACGTGTAAATATGATGTTGACATATTTTTCTAAAGTGTTTCTTTTGCTATTTTGAATTTTCAACGATGTAAATATATATATTTAGCTATACCATGTGGCCTTTTTCTAAGATGTAAGAGATTTCTGTTTTGATATTCTAATTTGTTAAGGTTAACAGTCAGAAACCTGTTTTTTTTTTAATTAACCCTAAAATCGAATAACGAATTTTTTGAATTTAAACAATTAGTTTTCAAATAGTAACATGGAAACTACTTGGATTATTTTGTATTCTTGGTAGTTTGATGTAGCAATTCTACTTATTCATTTATACAGTGTAAGGTATCAATAAATATTTTTATTAGGACATTTTTGAAGTTAATTTATTTTGTACACTACCATTTTATTCATCTTCCAGGAGCTGAACTTCACTGAGTGTCTAAATGTTAGACTCGTCATAGAAATTTCAAGAAATCTAAAGTTTTATTATTCTTTTTTAGTGTTTTCAGATTTGTCGCAAATAACGAGTTTAAATATAGGAAATGGAAAAAAAGTACCTCCATCAGTCAAGGAGGGAGTCAAAATGTTAAACACACTTGTTTACCAATTCTTCTATTGGAACGTTTGGTGTGAAACACTAAACTTGAAGAGATTTACCATTAAACACCAAAACACTTTTTTGAACAGCTTGGCGCACGTTTCGTTAACCACGTTAGCATCATCAGGAGATGATTTAATCTTAAGATTAAAGTGATAAATCTCTTCAAGTTTACACTTGTTTATGTCTTAGATTTCTTAATATTCCTAGAGGTTTTATCACAATTTATCAGTTTAGTTCTCTTATTCATCAGCCGGTCGCGTTGGTGCGGACGGTAAAAGCAGCGGCCTGCCGCTGCTGTGCCGAAACCGCATTGGAGCTGTAGTTGGTTCGATTCCCGCTCTGGGATGGTTGTTTTTCTTTCTTTCTTCTGTCTGTTTACTTCCTAAATGTTTGTGATTGTTTCTAGGCAAGAGTGTAAAATCCGACAACGAATCAGTCACGCCAATTAAAGGCTGGGTAAGGCCGGATGCCTTTTGAGAAGTGTTCTACGTTGGTCACTCGCCAGTCTGTAGGCTTCCTCATAGACTTATGGGTAAACACATAACCAAGGGTTGATAGCCTGAGGGGGGTGCTGGCCTGGGTTGTCGGTGGCTGATGACCGTGGTTCGAAACCCACGTTAAGCTGTAGGTCCAGTTGCTGATGCGTCTCTAACCGTAAATCCTTTCCTTTCCTTTCTTATTCATCAGTTTAATCTTCTGGTATAAAAAAAGTTAAAAATCAGTGATTCATTAGGTAGATTTATTTATTTATTTATTGTATGGCATTTCAGATTCACATGACGTAGTGACGACATTAAAACAGAGTTCAATTATGGCTCAAAATTAATAAAAATGGGTTTTTCGCCACAATATAAATACAAAAAATATCAAACATATCTGTTCTTATGTAAATAAAGAATCACTGGGTAAACAACAAAAATAAAACGGAGACAAATTTCTCAGTAATTCTTTTTCTGTAATGAATTTGTCTAACGAACAAAAATTTAAAAAATACAAAAAATTTCTAAAATAAATACAAACTTTTGAAGGATAACGTTTCGGGAGCCCTTTTGGTCCCGTTTTCAAAACGGATCTAAAAAATAAATTATATTAATTGCTATATATACTGAAAAGATAGGAAGTAAATATATTTTGTGTATGTCAATGATACTCAAATACCTAAAGAAAAATATATATGTTAGGTTTACTGTGTGATTATTGTGTATTGAAATAGTTAAACGTTTTTAATTGTATTCTTTAGAATCGGGAACCATATTGAATTTAAGTCTATCGAAGGCATAGCAATACATTTATTTTTATTTCAATTAATTATAGCAGTTTCTTTTAATCTTCTATATTTTGATACCGATTCTTTTAATACCGTTTTGGAATTATTTCAATTGATTTTATGTCCCGATTCCCATGCGCGTTACCCAAATTCTAGATTTATTAAAATCGCCCTTTCAAAGAAGATTTTTATGTTCTTTTATTCTAACAACTAACGGTCTAGATGTCTCATCTATATAAAATTTACCACATTCGCAGGGAATTTTATAAAATTTTATAAAAGCCATGGCGGGCGCGCTTGAAAGAGAGTGTGTCATCAACTCTCATGACGACGATGACGAAATCCTCGAGAGGTTAGTCAAAAGAACGATAAGGAACTTCCGCGAGAGGATTTGGCCCAGGTTTGCAACTCCGAAGGAGGTCAAGGGTATAATCCAGAAGATTCGGCTCAAGAAATCTCCAGGGTGCGATGGTGTTACCAATCGCATGCCGAGAAAAGGAATTGCCGCCATCACCGCCATTGCAAACGCAGTTATTATACTGCGGCATTTCCCGGAGAGATGGAAATACGCAATTGTGAGAATGATATCGAAGCCAGGGAAAGATAAAAAATTTCCTCAAAATTACAGACCGATAAGCTTATTGTCATCAATAAGTAAGGTCATAGAAAGAGTGGTTTTAATGAGATTAGAGAATGTGCTCGAAGATAATAGCATCCTTCCGCCCGAACAGTTCGGGTTTAGAAAAACCACTCGGCTGAAGATCAACTGTTATGTGTCACAGAATACATAACAGAGACGCTGGACAGGAGATACGGAACGGCTATCGTCCTACTCGATGTCGAAAGGGCTTTCGACAGGGTATGGCACGATGGCTTGGTCCACAAGATGATTGAGATGGGATTCCCGGAGTGGATCTTTGAGCGGATTGGCTCATACCTAAGAGAACGAAGTTTCTCTGTGAAAATGGGTGAAGTCAAATCGGCCAGAAGATGGATGGAGGCAGGAGTGCCGCAAGGAGCGGTGCTAGCGCCCCATCTCTGCAACGTATACACTAGTGATATTCCAAGGAAGAATAACACTAGGGTAGTCCTGTATGCCGATGATACAGTCATCATGGCTAGGCATAAGAGACTGGATCAGGCCGTCAGATACGTCCAGAAACACCTGGACGATCTGATGGAATGGTTGCTAGCCTGGAAGATCAAGGCGAATATCACCAAGACACAGGCTATCTACGTCACGCAGAGAATGACCAGACCCGGTCACCAGCTGGAAATTGAAGACGAAAAAGTGGCATGGAAAGATACTGTAAGGTATCTAGGTGTCACCTTCGACAAGATGATGTCATGGAGGCAACGTGCAAAGAACGCACGGTTCAAAGCCGTGGCTGTTGCGAAGATAACTTACCCGTTAATTTGCAGAACCAGGAAATTAGACGTGAAGCTGAAGATCCTAATGATTAGATCATTAGTGAGAAGCGTCATGATGTACGGATCGATCGCGTGGGGCTACGCGGCAAAATCCTACATCAAGAAACTGGAAAGCTACGAGAACAAGCTAGTGAGACTAGCTCTCGATGCCCCCTGGTACATCTCCAATGTGCAGATACACAGAGATGATGTGGACTCCCTTTAGGCAGTGCATGCAAAAAAAGGCAGAGAAAGCCTTCCTGAAGATACGTGACCACCCAAATCAAGAACTGCGAAGGTTAACGGACTATCGTCCGGAAGACTTCGCAGCTTTGGGTGGGGGACGGCACAGAAGACCGAAACTCCAACTCTTGGAGGACTAGATTGACTGTGGCGGAAACACCAAGGAAAGAGCAGATAAAGGTTTAGAGAGTAGCGTTACGACAACGGGAACCTAACCCCATTTTACCAGCAATGAAATTTCGGGATTATTTTAGAAAATAATCTCGGGTGGATGGAGGGCGCGAAACGCGAAAATTAATTATTTTTCATTTTTTTCTTTAAAAAACGTTTAATTTGGAAAAAAGATTTAAAAAATGATTTATTCAAAGTGTGCGCTATCGCTAGATGCGCATTTTTTCAATCTCTTTGGCAATGTGTGGATGCTCTTCCAGAAAAACCGTACATCTTTAGGGTGGTCCAGTCCTCCAGCAATTTTCGACATCTTCGTAATTGTTGAAGTGATTCATGGAGCTAAGTTTGTTGAGTACGGCGGGTGATGCAAGAGTTCCCAGTCAAAGGGCCTTGTCGTGGTGTAAATTCACTTTCCCGTGTCTTCACTTTCTCCACGTGGTGCCACCGATCGCCTTCGCCGAACTGTCAACCATGCGACGTCACGTGTCTCCCGGGACCGGTTTCTAGCTTTTCAGCCGTCATCAGCCGAGCTCTAGACGAACGCAAGGAAAGCAGTTCGGAGAGACGATCGGGGCCAGACCAGATCAACTGGCCATTTTAATGACGGATCGTGATCGCACACAACTCACGCCATCGTACGGCGAATGCTCGTAGCAGTCAGGACTGCTCGTAACATTCTGCCTGGAACCTCGGGTATAGTACTAGGTATGCCCACAAGGTAGCGTAACGAACCGTGGAGGGAAAATATTACAGAAAGTTTTCACCCCTTCTCCACGTGGTGCCACCGATCGCCTTCGCCGAACTGTCAACCATGCGACGTCACGTGTCTCCCGGGACCGGTTTCTAGCTTTTCAGCCGTCATCAGCCGAGCTCTAGACGAACGCAAGGAAAGCAGTTCGGAGAGACGATCGGGGCCAGACCAGATCAACTGGCCATTTTAATGAAGGGTCGTGATCGCACACAACTCATGCCATCGTACGGCGAATGCTCGTAGCACTCCACGAACAGTGGAGGGAAAATATTACAGAAATCTCTCACCCTTTCTCCACGTGGTGCCACCGATCGCCTTCGCCGAACTGTCAACCATGCGACACCACGTGTCTCTCGGGACCGGTTTCTAGCTTTTCAGCCGTCATCAGCCGAGCTCTAGACGAACGCAAGGAAAGCAGTTCGGAGAGACGATCGGGGCCAGACCAGATCAACTGGCCATTTTAATGACGGGTCGTTATCGCACACAACTCACGCCATCGTACGGCGAATGCTCGTAGCAGTCAGGACCGCTCGTAACATTCTGCCTGGAACCTCGGGTATAGTACCAGGTATGCCCACAAAGTAGCGTAACGAACCGTGGAGGGAAAATATTACAGAAATCTCTCACCCTTTCTCCACGTGGTGCCACCGATTGCCTTCGCCGAACTGTCAACCATGCGACATCACGTGTCTCTCGGGACCGGTTTCTAGCTTTTCAGCGGTCATCAGCCGAGCTCTAGACGAACGCAAGAAAGCAGTTCGGAGAGACGATCGGGGCCAGACCAGATCAACTGGCCATTTTAATGACGGGTCGTGATGGTCGCACACAACTCGCTCCATCGTACGGCGAATGCTCGTAGCAGTCAGGACCGTTCGTAACATTCTGCCTGGAACCTCGGGTATGGTAACAGGTATGTCCACAAGGTAGCTTAACGAACCGTGGAGGGAAAATATTACAGAAATCTTTCACCCTTTCTCCACGTGGTGCCATCGATCGCCTTTGCCGAACTATCAACCATGCGACGTCTCGTGTCCCTCGGGACCGGTTTCTAGCTTTTCAGCCGTCGTCAGCCGAGCTCTAGACGAACGCAAGGAAAGCAGTTCGGAGAGACGATCGGGGCCAGACCAGATCAACTGGCCATTTTAATGAAGGGTCGTGATCGCACCCAACTCACGCCATCGTACGGCGAATGCTCGTAGCAGTCAGGACCGCTCGTAACATTCTGCCTGGAACATTCAGCCGTCATCAGCCGAGCTCTAAACGAACGCAAGGAAAGCAGTTCGGAGAGACGATCGGGGCCAGACCAGATCAACTGGCCATTTTAATGAAGGGTCGTGATCGCACACAACTCATGCCATCGTACGGCGAATGCTCGTTGCAGTCAGGACCGCTCCTAACATTCTGCCTGGCACCTCGGGTATAGTACCAGGTATGTCCACAAGGTAGCGTAACGAACCGTGGAGGGAAAAGATTACAGAAATCTTTCAGCCTTTCTCTACGTGGTGCCACCGATCGCCTTCGCCGAACTGTCAACTATGCGACGTCACGTGTCTCTCGGGACCGGTTTCTAGCTTTTCAGCCGTCGTCAGCCGAGCTCTAGGCGAACAGAAGAAAGCAGTTCGGAGAGACGATCGGGGCCGGACCACATCAACTGGCCATTTTAATGACGGGTCGTGATCGCACCCAACTCACGCCATCGTACGGCGAATGCTTGTAGCAGTCAGGACCGCTCGTAACATTCTGCCTGGAATCAACTGTCCATTTTAATGACGGGTCGTGATCGCACACAACTCAGGCCATCGTACGGCGAATGCTCGTAGCAGTCAGGACCGCTCGTAACATTCTGCCTGGAACCTCGGGTATAGTACCAGGTATGTCCACAAGGTAGCGTAACAAACCGTGGAGGGAAAATGTTACAGAAATGTTTCACCCTTTCTCCACGTAGTGCCACCGATCGCCTTCGCCGAACTGTCAACCATGCGACGTCACGTGTCCCTCGGGACCGGTTTCTAGCTTTTCAGCCGTCATCAACCGAGCTCTAGACGAACGCAAGGAAAGCAGTTCGGACCGACGATCGGGGCCAGACCAGATCAACTGGCCATTTTAATGACGGGTCGTGATCGCACACAGCTCACGCCCATTACGGGTCGTGATCGCACCCAACTCACGCCATCGTACGGCGGATGCTCGTAGCAGTCAGGACTGCTCGTAACATTCTGCTTGGAACCTCGGGTATTGTACTAGGTATGCCCACAAGGTAGCGTAATGAACCGTGGTGGGAAAATATTACAGAAATTTTTCACCCTTTCTCCACGTGGTGCCACCGATCGCCTTCGCCGAACTGTCAACCATGCGACGTCACGTGTCTCTCGGGACCGGTTTCTAGCTTTTCAGCCGTCATCAACCGAGCTCTAGACGAACGCAAGGAAAGCAGTTCGGAGAGACGATCGGGGCCAGACCAGATCAACTGGCCATTTTAAAGACGGGTCGTGATCACAAACAACTCACGCCATCGTACGGCGAATGCTCGTAGCAGTCAGGACCGCTCGTAACATTCTGCCTGGAATCTCCGATATAGTACCAGGTATGCCCACAAGGTAGCGTAACGAACAGTGGAGGGAAAATATTACAGAAATCTTTCACCCTTTCTCCACGTGGTGCCACCGATCGCCTTCGCCGAACTGTCAACCATGCAACATCACGTGTCTCTCGTCAACCATGCAACATCACGATCGCCTTCGCCGAACTGTCAACTATGCGACGTCACGTATCTCTCCAGCCGAGCTCTAGGCGAACCCAAGAAAGCAGTTCGGAGAGTCGATCGGGGCCAGGCCAGATCAACTGGATATTTTTATGACGGGTCGTGATCGCACACAACTCACGCCATCGTACGGCGAATGCTCGTAGCAGTCAGAACCGCTCTTAACATTCTCCTTGGAACATTCAGCCGTCATCAGCCGGGCTCTAGACGAACGCAAGGAAAGCAGTTCGGAGAGACGATCGAGGCCAGACCAGATCAACTGGCCATTTTAATGAGGGGTCGTGATCGCACCCAACTCACGCCATCGTACGGCGAATGCTCGTAGCAGTCAGGACCGCTCTTAACATTCTCCTTGGAACCTCGGGTATAGTACCAGGTATGCCCACAAAGTAGCGTAACGAACCGTGGAGGGAAAATATTACAGAAATCTCTCACCCTTTCTCCACGTGGTGCCACCGATCGCCTTCGCCGAACTGTCAACCATGCGACGCCACGTGTCTCTCGGGACCGGTCTCTAGCTTTTCAGCCGTCATAAGCCGAGCTCTAGACGAACGCAAGGAAAGCAGATCGGAGAGAAGATCGGGGCCAGACCACATCAACTGCCCATTTTAATGACGGGTCGTGATCGCACACAGCTCACGCCATCGTACGGCCAATGCTCGTAGCAGTCAGGACCGCTCGTAACATTCAGCCTGTAACCTCGGGTATAGTACCAGGTATGCCCACAGGGTAGCGTAACGAACCGTGGAGGGAAAATATTACAGAAATCTTTCACCCTTTCTCCACATGGTGCCACCGATCGCCTTCGCCGAACTGTCAACCATGCGACGCCACGTGTCTCTCGGGACCGGTTTCTAGCTTTTCAGCCGTCATCAGCCGAGCTCTAGACGAACGCAAGGAAAGCAGTTCGGAGAGAAGATCGGGGCCAGACCACATCAACTGCCCATTTTAATGACGGGTCGTGATCGCACCCAACTCACGCCATCGTAGGGCGAATGCTCGTAGCAGTCAGGACCGCTCGTAACATTCTGCCTTTAACATTCAGACGTCATCAGCCGAGCTCTAGACGAACGCAAGGAAAGCAGTTCGGAGAGACGATCGGGGCCAGACCAGATCAACTGGCCATTTTAATGAAGGGTCGTGATGCACACAACTCATGCCATCGTACGGCGAATGCTCGTAGCACTCCACGAACAGTGGAGGGAAAATATTACAGAAATCTCTCACCCTTTCTCCACGTGGTGCCACCGATCGCCTTCGACGAACTGTCAACCATGCGACACCACGTGTCTCTCGGGACCGGTTTCTAGCTTTTCAGCCGTCATCAGCCGGGCTCTAGACGAACGCAAGGAAAGCAGTTCGGAGAGACGATCGGGGCCAGACCAGATCAACTGGCCATTTTAATGACGGGTCGTGATCGCACCCAACTCACGCCATCGTACGGCGAATGCTCGTAGCAGTCAGGACCGCTCGTAACATTCTGCCTGGCACCTCGGGTATAATACCAGGTATGTCCACAAGGTAGCGTAACGAACCGTGGAGGGAAAAGATTACAGAAATCTTTCAGCCGTTCTCTACGTGGTGCCACCGATCGCCTTCGCCGAACTGTCAACCATGCGACGTCACGTGTCTCTCGGGACCGGTTTCTAGCTTTTCAGCCGAGCTCTAGACGAACGCAAGGAAAGCAGTTCGGAGAGACGATCGGGGCCAGACCAGATCAACTGGCCATTTTAATGACGGGTCGTGATCGCACACAACTCACGAATTCGTTACATCGAATTCATCATTCATTCATCGAATGCTCGCAGCAGACAGGATCGAGGACAGACCAGATCAACTGGCCATTTTAATGACGGGTCGTGATCGCACACAACTCACGCCATCCTACGGCGAATGCTCGTAGCAGTCAGGACCGCTCGTAACATTCTACCTGGAACCTCGGGTATAATACCAGGTATGCCCACAAGGTAGCGTAACGAACCGTGGAGGGAAAATATTACAGAAATCTTTCATTCTTTCTCCACGTGGTGGAGTGGATCGTGATCGCACACAACTCACGCCATCGTACGGCGAACGCTCGTAGCATTCAGGACCGCTCGTAACATTCTGCCTGGAACATTCAGCCGTCATCAGCCGAGCTCTAGACGAACGCAAGGAAAGCAGTTCGGAGAGACGATCGGGGCCAGACCAGATGAACTGGCCATTTTAATGACGGATCGTGATGCACACAACTCATGCCATCGTACGGCGAATGCTCGTAGCACTCCACGAACAGTGGAGGGAAAATATTACAGAAATCTCTCACCCTTTCTCCACGTGGTGCCACCGATCGCCTTCGCCGAACTGTCAACCATGCGACACCACGTGTCTCTCGGGACCGGTTTCTAGCTTTTCAGCCGTCATCAGCCGGGCTCTAGACGAACGCAAGGAAAGCAGTTCGGAGAGACGATCGGGGCCAGACCAGATCAACTGGCCATTTTAATGACGGGTCGTGATCGCACCCAACTCACGCCATCGTACGGCGAATGCTCGTAGCAGTCAGGACCGCTCGTAACATTCTGCCTGGAACCTCGGGTATAGTACCAGGTATGCCCACAAGGTAGCTTAACGAACCGTGGAGGGAAAATATTACAGAAATCTTTCACCCTTTCTCCACGTGGTGCCATCGATCGCCTTTGCCGAACTATCAACCATGCGACGTCTCGTGTCCCTCGGGACCGGTTTCTAGCTTTTCAGCCGTCGTCAGCCGAGCTCTAGACGAACGCAAGGAAAGCAGTTCGGAGAGACGATCGGGGCCAGACCAGATCAACTGGCCATTTTAATGAAGGGTCGTGATCGCACCCAACTCACGCCATCGTACGGCGAATGCTCGTAGCAGTCAGGACCGCTCCTAACATTCTGCCTGGCACCTCGGGTATAATACCAGGTATGTCCACAAGGTAGCGTAACGAACCGTGGAGGGAAAAGATTACAGAAATCTTTCAGCCGTTCTCTACGTGGTGCCACCGATCGCCTTCGCCGAACTGTCAACCATGCGACGTCACGTGTCTCTCGGGACCGGTTTCTAGCTTTTCAGCCGAGCTCTAGACGAACGCAAGGAAAGCAGTTCGGAGAGACGATCGGGGCCAGACCAGATCAACTGGCCATTTTAATGACGGGTCGTGATCGCACACAACTCACGAATTCGTTACATCGAATTCATCATTCATTCATCGAATGCTCGCAGCAGACAGGATCGAGGACAGACCAGATCAACTGGCCATTTTAATGACGGGTCGTGATCGCACACAACTCACGCCATCCTACGGCGAATGCTCGTAGCAGTCAGGACCGCTCGTAACATTCTACCTGGAACCTCGGGTATAATACCAGGTATGCCCACAAGGTAGCGTAACGAACCGTGGAGGGAAAATATTACAGAAATCTTTCATTCTTTCTCCACGTGGTGGAGTGGATCGTGATCGCACACAACTCACGCCATCGTACGGCGAACGCTCGTAGCATTCAGGACCGCTCGTAACATTCTGCCTGGAACATTCAGCCGTCATCAGCCGAGCTCTAGACGAACGCAAGGAAAGCAGTTCGGAGAGACGATCGGGGCCAGACCAGATGAACTGGCCATTTTAATGACGGATCGTGATCGTACACAACTCACGCCATCGTACGGCGAATGCTCGTAGCAGTCAGGACCGCTCGTAACATTCTGCCTGGAACCTCGGGTATAGTACCAGGTATGCCCACAAGGTAGCGTAACGAAACGTGGAGGGAAAATATTACAGATATCTTTCACCCTTTCTCCACGTGGTGCCACCGATCGCCTTCGCCGAACTATCAACCATGCTACGTCACGTGTCTCTCGGGACCGGTTTCTAGCTTTTCAGCCGTCATCAGCCGAGCTCTAGACGAACGCAAGGAAAGCAGTTCGGAGAGACGATCGGGGCCAGACCAGATCAACTGGTCATTTTAATGACGGGTCGTGATCGCACACAACTCACGAATTCGTACGGCGAATGCTCGTAGCAGACAGGATCGAGGCCAGACCAGATCAACTGGCCATTTTAATGACGGGTCGTGATCGCACACAACTCACGCCATCCTACGGCGAATGCTCGTAGCAGTCAGGACCGCTCGTAACATTCTACCTGGAACCTCGGGTATAATACCAGGTATGCCCACAAGGTAGCGTAACGAACCGTGGAGGGAAAGTATTACAGAAATCTTTCATTCTTTCTCCACGTGGTGGAGTGGATCGTGATCGCACACAACTCACGCCATCGTACGGCGAATGCTCGTAGCAGTCAGAACCGCTCGTAACATTCTGCCTGGAACATTCAGCCGTCATCAGCCGAGCTCTAGACGAACGCAAGGAAAGCAGTTCGGAGAGACGATCGGGGCCAGACCAGATGAACTGGCCATTTTAATGAAGGGTCGTGATCGCACACAACTCACGCCATCGTACGGCGAATGCTCGTAGCAGTCAGGACCGCTCGTAACATTCTGCTTGGAACCTCGGGTATAGTACCAGGTATGTCCACAAGGTAGCGTAACGAACCGTGGAGGGAAAATATTACAGAAATCTTTCACCCTTTCTCCACGTAGTGCCACCGATCGCCTTCGCCGAACTGTCAACCATGCGACGTCACGTGTCTCTCGGGACCGGTTTCTAGTTTTCAGCCGAGCTCTAGACGAACGCAAGGAAAGCAGTTCGGAGAGAGGATCGGGGCCAGACCAGATCAACTGGCCATTTTAATGACGGGTCGTGATCGCACACAACTCACGCCATCGTACGGCGAATGCTCGTAGCAGTCAGGACCGCTCCTAACATTCTGCCTGGCACCTCGGGTATAGTACCAGGTATGTCCACAAGGTAGCGTAACAAACCGTGGAGGGAAAATATTACAGAAATCTTTCACCCTTTCTCCACATAGTGCCACCGATCGCCTTCGCCGCACTGTCAACCATGCGACGTCACGTGTCCCTCGGGACCGGTTTCTAGCTTTTCAGCCGTCATCAGCCGAACTCTAGACGAACGCAAGGAAAGCAGTTCGGAGAGACGATCGGGGCCAGACCAGATCAACTGGCCATTTTAATGATGGGTCGTGATCGCACACAACTCACGCCATCGTACGGTGAATGCTCGTAGCAGTCAGGACTGCTCGTAACATTCTGCCTGGAACCTCGGGTATTGTACCGTAGCCATCGTACGGCGAATGCTCGTAGCACTCCACGAACAGTGGAGGGAAAATATTACAGAAATCTCTCACCCCTTCTCCACGTGGTGCCACCGATCGCCTTCGCCGAACTGCCAACCATGCGACATCACGTGTCTCTCGGGACCGGTTTCTAGCTTTTCAGCCGTCATCAGCCGAGCTCTAAACGAACGCAAGGAAAGCAGTTCGGAGAGACGATCGGGTCCAGACCAGATCAACTGGCCATTTTAATGACGGATCGTGATCGCACACAACTCAAGCCATCGTACGGCGAATGCTCGTAGCAGTCAGGACTGCTCGTAACATTCTGCCTGGAACCTCGGGTATAGTACTAGGTATGCCCACAAGGTAGCGTAACGAACCGTGGAGGGAAAATATTACAGAAAGTTTTCACCCCATCTCCACGTGGTGCCACCGATCGCCTTCGCCGAACTGTCAACCATGCGACGTCACGTGTCTCCCGGGACCGGTGGTTTCTAGCTTTTCAGCCGTCATCAGCCGAGCTCTAGACGAACGCAAGGAAAGCAGTTCGGAGAGACGATCGGGACCAGACCAGATCAACTGGACATTTCAATGACGGGTCGTGATCGCACACAACTTACGCCATCGTACGGCGAATGCTCGTAGCAGTCAGGACCGCTCGTAACATTCTGCCTGGAACCTCGGGTATAGTACTAGGTATGCCCACAAGGTAGCGTAACGAACCGTGGAGGGAAAATATTACAGAAAGTTTTCACCCCTTCTCCACGTGGTGCCACCGATCGCCTTCGCCGAACTGTCAACCATGTGACGTCACGTGTCTCCCGGGACCGGTTTCTAGCTTTTCAGCCGTCATCAGCCGAGCTCTAGACGAACGCAAGGAAAGCAGTTCGGAGAGACGATCGGGGCCAGACCAGATCATCTGGACATTTCAATGACGGGTCGTGATCGCACACAACTTACGCCATCGTACGGCGAATGCTCGTAGCAGTCTGGACCGCTCGTAACATTCTGCCTGGAACCTCGGGTATAGTGCCAGGTATGTCCACAAGGTAGCGTAACGAACCATGGAGGGAAAATATTACAGAAAGCTTTCACCCTTTCTCCACGTGGTGCCACCGATCGCCTTCGCCGAACTGTCAACCATGCGACGTCACGTGTCTCTCGGGACCGGTTTCTAGCTTTTCAGCCGAGCTCTAGACGAACGCAAGGAAAGCAGTTCGGAGAGACGATCGGGGCCAGACCAGGTCAACTGGCCATTTTAATGACGGGTCGTGATCGCACCCAACTCACGCCATCGTACGGCGAATGCTCGTAGCAGTCAGGACCGCTCGTAACATTCTGCCTGGAACCTCGGATATAGTACCAGGTATGCCCACAAGGTAGCGTAATGAACCGAGGAGGGAAAATATTACAGAAATCTTTCACCCTTTCTCCACGTGGTGCCACCGATCGCCTTCGCCGAACTGTCAACCATGCGACGTCACGTGCCTCTCGTGACCGGTTTCTAGCTTTTCAGCCGTCATCAGCCGAGCTCTAGACGAACGCAAGGAAAGCAGTTCGGAGAGACGATCGGGGCCACACCAGATCAACTGGCCATTTTAATGACGGGTCGTGATCGCACCCAACTCACGCCATCGTACGGCGAATGCTCGTAGCAGTCAGGACCGCTCGCAACATTCTGCCTGGAACATTCAGCCGTCATCAGCCGAGCTCTAGACGAACGCAAGGAAAGCAGTTCGGAGAGACGAGACGAGACAGTCAGGACAGCTCGTAGCATTCTGCCTGGAACCTCGGGTATAGTACCAGGTATTCCCACAAGGTAGCGTAACGAACCGTGGAGGGAAAAGATTACAGAAATCTTTCACCCTTTCTCCACGTGGTGCCACCGATCGCCTTCGCCGAACTGTCAACTATGCGACGTCACGTGTCTCTCGGGACCGGTTTCTAGCTTTTCAGCCGTCGTCAGCCGAGCTCTAGGCGAACGCAAGAAAGTAGTGCGGAGAGTCGATCGGGGCCAGACCAGATCAACTGGCCATTTTAATGACGGGTCGTGATCGCACACAACTCACGCCATCGTACGGCGAATGCTCGTAGCAGTCAGGACCGCTCGTAACATTCTGCCTGAAACCTCGGGTATAGTACCAGGTATGCCCACATGGTAGCGTAACGAACCGAGGAGGGAAAATATTACAGAAATCTTTCACCCTTTCTCCACGTGGTGCCATCGATCGCCTTCGCCAAACTGTTAACCATGCGACGTCACGTGTCTCTCGGGACCGGTTTCTAGCTTTTCAGCCGTCATCAGCCGAGCTCTAGACGAACGCAAGGAAAGCAGTTCGGAGAGACGATCGGGGCCAGACCAGATCAACTGGCCATTTTAATGACGGGTCGTGATCGCACCCAACTCACGCCATCGTACGGCGAATGCTCGTAGCAGTCAGGACCGCTCTTAACATTCTCCTTGGAACCTCGGGTATAGTACCAGGTATGCCCACAAGGTAGCGTAACGAACCGTGGAGGGAAAAGATTACAGAAATCTTTCACCCTTTCTCCACGTGGTGCCACCGATCGCCTTCGCCGAACTGTCAACTATGCGACGTCACGTGTATTGTACTAGGTATGCCCACAAGGTAGCGTAACGAACCGTGGAGGGAAATTATTACAGCAATTTTTCACCCTTTCTCCACGTGGTGCCACCGATCGCCTTCGCCGAATTGTCAACTATGCGACGTCACGTGTCTCTCGGGACCGGTTTTTAGCTTTTCAGCCGAGCTCTAGACGAACGCAAGGAGAGCAGTTCGGAGAGTCGATCGGGGCCAGGCCAGATCAACTGGATATTTTTATGACGGGTCGTGATCGCACACAACTCACGCCATCGTACGGCGAATGCTCGTAGCAGTCAGAACCGCTCTTAACATTCTCCTTGGAACATTCAGCCGTCATCAGCCGGGCTCTAGACGAACGCAAGGAAAGCAGTTCGGAGAGACGATCGGAGGCCAGACCAGATCAACTGGCCATTTTAATGAGGGGTCCTGATCGCACCCAACTCACGCCATCGTACGGCGAATGCTCGTAGCAGTCAGGACCGCTCTTAACATTCTCCTTGGAACCTCGGGTATAGTACCAGGTATGCCCACAAAGTAGCGTAACGAACCGTGGAGGGAAAATATTACAGAAATCTCTCACCCTTTCTCCACGTGGTGCCACCGATCGCCTTCGCCGAACTGTCAACCATGCGACATCACGTGTCTCTCGGGACCGGTTTCTAGCTTTTCAGCCGTCATCAGCCGAGCTCTAAACGAACGCAAGGAAAGCAGTTCGGAGAGACGATCGGGTCCAGACCAGATCAACTGGCCATTTTAATGACGGGTCGTGATCGCACACAACTCACGCCATCGTACGGCGAATGCTCGTAGCAGTCAGGACCGCTCTTAACAATCTCCTTGGAACCTCGGGTATAGTACCAGGTATGCCCACAAGGTAGCGTAACGAACCGTGGAGGGAAAAGATTACAGAAATTTTTCACCCTTTCTCCACGTGGTGCCACCGATCGCCTTCGCCGAACTGTCAACTATGCGACGTCACGTGTATTGTACTAGGTATGCCCACAAGGTAGCGTAACGAATCGTGGAGGGAAAATATTACAGAAATTTTTCACCCTTTCTCCACGTGGTGCCACCGATCGCCTTCGCCGAATTGTCAACTATGCGACGTCACGTGTCTCTCGGGACCGGTTTTTAGCTTTTCAGCCGAGCTCTAGACGAACGCAAGGAGAGCAGTTCGGAGAGACGATCGGGGCCAGACCAGATCAACTGGCCATTTTAATGACGGGTCGTTATCGCACCCAACTCACGCCATCGTACGGCGAATGCTCGTAGCAGTCAGGACCGCTCGTAACATTCTGCCTTTAACATTCAGACGTCATCAGCCGAGCTCTAGACGAACGCAAGGAAAGCAGTTCGGAGAGACGATCGGGGCCAGACCAGATCAACTGGCCATTTTAATGAAGGGTCGTGATGCACACAACTCATGCCATCGTACGGCGAATGCTCGTAGCACTCCACGAACAGTGGAGGGAAAATATTACAGAAATCTCTCACCCTTTCTCCACGTGGTGCCACCGATCGCCTTCGCCGAACTGTCAACCATGCGACACCACGTGTCTCTCGGGACCGGTTTCTAGCTTTTCAGCCGTCATCAACCGGGGCTCTAGACGAACGCAAGGAAAGCAGTTCGGAGAGGACGATCGGGGCCAGACCAGATCAACTGGCCATTTTAATGACGGGTCGTGATCGCACCCAACTCACGCCATCGTACGGCGAATGCTCGTAGCAGTCAGGACCGCTCGTAACATTCTGCCTGGAACCTCGGGTATAGTACCAGGTATGCCCACAAGGTAGCTTAACGAACCGTGGAGGGAAAATATTACAGAAATCTTTCACCCTTTCTCCACGTGGTGCCATCGATCGCCTTTGCCGAACTATCAACCATGCGACGTCTCGTGTCCCTCGGGACCGGTTTCTAGCTTTTCAGCCGTCGTCAGCCGAGCTCTAGACGAACGCAAGGAAAGCAGTTCGGAGAGACGATCGGGGCCAGACCAGATCAACTGGCCATTTTAATGAAGGGTCGTGATCGCACCCAACTCACGCCATCGTACGGCGAATGCTCGTAGCAGTCAGGACCGCTCCTAACATTCTGCCTGGCACCTCGGGTATAGTACCAGGTATGTCCACAAGGTAGCGTAACGAACCGTGGAGGGAAAAGATTACAGAAATCTTTCAGCCGTTCTCTACGTGGTGCCACCGATCGCCTTCGCCGAACTGTCAACCATGCGACGTCACGTGTCTCTCGGGACCGGTTTCTAGCTTTTCAGCCGAGCTCTAGACGAACGCAAGGAAAGCAGTTCGGAGAGACGATCGGGGCCAGACCAGATCAACTGGCCATTTTAATGACGGGTCGTGATCGCACACAACTCACGAATTCGTTACATCGAATTCATCGTTCATTCATCGAATGCTCGCAGCAGACAGGATCGAGGACAGACCAGATCAACTGGCCATTTTAATGACGGGTCGTGATCGCACACAACTCACGCCATCCTACGGCGAATGCTCGTAGCAGTCAGGACCGCTCGTAACATTCTACCTGGAACCTCGGGTATAATAATACCAGGTATGCCCACAAGGTAGCGTAACGAACCGTGGAGGGAAAATATTACAGAAATCTTTCATTCTTTCTCCACGTGGTGGAGTGGATCGTGATCGCACACAACTCACGCCATCGTACGGCGAATGCTCGTAGCAGTCAGGACCGCTCGTAACATTCTGCTTGGAACCTCGGGTATAGTACCAGGTATGTCCACAAGGTAGCGTAACGAACCGTGGAGGGAAAATATTACAGAAATCTTTCACCCTTTCTCCACGTAGTGCCACCGATCGCCTTCGCCGAACTGTCAACCATGCGACGTCACGTGTCTCTCGGGACCGGTTTCTAGTTTTCAGCCGAGCTCTAGACGAACGCAAGGAAAGCAGTTCGGAGAGAGGATCGGGGCCAGACCAGATCAACTGGCCATTTTAATGACGGGTCGTGATCGCACACAACTCACGGAATCGTACGGCGAATGCTCGTAGCAGTCAGGACCGCTCGTAACATTCTGCCTGGAACCTCGGGTATAGTACCAGGTATGCCCACAAGGTAGCGTAACGAACCGTAGAGGGAAAATATTACAGAAATCTTTTACCCTTTCTCCACGTGGTGCCACCGATCGCCTTCGCTGAACTGTCAACCATGCGTCGTCACGTGTCTCTTGGGACCGGTTTCTAGCTTTTCAGCCGTCATCAGCCGAGCTCTAGACGAACGCAAGGAAGATCAACTGGCCATTTTAATGAAGGGTCGTGATCGCACACAACTCACACCATCGTACGGCGAATGCTCGTAGCAGTCAGGACCGCTCGTAACATTCTGCCTGGAACCTCGGGTATAGTACCAGGTATGCCCACAAGGTAGCGTAACGAACCGTAGAGGGAAAATATTACAGAAATCTTTTACCCTTTCTCCCCGTGATGCCACCGATCGCCTTCGCCGAACTGTCAACCATGCGACGTCACGTGTCTCTCGGGACCGGTTTCTAGCTTTTCGGCCGTCATCAGCCCAGCTCTAGACGAACGCAGGGAAAGCAGTTCGGAGAGACGATCGGGGCCACACCAGATCAACTGGCCATTTTAATGACGGGTCGTGATCGCACCCAACTCACTCCATCGTACGGCGAATGCTCGTAGCAGTCAGGACCGCTCGTAACATTCTGCCTGGAACATTCAGCCGTCATCAGCCGAGCTCTAGACGAACGCAAGGAAAGCAGTTCGGAGAGACGATCGGGGCCAGACGAGATCAACTGTCCATTTTAATGACGGGTCGTGATCACACCCAACTCACGCCATCGTACGGCGAATGCTCGTAGCAGTCAGGACAGCTCTTAACATTCTCCTTGGAACCTAGGGTATAGTACCAGGTATGCCCACAAGGTAGCGTAACGAACCATGGAGGGAAAATATTACAGAAATCTTTCACCCTTTCTCCACGTGGTGCCACCGATCGCCTTCGCCGAACTGTCAACAATGCGACGTCACGTGTCTCTCGGGACCGGTTTCTAGTTTTCAGCCGAGCTCTAGACGAACGCAAGGAAAGCAGTTCGGAGAGACGATCGGGGTCATACCAGGTCAACTGGCCATTTTAATGACGGGTCGTCATCGCACCCAACTCACGCCATCGTACGGCGAATTCTCGTAGCAGTTAGGACCGCTCGTAACATTCTGCCTGGAACATTCAGCCGTCATCAGCCGAGCTCTAGACGAACGCAAGGAAAGCAGTTCGGAGAGACGATCGGGGCCAGACCAGATCAGCTGGCCATTTTAATGACGGGTCGTGATCGCACACAACTCACGAATTCCTACGGCGAATGCTCGTAGCAGACAGGATAGAGGCCAGACCAGATCAACTGGCCATTTTAATGACGGGTCGTGATCGCACACAACTCACGCCATCCTACGGCGAATGCTCGTAGCAGTCAGGACCGCTCGTAACATTCTACCTGGAACCTCGGGTATAATACCAGGTATGCCCACAAGGTAGCGTAACGAACCGTGGAGGGAAAATATTACAGAAATCTTTCATTCTTTCTCCACGTGGTGGAGTGGATCGTGATCGCACACAACTCACGGCATCGTACGGCAAATGCTCGTAGCAGTCAAGAGCGCTCGTAACATTCTGCCTGGAACATTCAGCCGTCATCAGCCGAGCTCTAGACGAACACAAGGAAAGCAGTTCGGAGAGACGATCGGGGTCATACCAGGTCAACTGGCCATTTTAATGACGGGTCGTGATCGCACCCAACTCACGCCATCGTACGGCGAATGCTCGTAGCAGTTAGGACCGCTCGTAACATTCTGCCTGGAACATTCAGCCGTCATCAGCCGAGCTCTAGACGAACACAAGGAAAGCAGTTCGGAGAGACGATCGGGGCCAGACCAGATCAACTGGCCATTTTAATGACGGGTCGTGATCGCACACAACTCACGCCATCGTACGGCGAATGCTCGTAGCAGTCAGGACCGCTCGTAACATTCTGCCTGGAACCTCGGGTATAGTACCAGGTATGCCCACAAGGTAGCGTAACGAACCGTAGAGGGAAAATATTACAGAAATCTTTTACCCTTTCTCCCCGTGGTGCCACCGATCGGCTTCGCCGAACTGTCAACCATGCGACGTCACGTGTCTCTCGGGACCGGTTTCTAGCTTTTCGGCCGTCATCAGCTCAGCTCTAGACAAACGCAAGGAAAGCAGTTCGGAGAGACGATCGGGGTCATACCAGGTCAACTGGCCATTTTAATGACGGGTCGTGATCGCACCCAACTCACGCCATCGTACGGCGAATGCTCGTAGCAGTTAGGACCGCTCGTAACATTCTGCCTGGAACATTCAGCCGTCATCAGCCGAGCTCTAGACGAACGCAAGGAAAGCAGTTCGGAGAGACGATCGGGGCCAGACCAGATCAGCTGGCCATTTTAATGACGGGTCGTGATCGCACACAACTCACGAATTCGTACGGCGAATGCTCGTAGCAGTCAGGACCGCTCGTAACATTCTGCCTGGAACCTCGGGTATAGTACCAGGTATGCCCACAAGGTAGCGTAACGAACCGTAGAGGGAAAACATTACAGAAATCTTTTACCCTTTCTCCCCGTGGTGCCACCGATCGCCTTCGCCGAACTGTCAACCATGCGACGTCACGTGTCTCTCGGGACCGGTTTCTAGCTTTTCGGCCGTCATCAGCCCAGCTCTAGACGAACGCAGGGAAAGCAGTTCGGAGAGACGATCGGGGCCACACCAGATCAACTGGCCATTTTAATGACGGGTCGTGATCGCACCCAACTCACTCCATCGTACGGCGAATGCTCGTAGCAGTCAGGACCGCTCGTAACATTCTGCCTGGAACATTCAGCCGTCATCAGCCGAGCTCTAGACGAACGCAAGGAAAGCAGTTCGGAGAGACGATGGGGGCCAGACGAGATCAACTGTCCATTTTAATGACGGGTCGTGATCACACCCAACTCACGCCATCGTACGGCGAATGCTCGTAGCAGTCAGGACAGCTCTTAACATTCTCCTTGGAACCTAGGGTATAGTACCAGGTATGCCCACAAGGTAACGTAACGAACCATGGAGGGAAAATATTACAGAAATCTTTCACCCTTTCTCCACGTGGTGCCACCGATCGCCTTCGCCGAACTGTCAACAATGCGACGTCACGTGTCTCTCGGGACCGGTTTCTAGTTTTCAGCCGAGCTCTAGACGAACGCAAGGAAAGCAGTTCGGAGAGACGATCGGGGTCATACCAGGTCAACTGGCCATTTTAATGACGGGTCGTGATCGCACCCAACTCACGCCATCGTACGGCGAATTCTCGTAGCAGTTAGGACCGCTCGTAACATTCTGCCTGGAACATTCAGCCGTCATCAGCCGAGCTCTAGACGAACGCAAGGAAAGCAGTTCGGAGAGACGATCGGGGCCAGACCAGATCAGCTGGCCATTTTAATGACGGGTCGTGATCGCACACAACTCACGAATTCCTACGGCGAATGCTCGTAGCAGACAGGATAGAGGCCAGACCAGATCAACAGGCCATTTTAATGACGGGTCGTGATCGCACACAACTCACGCCATCCTACGGCGAATGCTCGTAGCAGTCAGGACCGCTCGTAACATTCTACCTGGAACCTCGGGTATAATACCAGGTATGCCCACAAGGTAGCGTAACGAACCGTGGAGGGAAAATATTACAGAAATCTTTCATTCTTTCTCCACGTGGTGGAGTGGATCGTGATCGCACACAACTCACGGCATCGTACGGCAAATGCTCGTAGCAGTCAAGAGCGCTCGTAACATTCTGCCTGGAACATTCAGCCGTCATCAGCCGAGCTCTAGACGAACGCAAGGAAAGCAGTTCGGAGAGACGATCGGGGTCATACCAGGTCAACTGGCCATTTTAATGACGGGTCGTGATCGCACCCAACTCACGCCATCGTACGGCGAATGCTCGTAGCAGTTAGGACCGCTCGTAACATTCTGCCTGGAACATTCAGCCGTCATCAGCCGAGCTCTAGACGAACACAAGGAAAGCAGTTCGGAGAGACGATCGGGGCCAGACCAGATCAACTGGCCATTTTAATGACGGGTCGTGATCGCACACAACTCACGCCATCGTACGGCGAATGCTCGTAGCAGTCAGGACCGCTCGTAACATTCTGCCTGGAACCTCGGGTATAGTACCAGGTATGCCCACAAGGTAGCGTAACGAACCGTAGAGGAAAAATATTACAGAAATCTTTTACCCTTTCTCCCCGTGGTGCCACCGATCGGCTTCGCCGAACTGTCAACCTTGCGACGTCACGTGTCTCTCGGGACCGGTTTCTAGCTTTTCGGCCGTCATCAGCTCAGCTCTAGACGAACGCAAGGAAAGCAGTTCGGAGAGACGATCGGGGTCATACCAGGTCAACTGGCCATTTTAATGACGGGTCGTGATCGCACCCAACTCACGCCATCGTACGGCGAATGCTCGTAGCAGTTAGGACCGCTCGTAACATTCTGCCTGGAACATTCAGCCGTCATCAGCCGAGCTCTAGACGAACGCAAGGAAAGCAGTTCGGAGAGACGATCGGGGCCAGACCAGATCAGCTGGCCATTTTAATGACGGGTCGTGATCGCACACAACTCACGAATTCGTACGGCGAATGCTCGTAGCAGTCAGGACCGCTCGTAACATTCTGCCTGGAACCTCGGGTATAGTACCAGGTATGCCCACAAGGTAGCGTAACGAACCGTGGAGGGAAAATATTACAGAAATCTTTCACCCTTTCACCACGTGGTGCCACCGATCGCCTTCGCCGAACTGTCAACCATGCGACGTCACGTGTCTCTTGGGACCGGTTTCTAGCTTTTCAGCCGTCATCAGCCGAGCAGATAGCAGTTCGGAGAGACGATCGGGGCCAGACCAGATCAACTGGCCATTTTAATGACGGGTCGTGATCGCACACAACTCACGCCATCGTACGGCGAATGCTCGTAGCAGTCAGGACCGCTCGTAACATTCTGCCTGGAACCTCGGGTATAGTACCAGGTATGCTCACAAGGTAGCGTAACGAACCGAAGAGGGAAAATATTACCGAAATCTTTCACCCTTTCTCCACGTGGTGCCATCGATCGCCTTCGCCGAACTGTCAACCATGCGACGTCACGTGTCCCTCGGGACCGGTTTCTAGCTTTTCAGCCGTCATCGGCCGAGCTCTAGATGAAAGCAAGGAAAGCAGTTCGGAGAGACGATCGGGGCCAGACCAGATCAACTAGCCATTTTAATGACGGGTCGTGATCGCACACAACTCACGCCATCGTACGGCGAATGCTCGTAGCAGTCAGGACCGCTAACGAACCGTGGAGGGAAAATATTACAGAAATCTTTCACCCTTTCTCCACGTGGTGCCACCGATCGCCTTCGCCGAACTGTCAACCATGCGACGTCACGTGTGTCTCGGGACCGGTTTCTAGCTTTTCAGCCGTCATCAGCCCAGCTTTAGACGAACGCAAGGAAAGCAGTTCGGAGAGACGATCGGGGCCGGAACTGATCAACTGTCCATTTTAATGACGGATCGTGATCGCACACAACTCACGCCATCGTACGGCGAATGCTCGTAGCAGTCAGAACCGCTCGCAACATTCTGCCTAGAACATTCAGCCGTCATCAGCCGAGCTCTAGACGAACGCAAGGAAAGCATTTCGGAAAGACGATCGGGGTCAGACCAGATCAACTGGCCATTTTAATGACGGGTCGTGACCGCACACAACTCACGCCATCGTACGGCGAATTCTCGTAGCAGTCAGGACCGCTCGTAACATTCTGCCTGGAACCTCGGGTACAGTACCAGGTATGTCCACAAGGTAGCGTAACGAACCGTGGAGGGAAAATGTTACAGAAATCTTTCACCCTTTCTCCACGTAGTGCCACCGATCGCCTTCGCCGAACTGTCAACCATGCGACTCTCGGGACCGGTTTCTAGCTTTTCAGCCGAGCTCTAGACGAACGGAAGGAAAGCAGTTCGGAGAGACGATCGGGGCCATACCAGATCAACTGGCCATTTTAATGACGGGTCGTGATCGCACCCAACTCACGCCATCGAACGGCGAATGCTTGTAGCAGTCAGGACCGCTCGTAACAGTCTGCCAGGAATCAACTGGCCATTTTAATGACGGGTCGTGATCGCACACAACTCACGCCATCGTACGGCGAATGCTCGTAGCAGTCAGGACCGCTAACGAAGCGTGGAGGGAAAATATTACAGAAATCTTTCACCCTTTCTCCACGTGGTGCCACCGATCGCCTTCGCCGAACTGTCAACCATGCGACGTCACGTGTCTCTCGGGACCGGTTTCTAGCTTTTCAGCCGTCATCAGCCCAGCTCTAGACGAACACAAGGAAAGCAGTTCGGAGAGACGATCGGGGCCAGACCAGATCAACTGGCCATTTTAATGACGGGTCGTGACCGCACACAACTCACGCCATCGTACGGCGAATGCTCGTAGCAGTCAGAACCGCTCGCAACATTCTGCCTAGAACATTCAGCCGTCATCAGCCGAGCTCTAGACGAACGCAAGGAAAGCAGTTCGGAGAGACGATCGGGGTCAGACCAGATCAACTGGCCATTTTAATGACGGGTCGTGACCGCACACAACTCACGCCATCGTACGGCGAATGCTCGTAGCAGTCAGGACCGCTCGTAACATTCTGCCTGGAACCTCGGGTACAGTACCAGGTATGTCCACAAGGTAGCGTAACGAACCGTGGAGGGAAAATATTACAGAAATCTTTCACCCTTTCTCCACGTAGTGCCACCGTGCGCCTCCGCCGAACTGTCAACCATGCGACTCTCGGGACCGGTTTCTAGCTTTTCAGCCGAGCTCTAGACGAACGCAAGGAAAGCAATTCGGAGAGACGATCGAGGCCATACCAGATCAACTGGCCATTTTAATGACGGGTCGTGATCGCACTCAACTCACGCCATCGTACGGCGAATGCTCGTAGCAGTCAGGACCGCTCGTAACATTCAGCCGTCATCAGCCGAGCTCTAGACGAACGCAAGAAAAGCAGTTCGGAGAGACGATCGGGGCCAGACCAGATCAACTGGCCATTTTAATGAAGGGTCGTGATCGCACACAACACACGCCATCGTACGGCGATTGCTCGTAGCAGTCAGGACCGCTCTTAACATTCTCCTTGGAACCTAGGGTATAGTACCAGGTATGCCCACAAGGTAGCGTAACGAACCGTGGAGGAAAAATATTACAGAAATCTTTCACCCTTTCTCCACGTGGTGCCACCGATCGCCTTCGCCGAACTGTCAACTATGCGACGTCACGTGTCTCTCGGGACCGGTTTCTAGCTTTTCAGCCGTCATCAGCCGAGCTCTAGACGAACGCAAGGAAAGCAGTTCGGAGAGACGATCGGGGCCAGACCAGATCAACTGGCCATTTTAATGACGGGTCGTGATCGCACCCAACTCACGCCATCGTACGGCGAATGCTTGTAGCAGTCAGGACCGCTCGTAACAGTCTGCCTGAAATCAACTGGCCATTTTAATGACGGGTCGTGATCGCACACAACTCACGCCATCGTACGGCGAATGCTCGTAGCAGTCAGGACCGCTCCTAACATTCTGCCTGGCACCTCGGGTATAGTACCAGGTATGCCCACAAGGTAGCGTAATGAACAGTGGAGGGGAAATATTACCGAAATCTTTCACTCTTTCTCCACGTGGTGCCACCGATCGCTTTCGCCGAACTGTCAACCATGCGACATCACGTGTCTCTCGGGACCGGTTTCTAGCTTTTCAGCGGTCATCAGCCGAGCTCTAGACGAACGCAAGGAAAGCAGTTCGGAGAGACGATCGGGGCCAGACCAGATCAACTGGCCATTTTAATGACGGGTCGTGATCGCATACAACTCACGCCATCGTACGGCGAATGCTCGTAGCAGTCAGGACCGCTCCTAACATTCTGCCTGGCACCTCGGGTATAGTACCAGGTATGCCCACAAGGTAGCGTAACGAACCGTGGAGGGAAAAGATTACAGAAATCTTTCACCCTTTCTCTACGTGGTGCCACCGATCCTTCGCCGAACTGTCAACTATGTGACGTCACGTGTCTCTCGGGACCGGTTTCTAGCTTTTCAGCCGTCGTCAGCCGAGCTCTAGGCGAACGCAAGAAAGCAGTTCGGAGAGACGATCGGGGCCAGACCAAATCAACTGGCCATTTTAATGACGGGTCGTGATCGCACACAACTCACGCCATCGTACGGCGAATGCTCGTAGCAGTCAGGACCGCTCGTAACATTCTGCCTGGAACCTCGGGTATAGTACCAGGTATGTCCACAATGTAGCGTAACGAACCGTGGAGGGAAAATATTACAGAAATCTTTCACCCTTTCTCCACGTAGTGCCACCAATCGCCTTCGCCGAACTGTCAACCATGCGACGTCACGTGTCCCTCGGGACCGGTTTCTAGCTTTTCAGCCGTCATCAGCCGAACTCTAGACGAACGCAAGGAAAGCAGTTCGGAGAGACGATTGGGGCCAGACCAGATCAACTGGCCATTTTAATGACGAGTCGTGATCGCACACAACTCACGCCATCGTACGGCGAATGCTCGTAGCAGTCAGAACCGCTCGTAACATTCTGCCTGGAACCTCGGGTATAGTACCAGGTATGCCCACAAGGTAGTGTAACGAACCGTGGAGGGAAAAGATTACAGAAATCTTTCACGCTTTCTCCACGTGGTGCCATCGATCGCCTTCGCCGAACTGTCAACCATTGGGACGTCACGTGTCCCTCGGGACCGGTTTCTAGCTTTTCAGCCGTCGTCAGCCGAGCTCTAGACGAACGCAAGGAAAGCAGTTCGGAGAGACGATCGGGGCCAGACCAGATGAACTGGCCATTTTAATGACGGGTCGTGATCGCACACAACTCACGCCATCGTACGGCGAATGCTCGTAGCAGTCAGGACCGCTCCTAACATTCTGCCTGGAATCAACTGGCCATTTTAATGACGAGTCGTGATCGCACACAACTCACGCCATCGTACGGCGAATGCTCGTAGCAGTCAGAACCGCTCGTAACATTCTGCCTGGAACCTCGGGTATAGTACCAGGTATGCCCACAAGGTAGTGTAACGAACCGTGGAGGGAAAAGATTACAGAAATCTTTCACGCTTTCTCCACGTGGTGCCATCGATCGCCTTCGCCGAACTGTCAACCATGGGACGTCACGTGTCCCTCGGGACCGGTTTCTAGCTTTTCAGCCGTCGTCAGCCGAGCTCTAGACGAACGCAAGGAAAGCAGTTCGGAGAGACGATCGGGGCCAGACCAGATGAACTGGCCATTTTAATGACGGGTCGTGATCGCACACAACTCACGCCATCGTACGGCGAATGCTCGTAGCAGTCAGGACCGCTCCTAACATTCTGCCTGGAATCAACTGGCCATTTTAATGACGGGTCGTGATCGCACACAAATCACGCCTCCCCCAGCAACAGGCCAGCTTGCCTGTTACCTCATCTTTTACAACTGTAGCTAAGTTGGATGTTGGTTTTTACGCGAATCAAGAAAAAATCTTGGATGAATATTTTTAAGTCCAAATTTTAAAAACGCCATGGAACCCACCCAGAGATTATAAGTTTCCTAATTCCACAAAACGAAACTTGCGCTTTCAATTGAAATGGTTGGAGAGATTCCCCTGGTTGTCATATTCGGAATATAAAAGTGCAGCATACTGCAGAATTTGCGTGGTAATGGGACGTTCGCTTGATGAAGGTAAAGGCGGTCATCAAAGGATCGGCCAGTTGGTAACCGAACCTTTTTGTAAGTGGAAAAATGCGCTAGAAATATTTGAAGCTTATTATTACAGCTCTGAAAAAGCATGGACTTGAATGTTCTCATGTGGTTGGTCAAGGTTACGATGGGGCTGCAGCTATGAGTGGATATTTGCACGGTGCCCAAGCTTATGTTCGCCAAGAATGTCCTCTTGCTGTATACTTGATGTATACTGTAGTGCATACTCTCTCAACCTTGCTATTGCTGATTCATGTTCATTAGCAAATGTCCGAAATTGCATTGGGATTGTGCAGTCTGTTGGTTCCTACATTCGACATTCTGCTCAACGCACTGCTTTGTTGAAAGAAAAAATTCAAGAGCTACTACCCTTCGGTAACCCAAAAAGCTTGCTCTTAAAGTGTGAAATACGGTGGGTCCACAAACATGAAGATATTATAAGATTCAGGGAAATTTATCCAGCGATTGTGAATGCTCTCGAATAACTCCAATTTAATCACAATAAGGAAACATCGCAACAAGCCGCCCAATTGCTAAATACGCTTCGATCTTCGGATTTTGTGATGTGTTTAGTGATTCTTCAAAAAGTTATGAGCTATACATTGTCGATAGCAAAACAATTACAGACAATTGACATCGATCTTATCACGGCATTCAAACATGTAGATGATGATATTAATGTCTTACAACTCCTGAGAAACAAGACTGACATCGAATATCTTCATCTCTGTGAAGACGCAAAGGTTTTACTGGAAGAAAATGGTGGTATACTGCGAATGTCACGCGTCGTCGGAAGACAATTAAATAGACCGAACATTCCTGCATTGGATGTATGCACGTATTATAAAATTAATTTGTTCATTCCATTTCTTGATCATACAATTCAACAATTGGTTGAAAGGTTTACCAAACATCGTAAAGTAGTATCAGTATTATCTGGTGTGCTACCTTCAAATTTGACTGCCAGTTCTGAAATTGAAGAAGCAATTTCCATGTACTCGTCACTGCTTCCCGAAAGCAACATATCAGTGGTTAAAGCAGAACTTGAAGTATGGAAAACAGTGATGACAAGTATCTCGTCTACCCCGAAATCTAGTTTGGAATGCCTAGATATGTGCGATAAAAACCTTTATCCTAATATTTACACATTACTACAAATCTTGGCTACCATTCCTGTATCCACTGCTACCCCAGAAAGGTCTTTCTCGAGCCTAAGGACACTGAAAAACTATTTACGAAACACTACAAGTGAAAACAGACTTAATGGTTTGGCTCTCATGAACAATCACTATCGAACAGAAATTCATGCAGATGAAGTTTTGGATATATTTAAAAGAAAAAGCCGAAGATTTTTTATATAATATTTATTATATATATATATATATATATATATATATATATATATATATATATATATATATATTTTATTATATATATTTTATATTTTTTATTAGAGGAACTAAATTAATTTAACCATTTCATTTAAAGTTAAGAACTTTATAAATATGTCGTAATTTTTCCGATGAATATGTAGATATTAAATTTCATGTAAGTATATTTTTGTTGTTTTATTTACTTCAAACTAACCCCCTCCCCCCAAACTAAATCCTGGCTACGCCCGTGGTAACTACTTAAGTGATTTATTAAAATTACAACGTGACGATTTTTATTGGGAGGGCCCCATCCAATGAATTTGCCACGGGCCTTAGATGGTGTAGTTACGCCACTGCGTATCACTGACGTCAGCGCTTAGGATGTCTGTTCGAGTGAGGTAGGAAATGAAAAAACAAAATACACAATACATCTTGTGGTCCAAGTTTATTTTCTATATATAAATATTTGTTAAATTCTAATATTAGCTTAAGGTTTATTAAAACCATTGTCCGATACCCTAAGCACTACTGAGAAAATAAGGTAAAAAATAAATTGAGATCTGGAAATATTTCAAATCCGTCAATATTTCTTCAGGAACAAAACGTAATTTTTTCAGAAAACGCTCCAAAAAGACCTGTTAAAAACAAATTTAGACCAAAAAGGTATTTTTACTTAAAAATTATAGGTCGTAATTCCTGAAGAGGACTTGATATATTTTGTATTTTCATTTGGAAAGCATACTGTGAGTACTTGTAATGTTAAACCGTCATTTCTGTAGTTTTAATCAGTTTAAATATCAACAAATCACAATAACACCAATAAGTTCATGTATGATGTTAATATTTCACGGTTTAACATTTTAAACACTGAATGGGAAAGGAAAATAATAGTTAAAAAGTCGGTTGAGTACTAAAAATTGATTTTATTTGTCTGACCCCTTCAGCATACATTCCAGATGCATTTTAATGACAGGCTAAATCAATTTTTGGAAAATCTATGGGATACATTTGCAATTTTCACATAACGACAAAGGTAATTTGATACTGTGACAATAAATGCTGGCGCAATGGCGTTCGATAACAAATCAAATGTTTTAAGTACCTAAAAATCTACATTAAAAATCTCATAAACACCAAAAAGTAGAGGTTTCATTTCAGGCATCGATTTTGAATTTTAAAACCAGAAACGCATTAACGCGATAACTATAAAATAAAATAATTAAACGAAGAATAATATAAACCATGCAACACAACTAGCTTTAAAACGTACATTGTATATCACAGATTTCGATTTTTTTTATTGAAGTAAAAGGTGAACACCGTAGTTTCTGATGTTAAAACCAAAATTTCGACGCTATCGAGCAAAATTAAAGTTTCCAAAAACTGCAACTAATTCTACTTAACTATAAAGTTCTTTGTAAAAAGTGAACACATACATCTGTGGTTTGGGAGTTTTTCTTTTTGGATTTCTCATTTGTTGTCATTTTATTTATGGGGAAAAAAGGTTTTTTCCCTAATTTCAAAGAGAACAACTCCTTTTGGGGGCTTGTCTATTGAGGGAAACTTACGGTAAACAAAACATACCTAATGTAAAAAAGTTATCATCGCATCACATGACCTACCTAGCAGTAATTGGGAAATATATTTAAATATCCGATCAAATGTTTAATTTTTAATTATATTACTGAATGCAGTGCCATAAAATAAGGCAACTTTTTCCATAAAATTTACGATACAGAGCGTTTCACCTTAAAGAAAAAGGATTGTGTTGGAACCTCCGGTGGGAAACATTAAACTCGAAAAGATTTGCCACAAACCCCAAATCACTTTATTTTATTTCTCGACGCACGTTTCGCTAACCATGTTGGCATCATCACGAGATGATTCAATCTAAAATAGACTGAATCATCGTCACGAAACGATTCAGTCTCTTCTAGATTGAATCATCTCCTGATCCTCAATGATTCAATCTATTCTAGATTGAATCATCGCCAGGAGATGATTCACTCTGTTCTAGATTGAATCATCTCCTGATGATGCTAACATGGTTAACGAATCGCGCGTCGAGAAGTTAAATAAAGCAATTTGTTGTTTACTAGTAAATATCTTTGAGTTTTAAAAGGAAACTGAGTTTAAGAAAAAAAAACTATTTAATCTTTTAGCTTATTTAGAAAGAACTACAATTAAAACAGAATATTTAAGCGGACGTCAATGCAAAGAATGTTTCGTATTCTCGTCTGATGAATTTGACTCATTGATTTTGAGAAATATCTGCCAAAAGTATGGTGTACTAGAACTTCCGTTCTTGTACAATTGATGGAAGGGTCAAGAGTAATAACCTTAGTCATATCCTCAACATTAACTGTTTTACACACTTGAAGATATGAAAAAGAACTTTAACAGGACTAACCAGAGAAGCCAATAAAGTAGGTCTTAAGATAAATGCCCAAAAGGTGAAAGAAATGAGACTAAAACATCTAATTTTCGAAAAGTATACATTGATGGAAAAGAGAGTGAATAACTTTATACATGTAGGGAGTTTCATGGATAAAACAGGAGGCTCAGAGCTGAATATTACAAACATAATTAGTAAAGTCTATATATCATTTGAAACCTACACCCCACTCGGTCAGTTTGGGGAAGAAGAAGTCAGAAGTGCAGGATTTCATCAATAAATGCCTTAGAAAGATATTTAGAATATTTTGGCAGAGGCAGATTGTTTACCTTTAAATTCGGTGGTTTAGTACGAGATTGTAGACTTTTTAAACAAATTAACTAACTGTGGAACATTAAAAAGAAAAAACACCACTTAATCTTTTAGCTTATTACAATTTAGAAAGAACTACAATTAAATCACAGAGCACTCAAGTGGAAATCAGTACAAAAAATGTTTGCTCCTCTCGCTGGTGAACCCTGTTTTCACAGAAAATGTTCTTACGTTGTCTACATCCAGGAATACCAGAGGTTGGCCGGGACAATAAATTAGCAACTACACAATTGGACTCGGGCTGGATTAGTCAATAGTCTTAAAATAAATGATTATCTAGACTGATAGAACGAATAGATAGAATAGGGACCTGAACTGTGAGTACCATGAATGAAACAGAACGACACGTAGCAAGCCTTTAGGCAACGAAACTACATCACGAATATCGAGTGGAAGCCTGTATTAAAGAGAATCATTACTGATCATACAATGTTATGCACCAACGGAAAAGGTGTCGGAATAAACACAATATATAACAAAATTAAAAAGTCTGATATTGCGATCTTAATGCGAAACGTAAAAACCAAAGTAAGGGATAACAATTTAAGCCCAGAAGAGATTATGGGAAAACGTGGATTCGAAATAACGATGGTGAACTTTTCATCGACTTCTGTGCAACAGAACGTTGGTAAAATTACCTGGATATGTCCTGCTAGCAGGATCAAAAACCAAATAGATCTATTCACTATTAGCAAAAAGTGGAGGGAGCCATTAAGTTTGAAGGGGATGTTGACATTGGAAGTGACTACCTACCGCTTGTGAGGACTGTCAGGTTCAAAATTGCCACTAATTGTAACAGAGAGTATATGTTTAGATTAGGTCGATCGTGTATATAGCTATGGGCCGTGGTTCAAAACTTACTAAGCAATAAAAAGAAAGAATTATTGCATTGAATGAAAAGGGATGTTTCAATAGTGAAATTGTCAGAAACATTTCACTCAATTAATCTACCATTTTGTCAATAAAGATGAAAACTATAGCAAAAGAAACAGTTCTGGACGATCGCGGTCATTTACAAAGTGAGAAAAGTTGCTAATTTTAAGAACCTTTTCAAATTTCAAGTTCAACTTCGTGTCCTGGTTCTGGGTTCGTTCAGCACATGTCCTGAACTATGAAGTGGCAAAAGTTATTTTTGGTGACGATGGTGTAGATCAGGGATCTTCAAACTTTCCAGCCTCAGGGCTATACTGATTAATCCAGTAAGTGTCAAGGGCCAAAACTGTTTTAATTTTCCTACCATTATCTACAATTTTTTAACTAGTCGCCGAGTACGCGCCCTAAACAACAAAGAACATTGTCACGACGTCAAATTAGGGTTGTTTCGGTTATGGTTTGAGTAGCTATCGGATTTGTCAAAAAATCTTCTATAGTTTTCATGGAAAATCGAGTAAAACCTTAGAGATGTTTGTAGTATGATTGCTATTGTTGTACCTGAGATATGCTTGTCCAAAGGCCATGTTTTGAAGATTTAGCAGGACCGGAGTTTGCTTTCTAACAGGACAGTACAAATATAAAACTTGTCAACAATTGGTTTTGAATCAAAAATATGGATGCTCCGGAATGGCCGGCCTGTTCTCCAGATTTAAACATAAGCAGAAAATAATTGAGTTCCTCTATAAAGAAAGATTTTCTGTCAGCAATTATACTCAGTGTTATATGGTTCTGAAACGTGGAACTTAACAAAAGAGAAAAAACAGCAACAGCAGGTTTACATTGATAATGTGAGTTCTAAAGATATTGAGAATATTTTGACCGGATCTCGAACGAAACAAACTGATAACAGTAGTGACGATGGACAGGACGTATTCTTCAAAAAGATGAAAACATCATCACAAGGGCGGATATTAGAGTGGAACCCACAGGGAATGAATGGACGAGGGGACCCTGGAAAGGAACACTCTTAACAGAAACAGCCTCTATCGGCACTACCTGGAAAGAAATTAAACTAAGAGACTTCGTGAGGGTTCAGGGACCTTCCGATGGGCGAGACCCACCAGAAACCCGAATATCAAGGTAAATAAGAGAAAAAGATGTAGACCAACGACAGGGTGTCAGGACAAATGAACTACTGCACATCAAAAACTGAGAAGGCGCTCCTTAAGATTGATCCGATTGCAGGGGGAGGTTGAAGGAAGTCAAGGCTCGCTGAATCTGATGGAGGTCTTTTGTGGAGGCCTCATGTTCCTCGAAGGAATGAAGGGATTTAGGAAAAACTTCAGGGAATCTGTTAGGTTAGGTGAATCATTCTGTATGTAAATCTACGTACGTTAGTATTACATCGAGACATGAAAGGTATTATACAATTAAGTCAACACTAAGTATTAAATTCGATTTTTTACCCAAATACTGTCAACTAATCAGTGACTAGCGTCTTATAAATTTTTCACAACCTAATTTAAAAAATTTGGGCGCCCTCTTGATATATTTTTTTTTCAAACTGATATTGCACCAAAAACGTATAAACTAGAATACGGTTCGTATTCTTTGTGCACTGTTTCTTATTTAAGCAAAAGTGTTAACACAAAAACTTAAAAATATACAAGTAATAATATGAAATAAATGGTTAGTTTTAGTTTTCTTTCTAAATTATGTTTAAGTCTAAAATGACCAGAAATAAAAAAAAACAAACAAAAAAGGAATTATAAACATAGAAACGGCTTTTCTAATCACAAATTATCACTTTACATGATTTAACTAATATATAATTACATATACTACTAGATAAAAACGTATTTCCATTGGTGATTTAAAATAAGATTATACAACGCTTTTGAATTCCCATAGGGCCAATATAATAAACAACATCAATAAAAGTTATTAATAATCTAACTAGTCTCCCTTGGAGGGCGTCATTGTATACACACTAAAAAAATCCACAAAGAGATACTGGCACTAAAGGAACAAGCAGCTAAGTTACACTTATACATTACAATAAAATGAATTTCTTAAAACTGGACTTGAAATAAACCTCGGGCTTTAAAGCATTTACTCTGACAAAACAAACATGATAATATATAACACAAGACGTTAGCTTGGCTGAGAGATTCCTCAATGTGAAACTACAAACCTCCGGCGATGGGCATTAACAATGTGGTGAAAATTGATTCGTAAAAATGTCGTTAAAAAAAAATTCAAGAAAAATCAAAAACCAACAACACCATAAGTAAGAACCAGTGCAACGATTCAAATTATTGATTTATTGATATTAAACTCTAAATTCGAAGAGATGTGCCACTGAACATCAAATCAGTTGTTTTCCGGACGCGCGTTTCGATGATCGTGTTAGCATCGCCAGGAGTTCCATTGTCGATTGAACCATTTCTTGGTGATGATTCAATCTAGAATAAATTGAATCGTCTCCTGATGATAATTCAGTCTAGAAATAGATTGAATCATCTCCTGATGATGCTAACATAGTCAGCGAAACGGGCGTAAAGAAAATAGTGAAGGAGATTTGGTGTTTAGTGGTATATCTATTTGAGTTTAGTTAAATTGGTCTGTTTTATATTGTCTTAATCTTTTCATTGGGAAGAATTTTAAAAGCACACTTTCCGACAAAAAGATAGAGGCAGTAAATTATCACGTCTTATTCTGCAAACGCTTAAGTTATAAATATTTGCTGTTATTCTTATTCTCTTAAAGGGAATCAGGGTCAACTCTTAATTCATGTAAAGTAAATATTTTTCTATGAGAGAGAAAGTTGGCTTTCAATTAGTTGCATCTACGACAAGAAAATAAAGGCAGATTGTTTATTTGTACATTCAGTACATTTTTGTGCGCGATTGTATACTTTTTACTCCAATAAACTAATTTTTAACAGTGTTTGTTAGTGGTGTTAGTGGAGTTAGTGGTTCGTCGTGAGAAACTGGAGGACAGCAAACAAGTTCCGGACGATCGCAAACAATTTCAAAGTGAGAAATGTCCCACATTTTGAGAATTGGTTCCAATTCTGCTTTATCCTCGCGCGCCATTTTGCAGGAAGTAGGCGACGAGGCAAATGTTCTGTCGACGAGAAAAAGTTTAATGTGGTAATGATTCTGTTATCATTTGGGCAGCCATCAGATTTAAAAAAAATCCTATAGTGTTTGTGGAATATCGCTGAAATGCATTTGAAGTTCAAACTTGTTTTCCAACAGGGCAACGCTCTCAACTACAATTCCAAACTTGTTAAAGATTGATTTAGAATGAAAAATATATTGTTCTGGAATGCCGAGCGCCTTCAATATATTTGAACATAATAGAAAATGCTTGGGGGTCTTCTATCAGGAAAGGTTTTCACCATTTCCAAATAAAACAAGAGCTGCAAAATGCAGTTTTAACCGCCTGGGACTAAATTGACCAAAAGAAGATCCAGTCCTTGTTTCACACGATTGCTGGAAGAATTATTGAAGTAATTCGGGTCAATGGAGGAGGGTCATAAGAAATGTTGTTTGTTTATCATTGTTTTTAATGCCTCTATCTTTTCGTCGCAGTACGAAGTAACAAAAAAAAACTTTTCAAATTTAGGAACTGTAACTTTCTCACGCTAACCACCGCCTCCAATGAACAATTAATGTTAAATAAAACTAATTAAACTAAATTGAGGAAATTTCATGTTTTTATAGTATTTTAAATATTTTTGTCGGAGAGTGTAGATAGTTAAATAACAAACAAACATAGGGACACATAACAGGGGTTTGTGTCCCTATTTTGAGTTTTTGCTGTATAAATACACAGTGTTGCTGGATTCTTTTTTACTTTTTAACGATTATTCTGTATGGATTTGAAGCTTGTAGTTTACATGACAGGTCGCAGTGATTTTTTTACATTGTGTGTTATATTTCATCAGTCAAAATTTTCATCATATTGGGTCCCAACAATGTTTATACTATGTAAAAGATTATAAATAAATTTAAAAAAAATCACAGCAACCTCATTTAACTGATGATAATAGCAATGATGATGTGTATATGTGCGTGTTTTTTTCCTTGGAAAATATTTATATACACAATTTTATAGTATAGTTGATTGTTATAAAAAACCCTTTGATTTGCTTTAGTTTTAATTTTTTTTTTTTGAAAATTTTATCCGGAGTGAGGCCGTCAGGTACCGATTTTTCTTTAATTTTAATAATGTACGATAAAAAAAGGTAATTATGTACATCCGAAATGTATACAGGGCGACTGAAATGAAATAACTTAACAGTTCTTTCTGATGGCATGATGTGACAAAGTGTCCAACAGGTACAGCGATGCAAAGGCGACAATGGCTATTTTCTACTGTCACACCGCCGGTTGCTACCTGAAAATGTACACAAGTGAATAATTATGAATGGAGGATTAACATAAATACCAGTTGCTTTCTGTTCCCATCTAGTCCAACGAGGTGTGCAAATAAAACATGAGAATGGTAGTGTAGAGCTCGATCTGGCAACACTATCGGCTTCCTCTTTGGAGAGGAGACATGCCAACATCTAATGTGTCTTTAGTGCGAGTTTGAACTTCCTACATTCACCTGGTGATTCGTAGCAATTTTTTTCGTAAACCAGATTTTTTTATTCCTTTCTAAAGATGACTGAATAAGAGTTTACAAGTTTTGTTTCAGATTTTCGCAAATCTTCAACAGTGTTTTGTTAAGGACCCAGGTTTTCAGGTGGTTAAGGCTTTCCCTGAAGGCAGAGTCTCGATTGATGACGAACCCCGCATTGTTTACACAGACGTGTTGAGATTGTGCAAAAGTTTCAGTCTGAAATAAAACTTGAAAACTCCAAATTGTCGTTACTCATTTTTAGAACGTGCTAGAAAAATCAGGTTCATGAAAAGAATTGGTGCGAACCACCAATGGACTCTAAAAAGTTCAAACTCCTACTCAAGGCGTATGCGATGTTTGTGTGACTCCCCTTCAAAGGGGAAGCCGACAGTGTTGCCAGATCGAACGCTTCGCCATCAGTCACCTTACTTTATTGGCACACCTCGTATGATAAGAAATATTTTTTAAACCCATTTTCAAAATTATATTTCTAATCCGTGTGTTAGTTGTTTCTACTGATTTTTGGTTAGTTTATGAACATAAAACATACAAGGATGATATATAAATCGAAAGGAATTTTAAGTTTTAAGGAAAACGCAGACTATATATTTGTAGGGGCAAAACTATCTCAAGACATCACAGCACGGGCGTAGCCAGCCGGCGTATTTCGGCGTAGCCCCGCGTAGCCCCGCGTAGCCCCGCGTAGCCCCGGCGTAGCCCCGCACAGTAACGCCATCTCTTGTCATTTCATTTCATGTACGTATATTTTTTGTTGTTTTATTTACTTCAAACTAAACCCCCCCCCCCCCCCCCAACTAAATCCTGGCTCCGCCCGTGCATCACAGTCTTCATTTTATCACCGCTGTGACTAAATGATTAAAAATAATTTGAAAATTATTTTTTTTTTTTGGGAATTAATGGATCGTCGTATTGTAACTATGAATTTGTAAAAATCACTATACGGGAGGTAGAGCGAAAATTTAGATACTTTTTAAATGATATATTGTTTCTTTTGATTGAAACTGGATTTATTTTTCAAATACGACTTCGAACTCTGTAAGTTAGTAAGTTAGTCCTCTGTTTCGACAACGATCTTGTTATTGAAGTTATATTTCTTATGGCGCGCTTGGGAAAATAGATCAGAGCGTATTTTGATCGGGGGACGAAGTTGCGCGCGCCGATGTAACACATAATGTATTCTTTATGAAATATAATGTAAATCTTTATGAAAAGGGAGCCAAGTCCGGAGAATAGGGTGGATGCGAAACAATTTATAGCGCAAATTGACCAAATTTGGTGTTGCACGATTGGACCAATGGGCGGGTGCTAATTTTGTCAGCCCTTCGTGAAATTTGCCCAATAATGCAGCAAAATGCTTTGTGATCTTCTTTCCCTTTTTCAAATAGTCGATGAAGATAATGCCATGCGAATCCTATCTTGTTGAATGTTCCTTCGTTAAGCGAAGTTATTGCGCTTATACAGAGTGGTGCGGGGTAAATGCATGTTTTTCATCTAGGCATAACGTGGTTTATTTTCAAAATCAGTTTTTGTATTTACAATTAAATGAAGCAATAATCGCGCACTTTTAAATTAACGGTGGAAAATAATGTCAGTCAAATATTGGCCATCTTCGAATCTCTGTTGAAAGTTGTGTATCACTCTTATAATCATGTCTTCTGGTAGTCTTGCGATTTCTTGACGAATAGGAACTTTCAGTTCCTGTATCGGGCGTGGTTTGTTAGCGTACCCGGTCTGTAAATATGAAACCGGAATTTGTCCATAGATAGCCCTAGCTGTCAACGTAATTACCGTGATTGGCGTCATTTTCTTGTTGACATCTGACAAAGATTTTCAACACACAACAATACAAGTTTCATACAACAGCATAGTTTGTAACAGCCTTGAACATGTCGAATTTTGTACCTGGATATTACGTATTTGCGGGCGGCACTGATTTTCTATTACCATTTGAAGAAAACTGCTGTAGAATCGCATCGAATGCCTGTCGAAGCTTACGGTGAGCATGCTCTTGGTAAATCACAGTACTTTGAGTGGTTTAGAAAATTCAAAATTAGCGATTTTGACGTGAGAATCGAAAAACGTGGAGACCAGCGAAAAAGTTTGAGGACAGCGAATTGCAAGTATTGTTGGATGAGGAAGACGCTTAAGCGCAACAACAACTCGCGGATCAATTAAAAAGCCATGAGAAAGACTCAAAAGATGAGAAAATGAATTCCACATGAACCGAATGAAAGAAGGCAGGAAAACAAAAAAACTGCTTCCGAAATGTTGCTTGCCAAGTATAAAAGAAAGTAATTTCTCCATTGAATTGTGACTGGCGATGAAAAGTGGATATATTTTGAGAATCCTAAGCGTAAAAGATCAAGGGTAACTGCAGGCGAACCATCGATATGGACTGCAAGGCCAAATCGCTATGGACGGAAGACAATGCTCTGTGTTTGGTGGGATCAGAAAGGTGTGATATATTATGAGCTGCTAAAACCTGGCGAAACAGTTAATACTGAACACTACCGACAACAAATGATGGATTTAAATCAAGCTTGACGCGAAAAACGACCAGAATATCAAAAAAAGGTAACACAAAAAGGAAGCAAAGTGATTTTGCTTCATGATAATGCACCATCACACACAGCAAAACTGGTCAAGGAAACGATTGAGGCGTTTAGTTGGGAAATGCCTTCGCATGCGACTTATTCACCAGACTTGGCTCCGTTCGATTACTACTTATTTGCATCTATAGGACACGCACTTACTGAGCAGCGCTTCACTTCTTACGAAAATGGCTCGATGATTTGCCTCAAAAGAGTAACAGTTTTTTTTGGCATGGCGACCACAAATTGTCAGACAGGTGGGAAAAAATTATAGCTAGTGATGGGCAATACATCGAATAAAACATTTTTTTATCATTTTCATACAATAAAGGTGTATTTTCTATATAAAAATTCTGGTTTTATATCTACATATCTGGTACACTCTATCCAGATTTAAGAGAATCCCACAAAAAAGTCGCATCATCAGCAAAAATTGCACACATTCTCGTGCAAAACTCTCTGCGCTGTGTAAAATTCCTCTTGTGATAACTTGCTCATGCCCAAATGTTCATGTAGGACGTTTCGTACGCCTTTGTCCGAGATCTATATCAAGTGAACAATTTTTCTAACCTACACTCTGCGATCGACCAATACTTCATCATGAATCTTGTTGTCCATTTCTTCTGTAGTGACTCCAACAGGGCATGCGGGGCGCGGAGCTTCAATCATATCGAAACTCGGACAAATACTTGAGGAAAGAAATATAAAGGACCAAAGTTCCCATAATACTTTTTCAACGCTTCTTCAATTTGCGCGATGATTTTTCCACGCAAAAAGTAGTGTTTAATCAATATATGAAAATCCTCTTTTTTCCTGATATAGCAAAAATGATGATGATGATAGCAAAAATATTGAATTTAGTTGCTTTGGAAGACTGTCAAAATAAATCTAAATGTGTGTCTTAAAATCAAGTATCAAATTTTTAAAATAAAATTATAATATCATAAATTATTAATAAAAATAGTCGCAAATTGAGTTATATCTGACGGTATTATTCTGTAGTAATACTGACAAAAATTAGTAATTGCTTCACACTACAATTTTTAGCACTAAACTGTATATGGATATAAATTGCATCAATATTATTATGCCTTCAATCTTCATTAGAGGAATTTTATCAATATACAGAAATAGTGATGATCAATAAAATAAGAGTGGTTTCGATTGATTGTCCAGTTGGCACTTGGTGAAACATAGTAACAATGATAATAATTAAAACACTTCGTATTTTTTTCACACATGTATCGGTCTCACGACCATTCAAACAAAAGTTTCATAGTGCTGTTAATGGAGGTCGGTTTTTTTTGTCTCGTTAAATTTACGACACTGCCAATAATTGGGGTATTTCCGAAGTCTAACTAGGTGTTTGTTAGGTTTGTACCGTCGTATGTGGCTTTTTTAATTTCGGATATTTCCAAATAATTTAACAGCCTAGTTTTATTGCAACTATGTATTAATTTGACATAACTTGTGTGCAAAAAATGGATCTGTTCTATACAATGTTCGGTAGCGCCCGTTTTTCTTTGATTATGTAAAATTGAATATTTATGTTCTTTTAGCATATCATTGAAATATCTGTCCGTTATATATATATATATATATATATATATATATATATATATATATATATATATATATATATATATATATATACATATATTATATATATATATATAATATCCTGAGAAAGTAAATAAGTCCTGGGAAATTCTGGGAAAGACTATTTCTAAAATTCCCTCTAACCATGTAAAAATCCTATTGATTGATTTTAACGCCCAACTAGGAAAAGAAAGAAAGTACAGAAAAAAAGTCGGCAGTTTCCCTGCTTATAAATGGACTAACCATAATGGTAGAAGATTGGTTGATTTATGTTCGCAATTTAATCTAAAAATAATGTCAACCCATTTTAAGAAAAAAATAACAAAGCAAAAGACCTGGAGGTGCCCAAACATGTACATGGGTGAATTTCAAATTGACCATGTTGCCATTTCGTACCCCAATTATAAAGAGATTTTGAATGTTCAAGTCAGGAAAGGAGCTAACATAGACATGGATCACTACTTGACTAGAATCAAACTTAGCTTAAAATCTCGAAAATTTATTCAAAAGAGACTACCAAAGTTCGCCCCTATGAAAATAAAACTAACCCTAACAGAAGAGCTTGATAAACAACCAGCACAGAACTGGTAAGAATTGAAACAAAAAAATTGTTAAAACAGCCTTAAAGTTGGTCCCTTTACAAAAACGTAGAAAACATCCGTGGTGGCATGAAGTTTGCGAGCAAGCAGTATTAAGCCGAAGTAAAGCATTCAAAGATTGGAATAGTCAAAAAACAGCAATAAATTATAATATCTTTTTGGAAGTAAGAAAAGAAACATTGAAGCTAATTAGACAAACTAACAGAAAATATGAAAACAATCAAATTAATGAAATAGAAAAAGATTTCCAAAAAAATAACACCCGAAATTTGTACAAAACATTTAAAACTAAATTAGCAGGCTTTCAACCCCAAAGTATTTGCTTCCAAAAGGAAAACGGACAATTAGCTTTAAATAACCAAGACAACTGCAAAGAACTTGCGAAATATTTTGAACAACTACTAAATTGTCCTGAGCCCTTAAACAGATTACCAACACTAAACTATGGACAAACAAACCCAGATTCATTACCACCGAATGAAGATGAAATAATTAGTCAAATCAAGCGACTTAAAAATAATAATGCTTCTGGTGAAGATGGAATCACTGCTGAACTTTTGAAATCCGCTGGTCCAAGTACAACCACGAAAATAACCAAAATTCTAGAAGAAGTTTGGTGAACCGAACGGATTCCGGAAGATTGGAAAGATGCTCTAATCCATTCACTACATAAGAAAGGAGATAGAAGGGATGTAAAGAACCACAGAGGGATATCTCTTCTCCCAGTTTGTTACAAGATTCTATCTCAATGTCTACTAGGCAGAGCATAGGGACAGTTAGAACCTAAAATTAGTAAATATCAAGCAGGTTTTCGACCGGGCAGATCCTGCCCTGAACATATTCTGAATATAAAGTTGATCCTAAGACATCAAAAACTGTTCAATAAAGATCTCGTCTGTACATTTGTGGATTTCAAAAAAACGTATGATTCTATTGACCGCAAATCTTTATTCCAAATCTTGAAAGAACAAGGATTAGATGTGAAAACGCTGGCAATTATTAAAGCCACTCTAACTAACACAAAGTCAAAAGTTAAAAGTAATACAGGAGTGGCGTGAAAAAAAGCCTATCCTGAATATTGACCAGCCCATTAAAATGGGAAAAACCAACATCAAAATTGATTGTCTGGCGTTTGCTGATGATCTAGCAATTTCGGCTCAAGATATATTAACGTCACACAAACAGATCGGAATCCTAAAAGAAACAGCAGAAAAGGTAGAAAAGAAGGAAAGAAAAATTATATGAAAAATCTGAAACAAATAAATAGCGACATAGCAAAAACATACGGACTTCGAGAAAACAAAGAAATCAAACACATATATACAAAGCGATATGAGAAAAAGAAGACTTAAGTTTTACGGACACAAAACGGATGAATCCGAGTAGGGTAACTAGACAAATAGTCGAATTTTATGAACATAGGAATAGAGTTAAAGTAGAAATAATTAAATGGATTGCTGCAATTAAAGAGGACCTAAGATCAGCAAATATTACACAAAGTGAAATTCAGGATAGAGGCTGTTTCAGACACAAGGTTAACGTTTGGGAGGTTGGCCAGAGAGAAAAATGTAGGAAGACTGGAACAACTTGGTCTGACGAAAGAAAAAAGCTCATAGCGAAAGTATGAAATCAGTATGGGCGCAAAGGAAGGCTTACAACAACAAACGCCTCTAACTGTACTTCACGTGGTCCACCAGGACCCATACGTGAATAATAATAATATAATATAATAATAATATAATACATAATAATAATATAATACATAATAATAATAATATATTACATTTTATTTCGTATATTCCAGATTTGTCACAAAATTATACTCTTTATTTGTTATTATTCAAAGCTTTTAAAACATAGACACGATATTAGTCTGAATATAAACAATTACTTTCTTTTTTGGATTGTGTTAGCTTCTACTTGATGGAAATTCATTATAAATGTTTAATGAAAGACTGTTTTGTCTGGATTTCCACTTTATTATTATTTGACGCGTTTCGCTAACACTGTAGCTTCTTCAGAACTGGCAATTTTCGATGTTAAAATAGGTATAAATACAAAAAGTTTCTACAATAAAAATATAATTTTTTTAAGAGATCCACTCAGATGCTATTCATTGTCTGTTCAAAATTCAGTAAAGGGGATTTCTTCAGGTCTGTTTAGAAGGTTTTTCGCATCTTTAAGACGATATATCTCTAAACTCTTCAGATGGTTTAATTTTTTGCCCTTTGAAAACATTGGTTTTCATTTAAGAAATGTGAGGCGTAGTTCGAATTGTGTTTATGAGACAAAACTTCTTTCCTGTTCTTTAATTCTTTCCTTGAAATATCTGTCTGTTCTGTATAAGTTTTTGGACACGACCCACAATACAGATGATAATATACCTGATTTATTTTTTTTGTTTATTTTTTGCCTTATAATTTTTGATAGATTTTCCATGGCTGTTATTGGTTTTAAAGGCTACTTTTGCATTGTTTTTGTAAAATAATTTTTCAATCTTTTCCGACGGTTTATCAAAGTATGTTATTAATTTTCGTTTTCGAATTGCCTTTTCGTTTCGTCTACCCTCAATATATTCAACAATCCAGCGCCATCTTCATATCTCTTTGTCTTTATACAAATCCTTGAACTTTTTTTCTTATTTTTCCGTTTAAGTAAATAGCACAATACAATTAAAGCTGCACATTTTTCCTTAATTTAGACATGATGAATTCACTGGTTAACATATTGTGTATATAACTAGCCAATATACTCGGCTAATTGAAAAGTTTTGAAGTCTCATCCTTCATATGTGAAGTTTGAAGTCGATCTGTCAATTAACTCGTACAAAAATAGCAGCTTAAAGTAAACGTATCAGTGTTATTTTTTTGGTTATAAATGGAAAATATTGAAAATAGTGCAGTAAAAACAGTTTAAAGGCAATGGAAATTCATAGTGAAATGGTAAATGTATTAGGCAAGTTTGCCAAACCAGTAAAACAGTATTACTCAAGCGTTTAGCCAAGAAAAAATATTGTTTTATCAAGACTGACTCTGACTCACAGAAGTGTACTTGCAATGGCCAAATTGAAGGCGTTACACTACGAATTGTTGAAACATCCACCATATTCACCAGATCTGGCCCTCTCTGACTTTCATCTGTTCCCAAACCTCAAAAAATTCCTACGTGGCAAGAGTTTTTCATCAAATGAAAAAGTTATAGCAGCCGCAGATTAGAACTTTGAAGGACTTCCAGAAAATCACTTCAGAGATGGAATAAATGAATTGGAGAACCGGTTTCAATTAGCCTAGTCAGGGTACTCGTGAGTTTTTAAAGTGGGAGGATGTAGAAGAAAATAGTACCGCTGAAGATTTTTTTGCTTTCCCCTTCCTCCTTTTTATTTTTCGTGCTGTTGAAACCCTATACAGGAGGTGAAAATATGATGTATTGCTCTGAAAAATAGTTTACTGTGTTAAATACTGGAGGGGCGGCGACCCAACGCACTCCCTCACGAGCCTCCACTGAGAAATAGGCAGCGTCCACATCGAGAAGGACATGCAAATCTTTTGATGTTCGTAAAAAAAAACGAATCAGTCCAGCCCGTGTGCGATGAATGTGGGATAAATTTGTGTGTGTGTAGTATCACGTCCACATCTACGAAAGTTCCCGCATATACACAAATATTTATGCAGTGCGTCGTATTCGACGAAAATTTTTTGAGATGTCGACCCGGAATTAGAGATAATTTTGCTACCTTGCGCTGAAGAGAATATGCTTTTACAGTGGGCCCACCAACAAGACCCAATACCAAACATACGGCTCATGTGGCGAATAGCAAACAAGAAGACAGTGCCATTAAATTCAAACAGCTTGGTTTTGAATACCTGTAGAAGAATGCTGACATCTAATCGACTCCCTGCTAAAAGATATCAATCAGTAAGTAAGAATAAGGGCCATACAACAAAGTACCAAGTTTGGCCAATTATATAGACTAAACAGTTTTAGAGAGTTACACTTTTTAGTTTAATTATGATTTGTAATAAACATTACTCTTATTTTTTGACAACGTAATTTTTCTAAAATGTCCCATCAACGTATAATCATGAATAATGTAATTGTTTATATTCGGACTAATACCATGCACGCCTTTATTGACAATTTATACCTTAAATTGTTATTGTCTTTGAAACAACGTAAAAATAAGTTGAAATAAAATATATTAATAAGGTTCCCTCACTCTTATTTTATTGGCCACCACTGCAAATATCGATGGCAATACATGGTGAGTCGAATCATTATCTTCAAATTTTGGGAGCATAAAATAAAATTAACTTAAATCCAAGGTTAAAGACACAAAAGGGGTAGGTCGATCATTTTCGTTCCGAAATTTTAGGATTCTCAAATTCAGATTTTCTATTAATTGCACTTTGAACGCTTATAAAAAACTTGAGTTGCATTAGTAATGATTATTTATTTATTATTAATTCATATATTGTTTCTTATTTAATATAATCCATAATAGAATATAGAAACCATAATAGAATATAGAAACATGTCAGAAGTTAGATTGGAGAGACGTGAATGACATAGTAATGTTATCGGACTCAGACACAGAAAAGGAAAAAGAATTAGGCATATGGAGAGAGGAGATAGAGAAGATGAACATGATTATCAATACTAATAAAACAAAATACATGTACATTAACCATTTAAACATAATGGAAATATCATGTAAGGGAATAATAATAGAAAAAGTCGTACTCTACGAATATTGGGGGGTAATAATATCAGATGAACAGTTTTCGTCGAACATGTGAGCGAAACGGACGTATAGACAGAGTATCATAGGCATAATGTTAAATATTTGAGAATCTGAAACAAATTAATCAAAAAAAGTCACAGTGAGAGTGAAGGTTGTGTGTAAATAAAAATACAAAGAAAATACAAGAGGATTAAACAAATATAATGATAATAATATAATATGGAACAGCTACAATTTTAATATGAAATGTATTAGCTTATAATAATATCAGATGACCGAAAGATGGACAACGAAATTACAAACAGATCCAAAAAGGCAAACATTATGCAGTAAACTGAACAACACTGGGTAATACATCGGTCAATAAATCCCCGATCTGACATATAGATGGCGTCACTTTAGGTAAAATCCTTACCAGTGGTCGATTCTCCCAACCTTCAAACGTCATATGTCAAAATTTCAAAAGAATTCCATTACAAGGCATATAGAGATAAAACAGATGAACTGATTTGGGCATTTCTGTAGAATTAATTTGGATATACTGATCAGGAAAATTTATGGAAACAAAAAGAGTGGATAGAAGAAGAAGAGGCAGACCTAGAATTATATAAACACAAAATTACTTCAACATATGAAAGACTAAAGGAAAATCATTGAGAGAGATGAGAACCATAAACAAAGATCGTGGGGCATGGAGAAAGTGGGTAGAAAGTTAATGTTTACTTTCGCTTTGCGACTCGAGTCGCTTTGCTTTGCTTTCAATTAGTTAAATTGAAAATGTAAAAGGGCAAAGGGTTCCCCACGAACTTAGAGAGCGAAATCTGCTGGATCGAATCTTTTCGTGTGATCTTTTGCTGATATAAAATGTGAGGCTCCATTTCTGAAGCGGTTGGTAACTGGTGATGGTTGGTAACTGGTTGGTAACTGGTGTAACGAGAAAAGCGATTTTAAGTACGACGAAACACGAAGAAAATTATCCGTCTTTGGTGGGATTGGAAGATACCCATATACTTCGAGGTTCTTCCACGCAAAGAAACCGTCAACACTGACCTCTACTGTTCACAATTAGATCGACGGGAAACAGCAATTGAAGAAAACCGGCCAAAATTGGCAAACTGGACGGGCGTCGTGTATTATCGCGACGATGTTCGACCACACGTTTCAATCAAGATCAGGCAAAATTGTTCAACTTAAATTCAAATATTTTACCCCATCCTTACTCACCGGACACTATTTCACTTACTCTAAAATTGTTTAAATAGGATTTTTTTTTAAACGGAAGAAGACGTGAAAAACAAGTTGTAAATAAATTGGTAATCGCATAATGCGGCTAATTGAAAAGTTAGCTGAACGGGAATGATAAAACAAGTTAATATTCCTTATGTTCTCCCTTGAGCTCAATACATTTTTTTCCAGCGGTTCTCCAATTTATTTATTCCATCTCAGAAGTGATTTTCTGGAAGTCCTTCCAAATATTCATCTACCTATGCCATAACTTCTTCATTTGATGGAAAATCAAATGGGGCTAGATCTGGTCAATATGGTGGATACTCCAACAATTCGTAGTGTAATTCTTTCAATTTGGCAAGTTGGCCTGTTATTGTTTTACCATTTTTAAGGTAATCATTTAACAAAATGTCTTGCATTCCAAAAAATTGACGCCATAACTTTTTCCTTGACCCCCTGATCATAATCCACTATATTTTTATTTTGTGGGGTATATGACATTTTGTGTACGCACAAGTTTCAAATACCAGGCAGGAATGAATGGTTAGAGCGTATTCAGCAGAGTATTCAACAATTAAGAGAAAAAACGTGAAATAACAACTGTCACGTCATCTATCCGCATACGAGCATAAGTTTATATTCAACAAAGAGGAAGGAATTTTCAAAATATATTTAATTACACAGGTCTACAAAATTAAAAAAAAACTATTCACACTGATATTTTCTTCTCAGTAGCCATTTAATTTGTTCATTTTTGTAGTTTGTCCAATTAAAAAAAGTTAGTAAATTGAAAATGTCATCGTGTTTAAACGACCCGAACACTTTTTGTTATGTTTGTGGCGAGTATACGGTAGAAACGTTTCGAAAACCTATGTCTGAATTTGTGCAAAATGCGTATTTCATTTACTTTAACTTGAAAATTAAAGATATTGATAAACCATGGATTCCAAACAACGTACGAACCGAAAAAATGACCTATCCCGATCTGATATCTGCTAAAAAACCTTTTTCTAATTCAGAACATGTTCCTGTTCCAACTTTTCGTGGCCCGTTTGATCTTTCAAATACAGAATGTAGTATATCCGAAGATAGATAAGCTTGTACTAGCGAAGAAAGTGACAATTTTGAAGCTACATCATCAAAAGCCCTACTTTTTACTCAAGACGCTTAAGGTGACCTGATCAGAGACTGCAACCTTTCAAAGGAAAGATCGAAACTGTTGGCATCCAGACTCAAAGAGAGGAATTAACTTTCTCCAGGTACTAAAGTTGCATGTTATCGTACTCGAGAAAAAGATCTGCTTTCGTTTTTTGCTCAGAAAATGATGCCTTCTCTGTTTGTGGGATAACAGAGCTAAATGCGAGCATTGGATTAAAACAAACTGGACTGAAAGAAAAGATTTGACAGCTGGGAAACAGCATATCATAATTACAGCGTTAGATACTGGAGATAATAGTTTTTCTCTAGTAAAATTGGAACTAATAAAACAGTACTGGTTGGATGTTGTACCACAAATAATTCTTACGCTAATAAACAGAGTTACTTCAATATGAATGGAACTATTTCAATAATAGTCTAGTTACATTAGGGATTTCACCTCGGAATGAAAGATAATAAGCTGTAAACTTGTATAAACCTTTATTTTAGCATTCTAAAAGTTGTCTCAAAAGCCTCATAAAATCTCGTGTCCCCGTCTTAAGATATTCAAGGTTAAAGTTTTAAAAAATCGTTTTTTTCGCAAATATCTCGCTTCTTGTGGTTTCTATGATATTTGCATTTATTATGAAAATTGTAGAGTATAAAATTCTTTACAAATTTACTTTCAAATATTTTCTTATACACTCAAAGTTAGATACCGGAGATAATATTTTTTCTCTAGTACTAAAAGTAAAATTGGAACTAATAAAACAGTATGTCAAATCACTGGATAAAAAAGGTTCCTGTTTTAATTATATATCAAGGAAATTTCTTAGTTCAAGCAAGGAGAAACTTAAGTGCGGCCGCTTGTATTAGTTTTCTTGACTCACAAAATCATGCGGTTAAAAATCACGGCCGTTTAGCCGTAGCGCGGCTTCGACCTAACTTCGGAACGAATTAAAAATCGACCTACCACTTTCATGAACCCGACGATACGGGATCCCTTTATATTTAATTTCTATTGAAATTCAACTAACTTACTCAGAACACGTACTGGTTGGATGTTGTACCACAAATAATTCTTACGCTAATAAACAGAGTTACTTCAATATGAATTAATAGTCTAGTTACATTAGGGATTTCACCTCGGAATGAAAGATAATAAGCTGTAAACTTGTATAAACCTTTATTTTAGCATTCTAAAAGTTGTTTCAAAAGCCTCATAAAATCTCGTGTCCCCGTCTTAAGATATTCAAGGTTAAAGTTTTAAAAAATCGTTTTTTTCGCAAATATCTCGCTTCTTATGGTTTCTATGATATTTGCATTTATTATGAAAATTGTAGAGCGTAAAATTCTCTACAAATTTTGTTTCAAATATTTTTCTTATAGACTCAATCGTTTTTGAGACAGAGCGCGGAGAGCGCGCAGCGTTCAGCCATACATAGCATAATGCAAGGTCAACCGTGAGTCCCGGCAAATAATACGTCCTAGAAAGAATAATTATTCACTAAAAAAATCGAAAATTATGAATAATTTGCATTGTTTATTATTTAATACATTGTTTTTATTAATATTTTTCCTTTATCAAACATAATCGTTTAATAATACTTACCTACTTCGTGAAATTAAAAAATTTTTAAGTGAAATACTTGAAGTTTTGTTAAGTGAAATACTACAAAAACGGTTAAGCGTCTAAAAAAATATTTGGAACAAAGTTTATAGAGAATTTTATGCTCTACAATTTTTATAATATATGCAAATATCATAGAAACCATAGGAAGCGAGATATTTGCGAAAAACCTATTTTTTTGAACTTTGATCTTAAGTATCGGATACGACATTTTATGAGACTTTTGAGACAATTTTTAGAATTCCAAAATAAAGGTTTATACAAGTTTACAGCTTATTATCTCTCATTCCGAGGTTGACCATCTTTTTTGGCTTAGTGTTCGATTTGACAACACTGTTGGCTTCTCCTTTGGAGGCAGGGCGGGACAAGATCTGATGCGTCTTTTGTGTGAGTTTAAAGCACTTGGATAACTTAATGGATTACAATAGGTTTTTTTAAAAGTGCATTCTGAAAATGAACGACAACAATGTCAAGAGGTCTATGGAAATAATGTGCTATCAAGGGCTCGGGCTTTCAGCGTAGTTTAGAGCATTATCAGAAGGCCGAGACTCGGTTGAAGAAGCAGAAAGCATTCAACTGCAGGAACTCACAACCTTTTGCGTTAAAAACGGATGCAATGGTGCGCTGTAACGATACTCTAGAGAAAACAGTCGTTTATCAGTGGCACGAACGCTTCAGAAGTGATCGTGAGTTCGTCGATGATGGCAGGCCGTCAACATCGAAAACCGACGAAAACATCGATAAAGTAAATGAAAGGGTTGTCAATAACGGCAAATTTAACCATTAGAGAGCTAGCAGAGGACTTGAACGTTGCTTATGGATCTATTCAAGACATTTTAGTTAATGATTTGGGTTTTCGCCGTGTTGCAGCAAAGTTGATGTCGAAAGACCTGAATTTGAACCTGACCTGAACCGCGTTGACATCGCAAAAGACATGATTTCCAACACATATCAAACGCATTATTACTGGAGATGAGACGTGAGTTTATGGATACGACACGTAATCCAGACAGTCCAGGCGAGTGAATAGCTTACACCCAATAAACCAAAGCCGAAAAAACCACGTCGTTTTCAATCGAAAAAGAAGGGCAATGCTCTCGGTTTTTACGGACTACAACTGTGTTGGGCGTTAGGTTAATTCGCGAAAAAATAAGGATTTATGAGCAACCAATTCGTGGATTTTGCACCACGATAACGAACCATCGCACAATGCCATCATTATCCTATACATCATTATCGATATCATTCAACAGCCACCGAATTCACCTGATTTGCTTCCCTGTGACTTCTTTCTGTTCAATCGAGTCAAAAAACTACTACGGGTAACGCGTTTTAGCAGCTGAGAGGGGGTTATGGAAAAATCGAAGACGGCTCTCATGACCATATCCAATACCGAGTATAAAAAATGTTTCGACGACTGGATCAAGCGCCGGCATAAATGCGTTACAATCCGTGGGGAGTACTTTGAAGGGGACAATATCAATTTTGATGAATTATTTTGAATTTTCTGAATAAATACTTGACTATCTTTTGTTTGATTTACGAAAAGTATTACTAGGGGCCATCAAGTGACTCTAGGGAGTTCAAACTCAACGCACTGAAGACGTATCAGATGTTGTCCCGCTCCTTCTGCAAAGGAGAAGCCGACAGAATTGCCAGATCGATCGCTACGCTATCAGTCTCATTACTTAAGTTATACTTCGTAAAATCATTTAAATCATTTGAATATTCTGTTGATATATTTCCTTGCAGAGTTTCCCGAAGGTTTATCTAATAACTACCCACCCATTTTATCTGACAAATACACACAATGTCCTTTACCTGATCACCACCGTGTCATTTTACTTACACTTTGCAAATGTCTCATCGTCAAACCAAAATGCACATTATTTCTGATAATGTGGTTGCAAATAACCCCTTCGATTTTTTCTACCTCTGTAGTTATTCGTTACCGTTAAAAGCCTTAAAAAACAAAATAAATGTTTACTGGTTGTCTCCTACGCTCGGGAATATTTTATCAAAATCATGAATTAAGTTCTTTAGGTCGGTTAAAGGTTACCGACGTTCTTAAATTAAATTCAACATTAATATTGATGGTGGCAGTGATGAAAATGAGTTGCATAAGTTGTACATTTAACATTGCATGCGACGAAAGAACATTGAAAATGTAGTTTTTTTCATTTGTTTCAGTTTCAGTTCATTTGTTGTTCTATGATAGTCATTTATGTCAGTTGGTGTTTAACGGGGGTTCTGCACTATCATTAGCCACCGTGAAATTTTGGCCAGTTAAATTTAAATGTAGTCGTATCAGCTTGGTTGACGATGAACTTTCGGGACGGTCAAAAACTGCAACCACTACAGGTAACAGTGAAAAAGTTCACGATATAGTGCTAGACGACAGTCGAATTAAGGTTAGAGAGATAGGTCTCTCGGTTGAGGGCATCTCGAAATAACGCGTTTGTCACATATTGACTGAAGATTTAGGCATAAAAAAGCTAACCGCGCGCTGGGTGCCGTGATTCCTCACTCAGGACCAAAAACGCATTCGAATGAACATTTCCGAAGCGCTGTTGAAGCAGTTTAAGCGAAATAAATCGGAGTTTTGGCGTCGATGAATAACTGTAGATGAAAGTTGGATACACCACTACACTCCTGAAACCAAGGTACGGTCGAAACAGTGGACTGCGAAGGGTGAATGGAAACCGGGTGACAATTCACCAAATCTGACCTCCGGCGACTTTTTTTTTTGTTTCCTAGGTTCAAAGTTTCATTCGGAGGACAGAGATTTTCATCGAATAAGGAGGCGATCGCATTCGTAAACGACTATTATGAAGAAGGAGATGTCAACAACACTTTGGACGGATTAAAGAAATGGGAGCATCACTGCGAAAAGTATATAGACTATGTCGAGAAATACAACTAAATTTCAATTCTTCTATTGGAATCTTCGTTGTGAAACAGTAAACTCGAAGACATTTACCATTAAACACCAAATCACTTTTTTTAAACTTCTCGACTCACGTTTCGCTAACCATGTTAGCATCATCAGGAGATGATTTAATCTAATTTTAAAACTAAACTTTATTTATATGATAACCATACTTAATGAAGCCTAATGAACCGTGAAGTGTACGGAGCGTTACATTAATAATTGAAAATTGAAAATTGAAAATTGAAAAATTGAAAATTAAAATTGAAAATTGAAAATATAATTGAAAAATTTGACTAAACGGAATAAGTCCTTTATCTCGGTTTTTCTTACATTTTTCTACTTAAATGCTTTCACATGCATCCAAAGCCCTATTGTTATTAACACTTTTAATTAGTCTTAAATTACTAATATCTATACTGTGGTCATGTTCGATTGCATGCTGCATGGCATAACCAGATTTGTCATTTCTCCCATATCTAAAGTGGGCAATGCGTTCCTTATATCTCGTTAATATGGATCTTTTTGTTTGGCCAATATACCGTCGATCACAATTTCAAGTCAGAGCTACATTGAAATCTTGTAAAATCCTTTTGGAATTTGAAAATCTACCAAATCAACTACTTTCCTGTTCTGTGATAAACTCAACAAAATCTATAGAAAAACTCAAAAACCCACATTTACAGGAAGGTGATCTCTTGGTTTTCTTTGACATCTCTTGGTTTTTTCTTGAGTTAAACGGTTTTAATAACAGGATTGTTTCTGATCACATCTCCTTAACAAAGTTATGCATGATGCAAAATTATTCTCAGCTTAATAGCAGGTTTTACAACAAGAACGAACGGTAATCGGCAATACTCTGTCACCGTTCTTAGCCAACTTATTTATGAGTAAATTTGAAACCAAGGAGAAAGATGAATTCAGTTACTTGCCGAAGGTATGGTTAAAATATGCGGATGACTAATGTCATGAATAGATGATTTTATCAAGAACATAAATAGTAAATCTTCCAAAACATAGTATTCACGTATGAACTCGAAAACAACGATAGTTTACCATTTATGGATGTTTTAGTCAGTAGAAACAATAAAAATAGGTTAGATTTTGATATTTTTAGAACATACACCACCATTTCGAGATACATTCCTAACGATGCGAATCATGGCTTCTAAAATAAGATGGCTAGTTTAAATTTTATGGTAAATAGATTAATCAATTTTTCTTTAAACTAAAATAATTATAACAAATAATTAAAATTAATTAGAGAGGTATCCGAAGTGACCGGTTATAATAAGAATATTGTAGATAAATTAATTGGAAAACACTTTTTGAAAATTATTGAAAGAATCTTCGACTTTTCAAAAGGATCAGAACAAAAAGAAATTCATGGTAATACCGTTTGAGGTCCAATTAACATGAGGGCTAGACAAAAATTTGTAAAAAATGGACATTGAGGTTGTGTACAAACCATATAATACATTAAGAGAAATCCTGGTAATCCAAAAGTTAAAGTAAGATCAACATGAAAAGTCGGGGATTTACGAAATTAGTCAAGATTGTGATCGAAGGTATATTGTGTTAACAAAAAGATCCATATTAACGAGATTTAAAAAACATATTGCCGACATTAGATATGAGAGAAATGAAAAATTCTGTGTTGCCAAACATGCAATCGAACATGATCACAATGTAGAGATTAGTAATTTAAGACTGGTTAAAAATGTAAATAACAATAGAGCTTTGGATGCATATGAAAGCATTCAAATAGAAAAATGTAAGAAAATCCTGAACCCGGATAAAGAACCTATTCCGTTCAGTCAACTTTTTCAATTACACTGGGGAACAGCAATTTTGTTGACTTGGATCTGTGACTTGTTTTTGACTAATTTTTCATCTCTGAATTCAAAAATATTCACAGTTTTTCTCTATCACGTCAAGTTCTTAAGCTACAGCATACCTCTCATTTTACCTTAAAAGTGTACATACGAAAGGAAATAAGGTGAGATCTGACCAAATAGATTAGAATATTTTATTCATACAGACGTTAACTGTTATTATTAAAAGTTAAATTGTATTTATACAAAAAATAAATAAAATATATTATGGTAAACATTTCTTCTTATAGCTTTTCCTGGAGTGTTCAGTTTGTGGACATTCTCGCTTGATGCTCCAACAGTAGTCAGCCATCATACTGACATCTCATCTACCTTGATACCGCGCTTCCATAACCTTTAGATCTTGGTGGAATCGCTCGCCCTGTTCATCACTAACAGCACCAAGATTTTCTGGGAAGTTAGCAAGATACCTATGTAAGAAATGCAGTTTGATGCTCATGTTGCAACCAAGCTTTTAAAAGCTCTCCAAGAGTTTCTGAACAATTTCGATGTAATTCGGGGCTCGTGTATTTCCAAGAAAGTCTTTAACAATATTTTTAAAAGCCAACCAAGCATTCCTTTCAAGTTCGGTCATTGTTTCAGTGAGATTTTCATCTTCAACGAGTTGCCGAATCTGTGAACCATCAAACACACCAGCCTTTATCTGTTCATATGACAGGTTAGGGATTACCGAAATGATATACTTAAAGCAGTCTCCTTCAATTGACAAAGCCTTACCAATTGCTTCATGAGACCTAGTTTTATATGTAAAGGTGGAAATACAATGTTTTTTCTGTCGACAAGTGGCTGATTTAAAATGTTTGGATCACCAGGTCTTAGGTCAGATCTTGGCGGCCAGTTCGATTACACCCAATGCTTCTCACGAGCTCTGCTGTCCCACATGCACAAAAAACAGAGGTACTTGGTATACCCGCGTTGCTGGCCAAGAAGGAAACCGACCATTTTAAGGTCAACACAGATGATCCATTGGTGCATGTTATATTGCAACAGTCAATGACTTTCTTTATGTCGCCATATTCTTCACGCAAAGAAACTGAATGACCTATTGGGACCGAACCGTATAAATTTCCATTATGTAGAAGAACACACTTCAAGCTACGCTTTGAGCTATCTATAAACAATCGCTATTCAGTTGCGTTATAGTTAGAAATGGCCAATTCTTTCATTAAAGCTTGTACGTTCTGACAATATACAAATCCGTTATTATTTCTGAAGTACTGCCTAAATTCACTTTCTCTGGATCGATAGTAAGTGACTTTAGCTCCTTTGTCAAGCAAATTTTTTTCGTGTAGTCTTGATGCTAATAATTCCGATGCTTTTTTGGATAGTCCCAAATCTCGTGCTAAATCGTTTAATTCATGTTGATTGAATCCTTTACGAACATAATCATTAAAAACTTTGAATTCTTCGTCGGTGGAGTCACTTCGATCTTCACTTGATTCATATTCTTGTATTTCTAAAGAAGGTAATTCTTGAAAAACTGGTACTGGAATTTCAGCTGAATGAGGCACAGGGCGTATAGCTGACGGTAAACTAGGGTACTCAATTTTATGTTTGTTTTTCTTGTTGAATCCTGATGTTTTCACTATGTAAAAATAGCAATCACTTAAGTGATCTTTAGGTTCTCGCCAAACCATTGGTATACCAAACGAAAGTTTATTACGTGTTGTCTTCGTCCATATTCGTAAACTCTCTACACACTGCATGCACACTTTATGAGGGGCCCATGATTTATCTTGGACACCTATTTTCACTTTAACATGAGCAAAATAGGCTTGCCTGGCAAATGTACTAATATTAGTACGTTGAATGGGGATGGTAAAACTGCCACATATATAAGAAAATGAATCAGGGCTGTTTAAGCACTTACGACGAGAACTACCAGAGGCAGACATAACGAAAATCTGTAGTTGTGTATGTATACTTTGACTTCACTATATCAAAGCGACATAGACCCGCGTACTTTAGCATCTCATGCGTAACTGACCGAACTAGTTTTGGATGACGCAACATCACTCACGCTCCCACTCCTAGGTCGAAGAAGGTTCGCCGGCAGGAGAGCAGTAGTGACTTCTGTGATTCGCCAAGCTTAGTCGGATGTGCAACAACTGTAGAGAAAAAACTTGAAGTGATAGAAAAAAAAACTAAAGTTTTGGAATTAGCATGTCAATTTACTTATAAAACAGCTTAATATCGAACTCAACAGAAATTATTTTTCAAATTGTTCCCCAGTGTTATTAACGTAAGGCTCAGTAAACTTCACGGTTCATGATTTTTGGATGCTTCACTAGGTAGGGTATTCATATAAATAGAACATAGTTTAGTTTTAGAATTAGATTACATTATCACCTGATGATGCTAACATGGTTAGCGAAACATGCGTCGAGACGCTTAAAAAAGTGATTATGTATTTGGCGGTAAATCTCTTCGAGTTTAGTACAATTGAATTTGACAAAAACAGTCTTGTTTCTGTGTTAGGCTGGAGAAAGCACTATTTTTTTCTTAATTTTTTACGTTGATTGCAATCTGTTAAATGTAACAATAAACAATTCGTTGGAATAGGACCAATGAGTTGGGAAGATTTTTATCCATTGATAACAAACATATTTCAGTTTTCGAGTTGGATTTGTTCTCTTCAAGTTAATTCACGATAAAGTAATTTGGATGGATGTTTAGTTGCTCTTGATGTCTCTTGATCACTTCTTTATTTCATCTATGATTGTTCCAGCGTTGAGATAACGGTGGATTGTATTGTTTGAAACATACCACGGGGAAATAGTTATGGTACGTAGTACCAGGTGGTCCGGAAAGTTCGTAGGAATTTTCCATTAATTGCTTTTTTAATTCTTGTAAATATAAATTTGTGTTGGATTTAGTAATGTTTATTTATACAAGGTGTGGTTATTAAATAAGGAAACTGACGCTGGTACAGAAGAAATACTCATGCGCCAAACGCCAGCGACCAACAGCTGTTTAGCGTGTACCTCTCGCTTCTGTAAACAAATCCATATAATCGTAACCTTCGTTCGCATTAGAGTTTTTTTTTGTTTCGCCGGAAAAATGATAAGAGTAACAATAGAGCGACGAATTGTTGTGAGATTTCACTTGAAAGTTGGAAAAACCGCTAGTGAAACGTCTAATTTAAGACTTCCAGCACTGTTTCGAACAATGGAAGATTCGCATGGAGCGTTGTAGGGTAAAGGAGGGGTGTACATTAAAGGTGATATGTATGAAATCAAAATAACATGTTTTATACCAGTTCTGGCAAAATAATAGGCATGTTTTTGAAAATCTTGAAATTCAACACTTTAGACTATATCTTTAGCTACTGTGATCACAAATTTCCCAATTTTTCAGTGTTATTTTTTATAATGTGATCCTAACTAACCATGCTACTAATCGTAGTCACAAATCAAACAATGAACATTCTTAATTTAGAAGAATTTTGAGCTGATAAAAACTGTTTTGTATGGTATATTATAAAAAAAGTTCATTTAGCAAAAAAATATGTCAGCTAACTTTGATACTTCATCTTTTAAAAACAATATATTACACTAGCCTGGGCAAGTTATTCCAAAATATTTAGCCCATTAGTCAAGGTCCATTAGGCCATTTAGGCCCATTTAGTCAAGATTTCAAAATGGTACAATAATTGGCATTTTTCTTTCCACAAAAAATATTATTATTCACGTATGGGCCCTGGTGGACCACGCCAAGTACAGTTAGAGGCATTTGTTGGTGTTAGTTGTTCCGTTCTTCCTACATTTTTCTCCCTGGCCAATCTCTCGAAACGTCAACTATGTACCTGAAACAGCCTCTATCCTGAATTTCACTTTGTGTAATATTTGCTGATCTTAGGTCCTCTTTAATTACAACAATCCATTTAATTATTTCTACCTTAGCTCTACTCCTATTTTCATAAAATTCGACTATTTGTCTAGTTAGCCTACTCGGATTCATCCGTTTTATGTGTGCGTAAAACATAAGTCTTCTTTTTCTCATATCGCTATGTATATCTGTGTATTGTTTGATTTCTTGGTTTTCTCGAAGTCGGTATGTTGTGCTATTTATTTGTTTGGGGCCTAGGATTTTTCTTTCCTTCTTTTCAATGTCCTCGATGTCCCTCTTTCTATTCAAAATGAGCGTTTCTGTCCCATATAGACATTCTGGCTTAATAACTGTATTGTAATGTCTCAGTTTTGTGTTTTTAGCTATGCATTTTTTGTGTAAGTCTCAATGCAGTTTGCATTTTTTGACATCTACCCTTATTGTCCGCTTTTTCCAACCCGTTTTCCATGATTATTTCACCCAATTATTTGAATTGAGAGACTCGTCTGATTTTACCATATTTTGTTTTTAGAAAGGGTGTTCTTAGTCTGTTGTAGGTCATGTATTGTGTCTTTTCAAAGGAAATTTGAAGTCCTACCTTTTCTGCTGTTTCTTTAGGATTTCAATCTGTTTTTGTGCCGTTAATATATCTTGAGCCAAAATTGCTAGATCACCAGCAAACGCCAGACAATCAATTTTAATGTTGGTTCTCCCCAGTTTAATGGGCTGGTCAATATTCAGAGCCGACTTTTTTTCACGCCATTCCTGCCCTACTTTTTCTAGAACACAGTTAAATAAGAGTGGCGAGAGTCCATCCCCTTGTCTCACCCCAGTTTTAATTTCGAAAGGCTCTGAGATCTCACCCATGAATTTAACTTTTGACCTTGTGTTAGTGTCTCTTAAATAATTGCCAGCGTTTTCAGATCCAGTTCTTGTTCTTTCAAGATTTGGAATAAAGATTAGTGGCCAATAGAATAATATGCTTTTTTGAAATCCAAGAATGTACAGACGAGATTTTTATTGTACAGTTTTTGATGTCTTAGGATCAACTTTAGATTCAGGATCTGTTCAGGGCAGGATCTGCCCGGTCGAAAGCCTGCTTTATATTCACCAATTTAGGCTCTATCTATCCCTGAGCTCTGTCTAGTAGACATTGAGATAGAATCTTGTAACAAACTGGGAGAAGAGATATCCCGCTGTAGTTGTTTACCTCTGTTCTATCTCCTTTCTTATGTAGTGGATGGATTAGAGCATCTTCTTGTAGAATTTTGGTTATTTCTTTGACTGTACCTGGACCAGCGGATTTCAAAAGTTCAGCAGTGATTCCATCGCCACCAGAAGCTTTGATATTTTTAAATCGCTTGATTTGCCTAATTATTTCATCTTCATTCGGTGGTACTGAATCTCGGTTTGTTTGTTTAGGGTTTAGTGTTGATAATCTGTTCAAGGGCTCAGGACAGTTTAGCAGTTGTTCAAAATATTTCGTTCTTTGCAATTGTCTTGGTTATTTAGAGCTAATTGTCCGTTTCCTTTTGGAAGCAAAGACTTTGGGGTTGATAGCGTGTTCATTTAGTTTTAAATGTTTTGTAAAAATTTCGAGTGTTATTTTTTTGGAAATTTTTTTCTATTTCATTAAGTAGATTGTTTTCATATTTTCTTTTAGTTTGTCTAATTAGCTTCGATGTTTATTTTCTTACTTCCAAAAAGATTTCATAGATAAGATAGGATTTCAATCTGTTTTTGTGCCGTTAAAATATCTTGAGCCAAAATTGCTAGATCATCAGCAAACGCCAGACAATCAATTTTAATGTTGGTTCTCCCCAGTTTAAAGGGCTGGTTGATATTCAGGGCCGAATTTTTTTTCACGTCACTCCTGTATTACTTTTTCTAGAACACAGTTCCCTTGTCTTTTAATTTCAAAGGGCTCTGAGATGTCACCCATGAATTTAACTTTTGACCTTCTGTTAGTTAGTGTTGCTTTAATAATTGCCAGCGTTTTTAGGTCTAGTCCTTGTTCTTTCAAGATTTGAAATAAACATCCACGGTCAATACAATCATATGCTTTTTTGAAATCCAGAAATGTACAGAAGAGATTTTTATTGCATAGATTAACTTTAGATTCAGGATCTGTTCAGGGTAGAATCTGCCCGATCGAAAACCTGCTGCTACTCGTTGAAAAAATGGAATATTTATCAAGTATTAAAAAGGTGGATGGAAAACTCTCAATAGTGAAATTAAAAACCTTTATTTAAATAGTAATGTTGATCAAATGTGGAAGCTTTTATATCTGCATGAACTTGTGAACACCTCCTTGTATGAAATATGGAACTTCAATTTAAAATAGATTTAAAAAAAGCGTGAAAATTGTTATAACATATGCGTTTAAAGCATTAATAATTTTGCACATTAGAAGACCTTTGATAAATTTTAAAATATAATTTAAAATAAAATATAAAATAAATATAATTTAAAAAAAGTTAAACTGCTAATTCTTACATTGCATTTTTTAAATACGAGCGTTGCTATTTATATATCCGGAATAATAAATAAAAACAAATATTTAATCATTGAAAATGGTTTTATTGTTTTCAAAATATTCTATGCGATTTTCATAGCACTTTTTCGATACCGATTGTAATATCTCCAAAATATGTATTAGTCCGGTCAATCTAGACATTTAAAGGTACTTAAATTCACATCAAGCAGGAAGTGAGTAGAATTATTCAAAACATAATTAAAAATAACATTTCAAAATTCCCCATCGTTCCGGTACGCGTTTTTCTTAACGTGGTTTCCCCAGTAGGCCTATTCCACAGGTCTGTTGTGATTCTGTTTAATTGGAAACTATCGCATAATAACAGATATTAGCAAGAGTTGGAATTGATAAAAGCGATGGAAATTAAAAAGCAGTAGAAAAATGTATTCGTCCGATTCATAATCTTCAATTACTTCTTCTTGTTGTTTTTCTTCTTCTTCTTCATCCTGGGTGTAAGTGAATTGCATCAGTAGCGATGTATCGCATGTCTCTTCGTTGGTATTTTCTATGTAAGTAAATATTTCCTCCATTGCCAGATTCGTAGTTTCGGGTTTAGGACGACCGACTTTAGCCCCAGTGGAAGGTTTCATGAAAGAAATATAGAAATCACGATGATACTTAGCTTCAGCAGCAACTAAATCATTTTCAAATTCGATTCGCGCAATAACAGCCTCTGCTATAGCATCGGAACGAGTTCGAGCTACTTCCAGAATTGAATCTTTGAATTGAATTGTATTTACTTGGCTAATTTGACGGCAAAAATCCCAGGATTTTCTTCTCTCGTAGTCTTCGTTCAATTCCTTGCCGCAAAATAAGTATAGTTTTTTAAAAAGCTGTTTCACTTATACGTGATTTAGTACGAGGAGGACTTACTGTAGATGTACTGGCTTCTTGTTCTTCACGTTGTCTTTTATTAGCTGCAGCAATACAAGACTTTCGAGTATAATTTTTACGACAATTTTCGTGTATCGTCACAGATTTCTGAAAATTCATCAGCTCGTTCGATACTTGCATTTGATTAATGTCTTCATTCCACGTTCAACGGTAACATTTTCACTTTCAGTTAAAAGTTTAGCACAAATAAAACAATATTTTGACATTTTTATTATAAAATTCAAAACAGCCTGAAATAGGTTAGAATAAACACGTGTTTCACTACGGAGTGGCGCTCAAGACTAACGGTATTTTATTTATTGGGTATTCTGACATAAAGCAGGTATACGACCCTAGCCACGCACACAATTGAACAGAGAGACAGATGTTGTCTCAAGGTTACACTGGTGTATAAATTAAGGGATTGGGTTTCATTTTACCTGATATTCTCATAGTTATACTTATGTATATTTTATATTTTAAATGTCAGTTACAGCTACAGACTGTATTACAGCTACAGAGATGTATATACGTGACGTACTTATGCATATTATGACGCTTACAAGTTTTTAAATCGTTATATCTCAGGAACGGTGGCTCTTAGGAAAAAAATTATTGATACCTTTTTTATAGATAATTTTATGATCTACAATTTTTGTCTAAGGTAATTTTACGATAAAACTTACCGTTTTGATGAAAACCGCGAATAACCTCGAGTCAATTTTTTCCACGTACCACAACGATGGGGAATTTTGAAATGATATTTTTTCAATTATGTTTTGAACAATGTTACTCACTTCCAGCTTGATGTGAATTTATGTACCTTCACTCTTATTTTTCTGTCTAATTTGATCGGACTATATTTTGAACGCATCAAACGCTTCATCAGGCGTCGACAATCGTTGACCATGTTAGCTTATTCTTCACGGACGGAAACAAAAAGGAATCATTGGATGTAAAATCAGGACATTACGGCGGATGATCCATCAATTCGATCTTTTGATCGGTGAAATATTGAATTGTCACGGTAAAGAACGATCCTGCGTGGCTGGTTGTTTTTTCTTATTTCTTCAAAGGCTTCTGGCAAACAAATGGTTGTGCCAGCAATTCTCTAGTGGCACATGCCCTTTTAAAAAAAAAAATAGGCGACTATTTGCTTCGAACTGTTTCTTGCGCGAACGACTTTGGTTGGGTTAGGTTCATTTTGAAAGACTCATACAGTCGACTGCTATTTAGTTTCGGACTTATATGCATAGATCCAAGATTCGTCACGTGGGTAGATGTTATACACGGCTCTTAACGCATCACGATTGTATTTTTTGAGCATTTCTTTGCATCAATCGATACGAGCCTTTTTTTTGAGCGATCGTGAGAGATATGCAGAATCCAACGCGTACAAATCTTTTTCACGACTAAATGGTATACTTCTTTATGGATCTTGCTTTATCAGTCCGCGCACAGTATCTACGTACATGATAATTTATTTTCGGGTTCACATAATATGTTGGATATTTTCAGAGAGTGGTGTTGTCCTGTCCAGTAGCATCATTTCTTTCTATTTTTATACAATTATTTCTTATTGTTTGTTCAACATTACAGCATTTAAATTTATTGTAATTAAAGTATTGTAAATTAACTGTAATTCTAATTTTGCGTAACATTTCCTAAATGAAATAATCGAACTTGGAATTATGACATTTCCTTTCGCCACTTTTACTTGATGAATTGACCTATTATTCAGTCAAAATACTCATGGAAGTATGCATTAAATTACGCCTTTAAATTATTTTCTATACATGTAACAATTGGTGTATCTGACCTATAAATTTCTACTAATTCTAATTTCTACTTTTTTTTTATTTATGGAAATGTCTGCTCAACAATTACAATTGTTCTACAAGACAGTGTTGTAATAAAAGTTTTAACATTAACATCACAAATCTATTCTAAATACATATCTTGAGGTAGTTTCCTTTTCAGTCTTGTATGTATATTTCTGCGTCCTAGTAGATAATGTTCAGTGCTGGAAGATTGCTCTAGTCTCTGATGAAAGATGATCGTTCATTTTTTAATATACTCTGGCACTGTTAGTAGACCGAGTTGGTGGTGGAGTGGTCGATTAGTTACGTACCATTCGGCATTCACAGCTATTCGTAATATTTTGTTTTGAAGAACCTGCATTTTATGTACATTGGTAGGCGATGCGTTGCCCCAGATAACGCATGCATAAAGGATTAAAGGCCGAATTAGTGATTTGTATAGCAATAAGGTACATTCTGTTTTTAATGAGGATCTCCTGTTGATAAGCGGGTAGAGTTGAGAGAGTCTGGCATACCCTTTGTTGAGTTTGCGAATTATGTGTATTCTCCACGTTAATCTGGTATCCAGGTGTACACCCAGATATTTAACATATTCTTCGTTTGTTTTCCAAGCGACTGGGTGTTGATTTATGTGAATAATCTGAGGGTTATTGATTCACCTTAAAGTAAAAATTTTTGCTGCGCATTTTTCTGTATTGATTTTTAAATTCCATTTATTGAGCCATTTTACAATGGTATTTGTAGCTTCTTGAAGTTTGGTTACCCCAAGTTCAAGATTCTGTTCCTTGATTAGAATAGCTGTGTCATCTGCAAACATTAGAAGAGAGGCTTCTGTTTCTGGTATGTCGTGTATATATAGGTTCAAAAGAATTGGGCCAAGTATACTCCCCTGTGGCACGCCGATTTTAATTTCTCTAATAGTTGATGTTGCATTGTGTATGGATGTTTGGAAGGATCTGTCGTTTATATATGAAAAAAGGATGGTTTTTAAATATTCTGGTATCTTAGCCGATGTTATTTTTAGTTTTAATCTGTCATGCCATATGCTATCAACGGCTTGGGCCAAATCTAAAAATATGGTTAGAGTGTACTCCTTGTTCTCAAACCCCTCTTCTATAGTTTCTGTTAAGCGTTGGAGTTAATGACACGTAGAATGCCCTTGTTTGAAACCAAATTGGAAGGCTGGAATTATGTTCTCGTTGACAATCGCTTGATTTAATCTGTCGTATATGATTTTTTCAAAGAGTTTAGCCATTGTAGATAAGAGGCTTATTGGCCTATAACTTGAAATAAGTTTGTGATCTTTTCCTGGCTTTGGGAAAAGCAGAATGTATGAGTACTTCCATGTTTGTGGAAAATATCCCAATTTTAGACAAGAGTTAAAAAGTGAACTTAGGTAGGCAATCAGCTTTTTGCTTGCATTTTTGAGTATTATATTCGGTATTTGGACGTGGCCCGGTGCTTTTTTAATCGATAGAGTTTTAATTACTGACATTATCTCCTGTGGCGATGTAAGTTTGATGTCTACACCAGCTAGTGGTCTGTGGGCTTTCACTTCATTTTGTACCAAATTTGCAAAGGCCTATTGTGTATGCTATTGATCAAACAGTGTTTCCAAGTGGTCACCAAAAGCAGTACATTTCTCTTCATCGATATGTAGTAATGTATTATTAACCAGAAGAGATGGGATTTCTTCCGATTTTCGTAGGATTTTCTTAGTAGATCTCCACAATCCTGGATCTTGTGGCTCTAGATCACTTATGCGTTTTTGGTATTCAATTATTCTAACAGTATCTAGTTCTCGCTTAATGCGAGGCGATAAGTTATTAACTAGATTTTTGGTTGCAGGATCCCTTGTTCTCTGCCATTCTCGTCTGGCCCGATTCTTTTGCTTAATTAGTTGATTTGTAGAGGTAGGGGGTATTGTTTTTAAATGTTTTTCTTGTTTTTGGTGGCGTTGTTGAGAGGCGTATGCTTTCTTGAATTGTTGTTGTAATATGTGTAACTTGTTTATCGATATTTGTTTTCGTTGTGAGAGGTATTTGTACCAGTTTGGAGTCCATTCTGTTCTTGAAGAGTTCCCAGTTTACCTTGCCATTGATAAGTTTTGCCTTAGGAGAATTTTTAACAGGTTCGGCTTGAAATGTAATTATAACTGGCAGATGATCTGAATCGAGCTCTATATGCACTGTTTGATGAAGTTCTCTTACATTTTTTGGTACGATTATGTCCAAAATATCAGGTTTGTGATCTTTTCTGTATGGGTAATATGTGTGATCATCTGGTGCGAGTACCTGTAGGTTGTACTTTGCTGCAATTTCATTTAGCTTTATCTCATTTGGGTTTGTTTGGCGACAGCCCCACACAGTGTTTTTGGAGTTAAGATCTCCAATTAACAATGTTGCCTCTGTGGTATTAAAAATTGCCTGTAAGTCGTTGTCCATTGACAGTGTATAACTGGATGGTGGTACTATTGAGAAAATTTACTTTGATTGATACAATTTCTAAGCTTGTAACTTTTGGCATATCGACTGGTGTGTGAGATATTTTGTTTTTGATTAAGATGGCGACTCCGCCCGAGGCTACCTTAGCTTCTCTATCGGTTCGATAGATTTTATAACCTGGTATTTTCAATTTCTCTTTATTAGCAAGATGGGTTTCGCTGATGCAGGCTATGTCAATGTTGTGACGGGCTAAGAAGGCTATAAAGATGGATCGTTGCGCCTGAATTCCATTGGCATTCCAATTGAGTATTTTAGGACCGTTGAAGGTTTGTTGATAATTGTTAATTAGTTTTTGATTATGGGCCATTTAACAGTATTGGGAAAAGGTTTGTTAAAAAGAAATTTTTAATTTGTGTGATATACGGTTTCAGAAGGTCGAGGGAGAGTCGAGAGAATATTGTTGAGGAATGATGGAGAGAGATTTTCTTGTGAGGGGCGTGTTAAGGTTTCTACATAGGTTTTCTTTTGACTTGAAGTTGCTGTCTGAGTGGTGTAAGTATTGTGGGTTGATGTATAGTGTTGATTTATTCTTGGGGTTCTTCTGAATCCAGCACTCTCGAGGTAATAGCTGCATCCCTTGTAGTTTGCGGGGTGTTCACCGTTACAGTTTACACAAGTTGGCGGGTCTGCTATTTTTTTAGCACAGTCGGTATAATAGTGATCACCTGCACATTTAATACATTTTGGTTCAAGCTTACAGTACCCTGTCTGTTGACACCGGTGACATTGAGGAATGTTTTTGGCTAGTCTTCTTGATTCAACTGTGATTAGAGAGTTTTCCAGTCTGTTTACTTTATAAATCTCTTCAGCTTTCTCATTTTCTGTTAATTCGACAATAACTACCGGCATTGGAGTTCTGTCTTTGTAGTAGAATCTATTCATTTTTAATATAGGCAGATCATATTGTTTTAAAAGTGCTTTAATATCCTCTGTAGTTAGAGAGAGAGGAACATTTTTTAATGCTACTGCTAGTGGTTTAGTTTTTGGATCCTGATATGTGTGAAATTGAATTTTATTCACGATAATCATTGTCAGAGGTTAAATTGATCTTATACGACTTACTTGTGGCTACTGTGGTAAATTCACTGCTGGTTATTTTTTTTATATCGCTTACAACTTCTTTGTGATTGTGTTGACCGTGTAGAAAAAGTGGAGGGATTTTCGGTATTTTTACTTTAGTATAAGAAATTCCTGGCTAGCTGCTATCATCTGATGGTTCTAGATCTGGTGGTAAATAATATCTATTTTGGGTTAACATATTTTTAGGACCCCACTGGTATCGTTTTTGTACATCGTTTATCGGTGGAGATAAGTGGCCACTGTTACGTTTTTGAGATGTCATTGTTCCATTTGCCAGCTCCGACGGGCAGACAATATTAAAATGTTAATTTGTACCGCACTTGTGATTTTAAATATTGTTCCGTTCAACGTTAGTTTCTATTTTTATTCATAGAATTTTATCACACTCTTTTTGCCGCTATAACGGAGCAAAGGAATACGTCCGCACTATTTCACTACTCGCAATCCCATATCTATTAGCAGTTTTAATAGAGGGATTAAATATTTGGATTAAAGAATTTGGTTTTAAATTATTTAGCTACATACGCTAAGACGTTGGCTTTAATGTGAACGCTTCACGGTTCCGATCCCCACAACCCCAAAAACCTTTTTCATCTATACTACTATTAAGGCCCGTTTACTAAAACTACCCACTAAAACTACCCCTAAAACTTCGCTTCTGTTAAGGCCTTTTCGACACCCTTTCCTCTCCTACAGGTTCGACTCATCCCTCGGTTACGCACCATGGCTGCGCCTGCTGCTGCTGGTCAGGTGACATTTCTTTGATCAGGTGACCGATGACTAATTTGTCGGGCTCCACTTTCGCGTGGCCAACACGGCCTTAAGTACTAAATAACACAAGTAGCCTCCGTATGACAAAACGTTCTGAGTACGTATACAGTCAATAATGTCAAATTTTATGATGTATATGTCAGATGACGCCTAGCAATACATTGTTGCCAATTCCGGATCTATAAATAGCAACCCTCGTATTAGGAAGTAATAAAATTATTTGCATTTTTAAGGTATCAGAATGATTTTACAGCTCTTTGACACAATTCAGCTCCGTTCACGGTCCAATTCAGGTCCGTTAACGGTTATGTGGAATACTTCTAAGTCCCCTGAAAGTTTCCTAGTGCTGGTTCAGATCTGTAGTCACGGCTGATCTTAAAATGACGACAACGAAAGACCGTCGGTAACTCTATTTCTCTTCGGTACCGCGACGAGTCTTTGGAGGAGGCGAGGAAGACTCGAAGTTGCCAGATTTTAGCTTTTCTTCAATCCTGAATGTTTTTCCTGTGGTAACAAGTGGTAATCTGACGAAGGGGGGTCGGGACTGTGTGCTGGGTGAAGGTGAAGTTCAAAGTCTATGTTCTGATGATGATGTTTTGGCTTCAATTTTCAATAAAGCAGATTTGAGAGTAGCTTCGATAGACATAGCAGTAAAAGAATTCGAAGTAACTGGCATTTATCTCAAAAATCGTATTTGGTGACGATGACTATATCAGTTCCTATTATTGAAGATTTAACACTTCGAAATGAAATAATGACATAGCAACTGCAGCATTTACTACACATGTAACGAATGAAACCGGAGATATTGCTAGTTCTTCACGTAGTATTTGTCAAATCTTAAGTCCAGTGCCTTAAAAAAAATCAGAAAACAAAAATACGTTCCAAGAAACAACACTCACAAATATTGACTGCCACTCCCTTAAAGGCAGAGTTAGAAGAAATGGAGAGGAATAGAAGTTTAAAAGAGAAAAGCCTTAGCAAATAGAAAAACTATCAAGAGAAGAGTGTTCATTTCCAGTAGCGATGACGAAGTTCTTCTAGCACAATTATGCAATGACGACGATTATGACAACACGGGCACAGACAAAGAAAATAATTATATTGATGCTGGATCCATAAAGAATGCAGTGGTAAAGACATTGCCGAAAATTTCATTTGCGACTACTGTTAAAATTAATAAGGCAGGGGGCGGATAGTCCGCTTGGTGAGTGGCCCCACCACCTTTCCGAGCTGAGAGGAGTAAACCTCTGAAAAAAAATCCCCAAGCTTAAGGTGGAAATCCATCGTGCCGAGGAGCGGAATGGCACAGGGTTAAAGTGTCTCTAACGATATCTCCGGATACCTAGCGCCCTCCGTTAGTAAATAGCGTTCCCATGGTAAATCGGGGCTCTGCCTTGGGTGACCGTTTTTCCCTTGAACCCAAATATATTTATGGAGAATAAAATACATAATATTATACAAGGCGGTAGGGTTTTGCGGACAAGAACCCTTCGGAACCGTCGGGAGGATTTGTCCGGGGTTGGTGAATCTGGAGCGAGTGGCGGTTCCCAACTCTATGGCACCACAAGAATGGCAATGAAAGAGGCAATCGAACAACAATTAGATCATCTAAGTCTAGCACCACCAAAGACTTTACTACAAAATCAACAGAGAGCGGAAATTAATAATGGAGTAGAAGATCAAAATTCCCCGGTACTTGCTGGCTCGCCCCTAATAAGGAAGGCTGTCACTAGGACCGAACGCACTCTACGCATCAGATGGAAACGCGAAATGAATATTGATGTAATGCGTGCCTATTACTACGTAAACCAGTGCGGAGATAACCCGCTACCTGGATGGAGGCATGCACTCCACCAAGAATATAAAAAGAGGTTCCCTGAAACTCAGCCGTCGAAGCAAAACTTAGCCGACCGTAAAAATGTAATTCTAAGGAAAAACTATCTAACCGAATCGGAATTAATGAACATCAAGAGAGAAATCGGTAATGAACTACATCAAAACATTACATATCAACAACATCAAGAAGATACTATGGACGTTCTTAACTTGAATACAGAGCAACAAGTAGAACAAACTCGAAATGTATCACCAGAAGTCTCAAACCCATTGAATAGACCAAACATTCCAGTACTGCCTAATATTGCAAAATCACGTATTACTCTAATGCAGATTAATAGAGTTTTGGAATCACATCTATCTGGGATGATAAATCTAAGCGATGTACATCTTGCATTATACTGTGCAGCAGTCATCGACTGTCATCGAAATTTCAGGTCAAAAGACTTACACCCATAATGCGGCTGGCCGTAGTATCCGGAAAAATACACCTGTCTGGAAAACGCGCCTTGAAAACAATATTAATGAGTTCCGGAGGAAAGTTGACATTATCTCAAAGTATCTTTCTGATAACCAGTCAAATAAAGTAGCGAGAAAAGCAAAAATAATTGCCAATAAATCTGGCATTGATTTCGATGATTCAAACCTGGCAGAAAAATTGTTAGATCTAATAGATCGGTTTAGGCAAAAAGCTAAATCGAAAGGAACCAGGCTAGCAAGATATAATGAACTAGAAAAGCGAAAACATCAAAATTCAGTATTTGCAAATAGCCAAAAGAAATTTTATAGAGAACTCGAAGCAGAAGGTAACAGCAAGTCAGAACTTAAGAATATGGATGTGTCTTCCTTTGCGGAATATTGGAGATCGGTTTGGAAAAAATCAGACGGCTACGAAAAATTGGCTCCTTGAGTTAAAACCATTCAAGAACAGACAAATGCTCTCCCAGATATGGAGTCTAACGATTTCACAGAGATTGACATTTGCACCGCTGTCAGGAAGACTCACAACTGGAAGGCGCCTGGACCAGATGGATTGCATAACTTCTGGATTAAAAGCCGCCTAGCCCGTACTTGCAAATGCATTTAAAGAGGTTTTAATAAATCCAGACACTTTCTCCGACTTCCTAATGGAGGGCAATACATACCTACTGTTCAAAAAAGGCGACGTTAAGCAACCCAATAACTACAGACCAATCACATGTCTGTCAGTATTATATAAACTGTTCACCGCCCTACTCAATGAAAAAATCTACCAACATTGTGATAAAAACAACATTTTTGAAGAAGAACAGAAAGGATGTATAAGAGCAAGTATGGGCTGCAAGGAACAATGGACGATCGATGCTGTAGTTCTTGAGCAAACGCGAAAAAGAAAACGCAACTGAAATATCTGCTATATAGACTACAAGAAAGTATTCGATAGTGTCCCTCATGACTGGCTGGTTGAGGTTCTGAATTTCTATAAAATTAGCCCCCAGATTATTTTAATTCTTTAAAGTGCCTGATGGGGAAGTGGAAAACGAATCTTTTTGTCGGCCAACAATGTATTGCTGCTACAAATATCAAGAGGGGAATTTTTCAGGGAGTTAATATATATATATATATATATATATATATATATATATATATATATATATATATATATATATATATATATATATATATATATTTTAGATTCGTTTTGAAAACGGGGGGAGAAGGCTCCCCAAAACGTTAACGTTAAAAGTTTGTATTTTTTTTCTTTAGGGAAATTTATTACACAAAAAATCACTGAGAAATTTGTCTCCGTTTGGTTTTTTGTTTTTACCCAGTGATCCTTTAGAACAGATATATTTGATATTTTTTGAGTTCGTGATCTTTGCGAAAAACTCAAAAAGAAGAAAAAAATATATGAACACGTTACAATCATTCAGACATTATTACACATACCTTGTTTCAAAACTAAGTACATTTGTCATTTATGGTGTTTGGTATGGTCTTCTAACATGCAACTGAACAAAGTTAATAAGAAATATTCTCTTTTCCCTATATTATGGTATCGATAATGATTCTGACATAAAGACACTGTTAACTTACAATGAATCTGCAGATAAAAGAATATACATTTAATAGTTAGCAGTCTTGCGTTCTATCACAGCCAAGTGTAATGTGCTGAATCAAAAATTAGGGTTTCATTTTTTTCTCTACAAGGGCAGAGAAGGTGGAATGATGAAGTAAGTTTATTTACAAGATTGTAAGATAAGAATACTGCCATGCGGTATGGTAAACCTAGCGATCATTTTTAATACGTTGCGTGAAATGAATATAAATGTGAATCGTACAGCGTAAGGTTATTTTGCTGCCATGTGTGTAATTTAGGAGGATGGTAATGTCTTTTTTGGTTTTTACTACCTTTTTTCATTTGGCCTTTCCCCCTAAAAATAAAAATTTTTAAAGTAAGGAAGTAGAACAAGCGACTGGTAAAGTGTTGTTTCTTCAAAATGAAAAATTAGCCCGTAAACTTGATGTACTAAATTTATTATTTAAATCTGGGGTCATTAGGATTTTGATTTTGCTCATTTTAAGGATGAGGATTTTCATCATTATTATACAGAACCTCCATTTTATCCTATACCCCACAAGACTAGTGATGTCTTTAAACTTAATAACTCTAATTTTTTATGTTGGATTATTTCAAGATTTTTATTAGCTTTTTCAAAATAGCATTTGACGTTCTGATAAAATTTCAAGACTTTCGGATTATTAGAAGCAGAGTAAACGCACTTAAGGTGTCAGTGTGTTTTGCACCATCGGTAGGAAAATAAACTTCGAACAAAGAGCGAATGCTAAGTTTTGTTTTAACTTTGGTGAAACATTTATCGAAACGTTTGAAACGTATGGTGATGATTGTTTATCCCGTGGCGGAGTCCACGAATGGTTTAAACGATTCAAAGAACGTCGTAAGGATGACATCAAGACGTCGCCAGGGGACGTTACCGTATAACGTTGACCTATATTGTCCGATTTTCGGAATTAAAAACGACTGGGTTTGGTTCGATTACTTTGGGAGAGAGGCATCCGAACTTAGTAATCGAAGATACACAGTTCGTCTATTTGTACTACCAGTATATATATATACTGGTAGTATATATACTATAAATATAGCTAATTATTATATATTGATGAATGAGACAGAACTTTGCTTGTCTTTTAAAATATATTTAGAACATCAAGTTTGGGTAATAATATATATAATTCAATTTGATTTAAGTATAGCATAATGATTCTAATCAGTTTTTTATACAGGATGTCCCGAAACTCAACATCAAGCTGGTGCCGAACGAAAGGCCAGGTTATACCAGTTGTGACAAAAAATAAGAAAAAAATCCATGTCACCGTATTAAGTGATAAGGCATATTTTTGAAAATCTTGAAATTCGACACTCCAGGCTATATCTTTAGGTACTGTAATCACAAATTTCTGGCAAGTTATTTCAAAATATGGCCCATTTAGTCCAGATTTCAAAATGGTACAACAATTAGCACGTTTCTTCCCACAAAAACTATTATTGCTTATTTTTTTGCAAAAGGATTATATTTAAAAAATTCATACCATGATAAAAAATATTTTTGTGTGCTCAAAAAATGGACTTTATCAGTGTAAGTGAGATGGACAGATGTGATAGAGTGAGATACATAGTGACGCTATTCGACGACGAATTAGAGAGAGACAGATTGACATTCAACTTTAAGATGGAATACTTAGTGAATATTTCAAAATATTTTAACAATTGGCATGTTTCTTTCCACAGAAAATGTTATTGCCTTTTTTTTCCAGACGAACCTTATTTCAAATAACCTCAACCCAAAGACATTATGTGTGAGTCAAATTAATAAAGGTCTATTATTTTATTAATATAAAACGTAATAAAAATGAAACAAAATGAATTATTGTAATACTTTTATTCATCACAATATTTTTATTTAAAACCAAAGTAATAACATTTCGAAATTTTTGATTTCGATTCGATTTCCGATTTTGATGTAGATCTGTACCTGCCGGAGTTATTATCAAGTAATTTGGATCAGATTTATAATATTAATTCTATAGACGATAATGTGGAATACCTTTCGAATAAAATAATTTCGTTGTTCAATATTTATGCTCCTTTTCAGTCAGTACGTGTAAGTAAGCCCAGGGCGCCTTGGCTGGCTTATCCTATTAAAGAGATGATTAAGGAAAGAAGGAGAGCATATACTAATTACAGGCAAAGTCCGTCACCGGAAAGATATAGGTACTATCAGGATATTCGTAATTTGACTCTCTCTTCGATTCGAAGAGAAAAGAAAGCTTATCTGGCTTGTTTTGAACAAAATAAAGATTGAAGAAAACTTTGGTTCAAGATTGCAACACTGAATATTAAGAAGTCGACTACGTCTGAACTTCCATCAGGCATTCGCGATCCATATTTGATTAATAACTACTTTATGTCTATTTTTCATACTGCAAATGTTAACCAAGACATTTTAAACTTCTATTGCAGTAATAGGTTGGATGTAGATAAGCCTACCTTTGATTTTACACTTGTTGGGCCTGCGCCCATTTCAGATATAATAAAAGGTATTAAAGCAAACGCTTCTGGGGTTGACGGCATTACATTGTCTATGATAAAAATATGTTTTCCGGTTGTCCTACTACATATAGAACATATAGTTAAAAGGTGTTTGGAAAGTAAATACTTTCCAATAAAATTGCGCCGGGCTGTCGTTGTTCCAATTCCCAAAGTTACTCGCCCACTTGCCCCATCAGACTTAAGACCAATGAGCCTATTGCCCATAATGTCAAAAATACTAGAGCGAGTTGTAAAATGTCAAATGACCAGTTTTCTGGATAATGCTAGAATACTCCCCGCTGGACAGTCAGGGTTTCGAGCCTCGCATAGTACACACAGATTTGTTAAATTTGAATGACACTTTGATGAACAGTTTGGACAGGGGAATGGCAGTAGCTTTGGTTTCTGTAGATTACTCAAAAGCTTTTGATAAGATAAATCATGCACTTTTGTGGGCGAAATTAAATTATTTTGGTTTTTCCACTAATGTTCAGCATTTCTTTCAATCATACTGCATGGTAGGAGTCAATGTACGAAGTTGGAGGGGCACCGTTCTGAATTTCAGCTGATTCAGTCCGGCGTACCGCAGGGGTCTGTCTTGGAATCCTTTGCTGATGATACCCAACTTGTTCATTCTTTTTCTCCACTTAGACCTGATCTGGCGGCTGCGGCATTGAATGCCGATATTCGCAGTCTTTGTGCATATTCCGCCGATCACAACTTATCAATAAATGAAAGTAAATCAAGTGTATTATTTTGTTCCAATAATGTTAGAAATCGTATCAGAAATGTACTAAAGATTAACATCGGTTCTCATGATTTGCAGTTCTCTTCAGAAGCAAAGATATTGGGACTTACAATTGATGAAAGGTTGAGGTTTACCAGCCATGTAAAGAATATGTTATTGAAAGTCTATCTTAAAATCAGAACATTGTATGCTAATCGGTATCTAATTAACTTTAAATTGAGAAAAAAAACTTTGCGAAGAATTTGCCAATCTTCAGCTATTGTAATATGGAATATTATCCTTGTTTAGATTGTTTTACTAAGCATAAGTTACAGAGAGCACAAAATAATCTAGTCAGATTCATTTGTGGAATTAGGAAGTTTGCTCATGTCTCACATAACTATAAAAAATTAGCTTGGTATTCAGCTTAGTACCTTACGAACAATGTGGCAAGTTTGTAAGAGAACTGCTCGTTGTCCTACTGTGGTAATCGATTTTGAAACACCAAGAATTTCCAGATTTTTGGAAAAGGTTTTGCTTACTAGGCCTTCGGCGGATATAACAAAAGGTAACACCTCCACTTTCTGGAGTTTCCATTGATTTTTCAGATCAATTGCAAGATTTTCGTACTTCGTAACCTTTTCCATTTCAGTTTTTCTGATGTTATGAGAGAGTGGTATAGCAATGTCAATTATGAAAGCTATAAAATATATATGAAAGCGAAAAATATAAATTATTTTTAGATTCGTTTTGAAAACGGGAAGAGAAGACCTCCCGAAACATTAACGCTCAAAAGTTTGTATTTATTTTCGAACATTTTATACTTTTTAAATTTTTGTTCGTTAGGCAAATTTATTACAGAAAAAAGAAACACTGATAAATTAATTAAATTGTCAATGTAAGTATCATTGACATACACAAAAATGAGAGGAGAATACTTCCCAAAACGTTAACGTTAAAAGTTTGTATTTTTTAGGACATTTTTATATTTTTAAAATTTCGTTTGTTAGGCAAATTTGTTACAAAAAAGAATCACTGAGAAATTTGTCTCCGTTTGGTTTTTTGTTTTTACCCAGTGATTATTTACATAAGAACAGATATTTTTGATATTTTTTGAGTTTTAGATCGTGGCGAAAAACCCAAATAAAGGAAAAAAATATATGAACGCGCCACAATCATTCAGACATCACTGATAAATTAGTCCCCGTTTTGTTTTTTACCCAGTGATTCTTTTATTTACGTAAGAACATCAAAATATCAAGAGTATATTTTGGTGCGTTTCGGGCTTTGTGGGAATACAAGAATACACATATACAGGAGATATTACACAGTTTATTTATGATCGAGAATAGTTTTATAGTTGCAGTTTTAAAAAATGAGATTGAATGAATTGAATAATAGTGATTACGGAACACAAGAGACACTCTCTTGTCGACTGTTCACGATATAGGTCTTGACTTGACTGTTAAGAGGACTGAACTGCTCTGAAATGAATTGTGAAGAAACTGAACTGGAGTGAAGGCCTTCTTTCCCTGCCTTTTACAACCGTCCTCGACCCTGACAAAAATCCAAAAATATTGGCCTTCCAATAACAGCCATCGAAGTACCGTCGGCTTAAACTAACTAAACCGACTCGAAAAAGGAATATAATTGGGATTTTCCAGACAAAATATTTGTAAACTTATAAAATAACTAGGGGTTCCAGATGGTTGTATAGTGGCCATGGCCCTTCATAAAACCACTATGGAATAATCAGTAAATAGTAACAATATAAACACAAACAAGAAGTTTGGCGAACCGAACGGATTCCGGAAGATTGAAAAGATGCTATAATCCATCTGCTATCTGCCATCTGCAATGTCTACTAGACAGAGCACAGGGACAGTTAGAACCTAAAATTGGTGAATATCAAGCAGGCGTTCGACCGGGCAGCTCCTGTCCGGAACAGATCCTGAATCTAAAGTTGATCCTAAGATATCAAAAACTGTACAATAAAAATCTTGTCTGTACATTTGTGGATTTCAAAAAAGCATATGATTCTATTAACTGGAAATATTTATTCCAAATGTTGAAAGAACAAGGACTAGATCTGAAAACGCAGGCAATTATTAAAGCAACACTAACTATCACAAGGTCAAAAGTCAAATTCATGGGTGACATCTCAGAGCCCTTCGAAATTAAAACTAGAGTGAGACAAGGGGATGGACTCTCGCCACTCTAATTTAACTGTGTTCTAGAAAAAGTAACACAGGAGTAGCGTGAAAAAAAAGCGGCCCTGAATATTGACCAGCCCATTAAACTGGGGAGAACCAACATCAAAATATATTTTCTGGCGTTTGCTGATGATCTAGCAATTTTGGCTCAAGATATATTAACGACACAAAAACAGATTGAAATCCTAAAAGAAACAGCAGAAAAGGTAGGACTCCAAATTTCCAAATTTCCAAATTTCCTACAACAGGGCGCAGTAATTTGAATAGAAAGAAAGATATAGAAGAGATTGAAAAGAAAGAAAGAAAAATCTTAGGCCCCAAACAAATAAATAGCACAACATAGCGACTTCGAGAAAACCAAGAAATCAAACAATACACAGACATACATAGCGATATGAGAAAAAGAAGACTTAAGTTTTATGGACCCATAAAACGAAATAATCCGAGTAGGCTAACTAGACAAATAGTTGAATTTTATGAAAATAGGAGTAGAGCTAAAGTAGAAATAATTAAATGGATTGCTGCAATTAGAAAGGACTTAAGATCAGCAAATATTACACAAAGTGAAATTGAGGAGAGAAACTGTTTCAGATACAAGATTAATGCTTGGGAGGTTGCCCAGAGAGAAAAATGTAGGAATACCGGAACAACTTGGTCTGACGAAAGGAAAGAATCTCATAGTGAAAGGAAGAAATCAGTATGAGCGCAAAAAAAGGCAAACAACAACAAACGCTCCCAACTGTTCGTCGCGTGGTCCACCAGGGTCCATACGTGAATAATAATAATAAATAAACATAAAAATATATACAAATAGCGGCCATAGACGTTCATAAGCCTATTTCTAAATAATAAAATAAATTGTAAAATGTAAGTACACTATAAACATAAAATACTTCGAAATAATTAAAAAAAAAATTGAAAGGAAAATAATCAATATGGTAGGTGAGTGTGGACGATTTTAATGCAGACACAAAATATTTTTTGAGTTTCAGATCGTGTTGAAAAACCCACAAAAAAAATATATGGACACGCCACAACCATTTAGACAATGGTAAGAGTTTTTAGAAATGTGTTTCTTTTTCAGAAAAAAATAACCAATGCTATTTTTGTGGAAAGAAAAATTCCAATTGTTGTATCATTTTGAAATCTTGACTAAATGGGCCATCTTTTGAAATAACTTGTGTTTTTAAAAGATAGAGTGTCCAAGTTAGCTGACATAATTTTTTAAACCATGACTCAATGAAACTTTTTTTAATACATTAATAACGTTCATTGTTTGATTTGTGACTGCGATTAATAGAATGGTTAGTTAGGATCACGTTATAAGAAAAAACACTGAAAAATTGGGAAATTTGTGATCACAGTACCTAAAGAGTACCTTAGGGTATCGAATTTCAAGATTTTCCAAAATATGCCTATTATCACTTAACACGGTGACACGAACTTTTTTCTTATTTTGCCAGAACTGGTATAACCTGGCCTTTTGCGCGGCACCCGCTTGACATTGAGTTTCGGGAGACCCTGATATAAAGCAGATTTGAAAAAATTCCGCTGTTTGCATATTTTTTTATGAGTTAGACTTTTTCATGCGATCTTAAAGTAATATAAAATAAAAATAAAGGTAAACGGTCCAAAGACCTACAGTTTTATAATTGATATATGTACGAAGAGAAACATTATTTGCTACATATTTACCTGATGATTCCATTGATTGGCGAAGATATCGTCGGTACCATTTCAAGCTCCACCAGTAGTGGAAAATGGTCAGAGTAGACGTGAGGATGTGGACAACCGATGACTTTATTCTGTGTCAACCATTCTTGAGAAATTGGACCAAGAAGACCTAGAGGTGTCATTGTATTTTTAGCATAAAATATATAATCAATTATGCCCTTGAATTCAAATCTAAAACAAAAAAACGAAAAAAAAACTGAATTTCTTCCTAGATATTCCTACATACGCAAAATAATTAAATTTTCTCATATAACACATCACTTAATAAGTTCGTAGAATGACATATAAATGGCGCCACTATTGACAAATCCATATTATTTTTAGGAAGTATTATTATTCAAATTTCATGACAATCTGAGGTTTATTTCACAAGTTACAGTAGTTTTAGTAACGCTATTCTTAACTAAACTCAAACAGATTTACCACTAAAACCCGAATCACTTTTTTTAATCTTCTCGACGCACGTTTCGCTAACCATGGTACCATCATCAGAAGATGATTTAATCTCCTCCCTAAATCATATCCTGATAATGCTAACATGGTTAGCGAAACGTGCGCCGAGAAGTTCAAAAAAGTGATTTGGTGTTTGGTGGTAAATCTCTTCGAGTTTAGCTATCATTTACACAATTATGACATTTACATCATTAGGACAATTTTAATTTTTGAATGTTGACAATTGAATTAGAATAACGATATTGGAAAAATCGTAACGATATTATTTTTTCATTTCTATCCTATTCAATACTCACGTGTAATTGGTAAAAGGCATAATTTCGTCATTATATGCAGAAGCTAATTTGAAGGAATGCGTAAAATCATTTGGTTTATCACAGCTGAGGATCTTTTCTAAACAGGCCTTATAGCTAAACGTTTTGAAGTCTTTGTGGTCCTGTGATACTCTGCCGGTGCTCAAGAATTCAATCACGCCAGAATCAGGGAGTGAATTAAAGTCTCCACACAGTACCTAAATAAAAAAAGAAATATATATATATATATATATATATATATATATATATATATATATATATATATATATATATATATATATATATATATATATATTGTGGCGAAGTTATCGTCAGTACCCGGTAATACATTCCAGCGAGAAATATTTTTTTTAGTGTCAATGTCAGCGTCAATATCAGTAGTGTGTAAAGAACAGTATATTTTTATTAGTAGAAGTATTAGTGTTGTATTGTATCTTGGAAATATATAGGAGCTTTTAAATTGAAAGCTAATTTTTGATTAAGTGCCCCGACCCCCGAAGGATTGTCACGGGGAAATGAATAAGTAGAAGAATTATAAGGAAACAATCCATGACAATATATATATAGATATAGATATATATATATATATATATATATATATATATATATATATATATATATATATATATATATATATATATATATATATATATATATATATATATATATATATATATATATATATATATATATATATATATATATATATATATATATATATATATATATATATATATATACCCTTTGTATCAGACCTTGACGTGGTTTGAGTAGGACAATGAACCTTTGAGCTATACCGTCTGGAGCGTAAGTTTCTGGGAGGGTCACCCATGGCGGACGCAATATGATCCAAAATCTGGCAACCCGCATTGGACTAGCATGGCAGATTACGGTCCATGCATTCAATATGACAGTACAACTTCAAACACGGCCCTCATTCCCCGGAGGCCAAGGGGCAACTACCTACGACAGCGGGAAGATCTGCCCCAAGGCAGAGGGTGCTAAGAATCACCGGGTTAGATCAGGCTGCCATTGGAATTTTAACATTGCTACGCTTAATATACGGACAATGAAACCGGAGACCCGTCTGCAAGAACTGTTAATCCAACTTGATAACATACATTGGGATATTATTGGGTTCTGTGAAACACGAAGAAACGGCGAAGAGCTAATCAAATTAGAACCAATTGGTCACGTACTCTACACCCGAGGTATGTTGTGGAATTGGATTCCTCATCAATCGAAAGTTGAAAGACAGTATAGTTAAATTTGAAAGTATATCCGACAGATTAGCCTAATGCGACATTCGGCTGAATAAAAAGTTTAAGATTCAAATCGTCCAAGTATATGCACCAACTGCAAGCCATAGAGATGAGGATATTGAGGAATTTTAACATGATGTGGCTCAACTTTTAGACAAAGAGAAGCGTAGGTAAAAAATCCTGAGGGGCGACTTTAATGCCAGAATCGGAAAAGCAAGAACTGGTGAAAATGCAACTGGCGCATATGGAAATGGTGAGCGGGACAATAGAGGTGACAGGCTGGTTGACTTTGCTGAAGGCCAAGAACTCTATATTATGAATTCGTTTTACAAGAAAAAGATTAACTGAAAATGGACCTGTAAAAGTCCATCTGGACTCACACGTGAAATTGATTACGTCAAACGATAAAGCACTATTTTGCAATTGTACCATTTTAATGTGAGAAGTGACCACCGAATAGTAAGCGTAAAGATTAGGATAAACTGCCGAAAAGAGCGCGAAAGAATGATAAGGTCAAAAAGGGGCAAAGTGGATGCTGGGAAGCTGCAGGAGAGGAGCAGAGATGTTGAAATTGCTTAGTCGAATCGCTTTGCTGTATTACAAGACTCGGAGGAGATGGAAATTACAGACCAATATGAAGAAATCGCCAACTATGTGCTTAAAAGGGCGGCTTTAATAGCACCAGAAGATAAATGTTTCAAACAGTCAAAAAATTCCAATGAGACCATTAATTTAATGAAAAAACGCCGCACAATGAAGAATGCAGAATGTCGAGAACGTTGAGCTTTGCAAAACTATAAGAAAACGTATTCGAGAGAAAACGCGCCGATTCTTCATTCAGCCTGTGTAAAAAACTCTGGAAGAAAACAGGGGAATTAACAAAGCTAAGCAAAAGCTAAGAAAGAATAGGACACAAATGTTTTCCTTGATGCGTGAGGATGGTACAATATGCAGCGACCGGACGAAAATGTTAGAGATTGTCCGAAGATTTTATTCAAAATTATATGAAGGCCATAATCAAGCAATAACAGTAATGCTCACTGAAGAACAAGTAGCGGATATCCTGGTGGAGGAAGTGACAAAGGCTATAGACTCGATGAAAAATGGCAAGGCTCCAGGAAAGGATAATATAACTGTGGAGATGTTAAAAGCTGGTGGTCGGACTTTACATAAAACACTAGCAAAATTATTCTCAAAATGCCTCAAAAAACAAGAAGTACCCAGCTTATGGAAAAATGCAGAAGTGATTCTTTTACATAAGAAAGGAGCACGGGAAGATTTAAACAACTGCCGTACAATAAGCCTCCTATCAGCGGTGTACAAAGTTTTCACCAGGATAATATATAAAAAGATACTAACAAATCTTAATGAGGCACAACCAAGGGAACAAGCAGGATTCAGTATAATGGATCTCATCCAGGTCCTACAGTAGGTCATAGAAAGACACAACGAATACATTATGCCACTGGCCTTGGCTTTTATCGATTATGAGAAGGCATATATATATATATATATATATATATATATATATATATATATATATATATATATATATATATATATTTATATATATATATATATATATATATATATTTATATATATATATATATATATATATATATATATATATATATATATATATATATGTATATATATATTACAGAAACCTTTCACCCTTTCTCCACGTAGTGCCACCGATCGTCTTCGCCCAACTGTCCACCATACGACGTCATGTGTCTCTCGGGACCGGTTTCTAGCCTTTCAGCCGTCATCAGCAGAGCTCCTGACGAACGCAAGGAAAGCAGTTGAGAGAGACGATCCACGGTTCCATTACCCTACCTTGTGGGCATATATATATATATATATATATATATATATATATATATATATATATATATATATATATATATATATATATATATATATATTGTATTGTGACAAATAGTAGGTACTAATTAATTAAGTAATTTAGCTTTTTTTTCTGGGAATTTGGTTTATTTGGTCGTTATAAAGGACATCTGCTTATTTATGTCGGTTTATTTACAAAAAATGTAGTTGTTTTATTTACAAAAATTGTAAAAAAAAGTTCAGTTTGTAACCCTTATTTTCTATGTGTAAGATTTTAAAATCGTTATTAAATCTGTTTTTCTTTAATAAGATATTCCGCTTATGTTGAGTCCATTTTATTATTTAGATAGCCGTGGTTGTGGTCTGCGATTCTGAGTTTAAATGATCTACCTGTTTGTTCTATATAAAATTTATTGCACAAACTATAATCCATATGGGAGAAGCCTGATTTATTGTTGTAAAAATTTTCACAACTGTAGAGGCATATCAATTCTTCCATCGGAACCTTCGGTGTGAAACATTAAACTTAAAGGGATTTACCACTAAACACCGAAACTTTTTTTTTAAATAGAAAAATGCAAGAAAATAATAAACCGAAAAAACGACCTATTCCGTTCAGTCAACTTTTTCAGTTAATAATGTAAAGGTCAGAAAACTTCACGGTTCATTTTTTCCTTCTTTTGTTCTCTTTCCCCCCTTTTTTTCTTGTATCCCTTTTCTACATGCTTCATTAGGTAGATAGTGCGGCTTCGTAGGTAGTAGGTTAGCAATTAGGGTTCCCATAGAAACAGAACGTAGTTTAGCTTTAGAATTAGATTAAACCATTTCTTGATGATGCTAACATGGTTAGCGAAACGCGCATCGAGAACTTAAAAAAAAGTGATTCGGTGTTTAGTGACTCTTTGAGTTTAGTGTAGATATATAAACAATTAATAAAAGCCTAGACCCATTTTGAAATTGAGAAAATCCATAAGAGAAAAATAAACATCCACATTCTGGAGAATCATAAAAAAAGGGAATCGTTATAAATACACTAAAACGGATATTGGTGGTAACAGCACTTGGCACCAGAAAAAAAATTCAGAGGAACGTGGTAGTGTAAGGCCCTGTAGCAGGTAAAGGGGCGAAGTAATGCACTTGTGTATAACCCAAGAAGTAACAGGTAAACCAAGAAGTTCAGGTAGGGATAGTAGTCCGGTCAAATCAGACAGAAAAATAAAAGTGAAGATACATAAATTCACATCAAGCTGGAAGTGACTAAAATTGTTCAAAACATAATTAAAAAGCCGGTCGCGTTGGTGCGGCGGTAAGAGCGTCTGCTTTGCCGAATCCGCGCTGGGGCGGTAGCTGGTTCGATTCCAGCGCTCGGATGGTTATTTTTCTTTCTTCTGTCCGTTTATCTTTCCTAAATGTTTGTGATTGTTTCTAGGCAAGAGTGTAAAATCCGACTACGAATTACCTCTCAGTCACGCCAGTTAAAGGCTGGGTAAGGCCGGATGCCTTCTGAGAAGTGTTCTACGTTGGTCACTCGCCAGTCGGTAGGTTTCCTGATAGACTTATGGGTAGGCACATAACCAAGGGTTTATAGCCCGAGGGGGGTGCTGGCCTGGGTTTGTCGGAAGCTGATGACCGTGGTTCGGAACCCACGTTAAGCTGTAGGTCCAGTCGCTAAATAGCCTAGTTGCTGATGCGCCTCTAACCCAAACACTTTACTTTTACTTTATAATTAAAAATAACATTTCAAAATTCCCCATCGTTCCGGTACGTGGAAAAAATTAACTCGAGGTTAAAGTTAAAAAAATGGTTTCATCAAAACGGTAAGTTTTATCGTAAAATTACCTTAGACAAAAATTGTAGATCATAAAATTATCTATAAAAAAGGTATCAATATTTTTTTTCCTAAGAGCCACCGTTCCTGAGACATAACGATTTAAAAAGTTGTAAGCGTCATAATATGCATAAGTACGTCACGTATATACATATCTGTAGCTGTAATATAAGTAAAAATATTTTTCTACCGGTGATTATAACTTACATTTAAAATATAAAATATACATAAGTTTAACTTATCAAGGAAATAACCAAAATTCTACAAGAAGTTTGGCGAACCGAACGGATTCCGGAAGATTGGAAAGATGCTCTAATCCATCCACTACATAAGAAAGGAGATAGAACGGATGTAAACAACTATAGAGGGATATCTCTTCTCCCAGTTTGTTACAAGATTCTATCTCAATGTCTACTAGACAGAGCACAGGGACAGTTAGAACCTAACAATGGTGAATATCAAGCAGGTTTTCGACCGGGCAGATCCTGCCCTGAACAGATCCTGAATCTAAAGTTGAATCGCGAATCTTTATTCCGTATCTTGAAAGAACAAGGATTAGAACTGAAAACGCTGGCAATTATTAAAGCAACGTTAACTAACACAAGGTCAAAAGTTAAATCCATTGGTGAACGTAAACAGGGCCGGGCCTAATAAAATAACAGGTAAAAAGATAAAATACGTTTTATACCTGGTTTAGTAGTTTCGAAATATTTTTAGTTTAGTTCGTATTATTTTTTTAAACAGTGCAGTTCTATATATACGATCGTACTTTTTGTTATTCCAAACGTGCTAAAAATGGGGCGTTCTTGGCAAGATAATGATCATTGTGCCTCAGGTAGTGCTAATTTTAAAAGAAAACATTTACCGTCCGATTATTAATTAAGGATTATTAATTAGGATTAATTTCCTAAGCAAATTGTTAAAAATGTGTATGTTTCTTTATTGAATAGGGAAGCAGAAACGTCTTCATTAACGAAAACTCCATTGTCTACAGTTAAAGATATTGTAACGAAGCCTATTGAAGCCAAAAAAGTTCGTAGTGATTCTGGTAAAAGCAAATGTGTTGACGAAGGCGACAAAGACTTTATTCGAAGCAAAATTTACACTATGTAAGAAGAGGAATCTGTACTTACATTGCATTAATTGCAACATCGACTAATGAAAGATGAAACGAACAATTTTTGCAGCAGAACTAGCCTCCGGAGAATATTATATCAAATGGGTTTTGCTTATCGGACCATTAATAAAAGACAGATATTAATTGAATCTGAAAGACAGACAATTAATTGAACGATTGCGATGATGGCGGTTTGACTACGAAAACTCTATAAAAAAATACAGAGATTAGAAAATAGTCCCATTATTTACCTTGATGAAACATGGTTTGATACGCATAAGACACCAGCAAAAGGATAGGTAGATACATCAAGAAAATGCCAAACGAAAGTCTCAGCGAAAAGGGAAAATTAATTACAATTTTACATGCTGGTTCCGAGGATGGATGGGTTCCAAATTGTTTACGGCTGTCCACCAAAAATATTACACATTCAACTTTGGACTACCATGACGACATCACAGCAGAACCTTTTGAAGATTGGTATATAAATAGGACTTTTACTCAATGTGCCTAAGGAAAGCGTAATTGTCATGGACAATGCTAGTTATAACCGCCAAAAAATAAAGTTCCTAATGTAAATAACATTAAATTGGAAATTCAGTATAGAAATAGGAAATCAATAGGAAAAAATGTATAGAAATATTAAAGATATTTAATAATAAAAAAGAACATGTATGTGATCCCATTGCTACCGATATGGGACATCCCCCGACTGAATTTTTAATCCAATTGAGCATATGTGTATCGTTGCTATCACTTGAGATATCGCTCAAGTGATAGCAAATGCAGTCACGAAGCAAATAAACCTTAAACAAAATAACCTTAAACAAAAATTTAATGAATATGAGGTAAAAAATAATTGTAAATTGTCCAAACTTGAGGCTGAAATTAAAATAATTCAAGAGGTAAATAGTCCAAAATACGACGGATTGGCACGCAAAGTAGAAAGAATTCAGTAAGCGACAAAAAACAACAATGTGCGATTTATTGGGATACCGGAGACATCGAACGAAAATATTCAGACCAAGGTCATCGATATCCTACAGACGACAATGAAATTGGATGTAAACAAAAATCAGCTGATATCTGTGTGCCGATGTAAACATAGGAAATTGAATCGTCCAAGACATGTTGTTGCGGTATTCCAAACCAACGAAACTAAAATAAGCGAAATCTTCGAGGCACAGGAGTATTTGCAGGCGAGGATTTAACTGTTAAACGATTAAAAATAGCCCGGGAAGCATCCGAGTTATATGGCTTTAAAAATGTATGAACTTCAAATGGAATTGTATATGCTAAAACCAACGCCGGACTAAAGAATATCTCAGAAGATATGTCCAGGAAAGAGGCTGTTCTTTGAATCTATCAAGTACCGAACTTACTATATATATTGTTATGTCTTTTGAGTGGATGAATGCATGGTTTTGTTTGTATTTCTGGAGTAGCGTGTGATTGGTTTTTAGCGTATGGTTAATTTTAGTTTGTATTATCAGAACTGCAGGGGGATTAATTCTAAATTGAGAACCGTGTTTGAGTGGTCTAATGATGGGCATTATGATATTATTTGTGTGACTGAAACTTGGCTCTCGGGGGTTGTGTTTGATGGGGAGATGGTGGACGGCTATAATTTGGCGAGATGTGACAAAGATGTATTGAAAACTAGTAAAAAGAGGGGTGGAGGTGTGTTTATTGCGTTAAGGGACACTTTCAGGGTTCTGAAAGTAGCGAAGAGGGCGGAGCGTTACGAGGCGGTATCTGTTACTTTTTTAATGTCGAAAAACGAAATCTGTAATATTATCGTCGTCTATATTCCGCCCTCGGTTGATGTTGGGGATTATATGGACTTTTTCGAATTTGCTAATGAACAGAGAGTTGGAGGTATACATAACTATATAGTGGAGGATTTTAATTTAGACCTGCTGGGGAGTGGTCGCAACGCTAACATAACAAACAATGATAAGATAGCGCAGCTCTACGATTTTACGAGCTATAATTTATATGAAATATGCAATAATATATTAAATATTAGTGGAAAAACACTTGATCAGTTCTTGACCAGCTCGGTCAGTTCTTGACCAGCTAAAACCAATGTTAATATAGTAACAGGTGATCTCCCCATGGTACCTGAGGACATCTATCACCCGGCTTTGTCTGTCTCAGTGGTTACGGCGGAAAGCGGTTCATTACCTAGCTTGGTACACTCGCCCGGGTAGCCTCAGTATAATTTTGGGAAATGTCATTTTTATGAATTGGCGACGCTCGTGCGCGACGCTGACTAGTCTGGAGTGATTGGGAGGCTTGAGCCTGATGCATCATTAAATAAATTGTATAAAATTTTGTTTGATATCATACACCGTGTCACACCGGGGCAGCGCCGGCATGGGCGGGGGCTGGGGTTTCCGGTTTGGTTTTCAGCAAAGTTAATTACGAATATCAAAACAAAAAATAAACTTAGAAAATTGATGCGATCTAATAATGAGATTAAAAAGGAATACATAGTTTTAAGGAGAAATATTAAGAAACAAACTAGATTGGAATACCAGATGTTTATTACAAATAGTGAAAATTCAATCAATGTGGATCCAGTCCGGTTTTGGTCTTTTGTAAAAGCAAAAAAGAAGAGCAAACTGAAACAAATTTTTAAGAGTAATGGTGTATCGGTCTCGAATGACAGGGTGCCGGACTTGTTCGCTGTTTATTTTAAGTCTGTGTTTAGTATAAGGCCACCGTTCAGTATAAGACCACCTAGGATCGGATGGTTTACCGCCATATATAATCAAAGCATGCGATGACTGGCTAAAGGAGCCATTGATGCATATTTATAATAACGTCCTTAGGTCGGGTACGTTCCCGGAATCTTGGAAGACTGTTATTGTAACACCCATATACAAAACAGGTGATAGGTCACTGACAGAAAACTACAGGCCGATATCAGTACTATCGTCACTTGCGAAGATTTTTGAACAAATAATTTATAATAAAGTTGTTTCGCATGTATCGGACATTATTTCCGAGTGTCAACACGGTTTCCTGCCAAAAGGATCAGTTAATACGAACCTGTTGCATGTCTCGCAAGATATAATGACTAATTTTAACTTAAAAATCCAGACGGATGTGATATACACTGACTTTAGAAAAGCGTTTGATAGGGTTGATCATGATATATTGCTAGAAAGATTGGTGGAGTACGGTATACGACCATCTTTGATCAAATTATTTGTATATTTACGCGAGCGGAAGTTTATTGTTCGTTATGATGGTTACTTTTCTGAGAGGTATGCTGCGAACTCGGGGGTGCCGCAGGGAGCGAACCTTGGCCCGTTGTTGTTTTTAATTTTCATAAACATTTTGCCAGCTGAATTTTACTATTCTTCAGTTCTTCTGTTCGCTGATGATATGAAGTTCTATTTGCCCATCAAGGGTTCTGCTGATTGTACTAAACTTCAATCAGATATTAACAGAGCGGTACACTGGTGTAAGAGCAACAGTTTGAATTTAACTTCTCTAAATGTAATATAATGTCGTTGAGTGTTACGCGAAATACTTTTGTATTTAATTATGTTATAGATAGTCAGCAGTTGCGACGAGTCGATTCGATCAAAGGCCTGGGACTGGACTATGATTCCAGATTGAGTTATTCAGCGCATATTGAAAATAAAAGAGCTGAGGCGCTGAGATCCCTCGGATTATTGATTAGACAGGCGGGCCACTTTAGAAACCTGCAAACATTTAAAATTCTGTATTTTACGTTGGTCCGTCCAAAGCTGGAATTTGCTTTCCGTTCATACGTCTAGTTTGAGAAGTGAATTTAATATTAATACAATGCAAATCAGGCGGGACTATTACGCTATAATGTTTATTTTTAAAATCCTTAACAACTTTATTTATGAACACAGATTGCTATCACAATGTGGCATAAATGCTCCATCGCGCCGACTGAGGCCGGTTCGATTGTTTGATGTGCCGTTTTCCCCTACGAGCAGATGTCCTCCGTTGTCCCAAATGCTGATAGTTGTCAATAATGTTTTATCGGTTTACAGCCTTGATATATTTGACAAAACGGGTAACTTTCCGAACAGACTCAGATATTTTCTTCGTGTTTAGAGCGCTCGCACTAAACATATTGTTGCAGTTAGTCTTGCCCACGTTCGGTGTTCTAGTTATGCGGCCCAGTTGGACACCCCCTGCGGTTTTGTTTGTTTGTTACTAATTTTCTGTTATCATTATTTTCTTAGTTCTTAGGTCCTAATTATTAGGCATTATGTTTAAGAATATAATTGTTTCTTTTTCTTTTTCTTTAATATATTACATTGTTAGTCTTAGTTATGCATCTTATGTAATTACACTATTTGTGTGTTTGGGATGAATGAATAAATAAATAAATAAATGTGATATCAGGTAAAATCCGGTGTTAAAGCAGAAGACATTTCTCCAACTCTAAGTGCAAGTACTGTAACATTCATTAGGAAGGTTGCAGATATTATTCCCAAAGAAAGTTGGATAAATTCGATTAATCATGTTATTAAAATAGAAGATTCATTTGTATCATTTACTAATAATATAAAATCACGTATTAATAATGTAGATTAAAATGACAGTGAGAGCGAAACCGAATTAAATATATAATTAAATTTAAATTATAATTTTTATTGTACTAATAGATACATGTATTTATTTGTTTATTTTTATTGTAATAATAAATTCAAAATAAACAAACTAATAAACAATATTTTAGTCATACATAATAATAATTCAATCATAATTTAAATATATTTTATTTTTCATAAATGTATTTAGAAGTTAAACCACTCTAGCTCTGGCGTCTTTTAAAGAAACTAGGAATATTTTTATTGAGGTTTAATGGGGTAATTAATATTTTGTCGAACGGCAACGAAATATCTTGAAACGGACACTACCTGCTATTTGTCACAATATAATTTCATTCTATGTCAACCAACGGATGGTTTAGAGAAAAATATAAATGAAAATTAAACAGCTTTGTTTTATTTTTACAATTTAGTATGAATTTCCATCAAGAAAATGTCGCAACCATCCTCAGAAAAAGGATAAAATGAAGAAAGAGAAAATCGGAGAGGAACTGGAAATTAAAGCAGTTGAAATCAAATTGGTGAGAATGGATGGAACAAAAAAAGCCTACAGCTCAACCCACCTAGCTCTTGGTCTCTAAGATGCGTAAAAGAAAGAGTGAGAGGGTCACTGTCTAACAGAGACAGAGAACGGGGAGTTCCTCGAATGTACAGTCCATGCAACAATTTACTAACTACTTAACCGATGTTAACACCACGAATGCACTGCTTCCAATGAGCTGTTGGTTAAACTGTAGAGTAGCGTAGAAGACGAAAGTTGGGAAGAGAAGTGAGCGATCTAGAAGGTCATATGATGTAGAAGTGGTTGGGGTTGAAGATAGAACAAAGCGGAAGGTTTTCATTAAGAGAAGACAAAGCTTGACTCAAACACACTGAAAGGACGATTAGGACCTGAAATAAGTAAAGTAAGTTAATATAATTTACCAATTGAATATTGCTGGGATCTGAAATATTGACGTTGTTGGTACGGAGAGTTTGAGCAGATTCTTCCAAGATTGATTTGAGTTCATTGCTTAACATCATAGTTTGAATAAGCTTTACGTCGCAGAATTCTGGATCCCAATGGATGTGCGCTGTACATACTAAAATTGGTTGCTTGATAAACGGTGCATCCGGCGGTACTAGAAAAACCATCCAGAATGATGATTTGGATGAGAGTTTATTTTAGAATACATTTACCATTATCCCAGGCGTTCTCCGTAGTTTGAAGTAATGCTGCTAAGCCAATATTATCTTTTGGCATCACCCTGTTCAGCATATGTTCTAATCCGTCTGCATTTGCCATTGCTAATTGATTGAATTCTACAAGGTGTTCCTTTATTAATGTAAATCTGGAAAAAAAATTAAAACCTTTGTAGCATGCTGGGTAATATTGGGTTAATGCAAAAGTTTGTCCAATTTAAGGCGCTCGATAGAATTGCATCGCAAAACCGAAATGTTATCGCGTACTTCACACGTGTAAAATTTTGATATTGTTTGAGGAAAGGAATTTCAACAGGAAATTTTTGTTATTTTTGTGTAATTTTATAAAGCATTAAACATAGCACAAAATAAAGAATATTTTAATTTTTATTTCAAGAAAGCAAAAATCGTTCGCAGGCCCTATATGATGTGATATAAATTTGTTGTGGGATAGGGTGATATAGGATAGGATAGGATAGGATAGGATAGGATAGGATAGGATAGGATAGGATAGGATAGGATAGGATAGGATAGGATAGGATAGGATAGGATAGGATAGGATAGGATAGGATAGGATAGGATAGGATAGGATAGGATAGGATAGGATAGGATAGGATAGGATAGGATAGGATAGGATAGGATAGGATAGGATAGGATAGGATAGGATAGGATAGGATAGGATAGGATAGGATAGGATAGGATAGGATAGGATAGGATAGGATAGGATAGGATAGGATAGGATAGGATAGGATAGGATAGGATAGGATAGGATAGGATAGGATAGGATAGGATAGGATAGGATAGGATAGGATAGGATAGGATAGGATAGGATAGGATAGGATAGGATAGGATAGGATAGGATAGGATAGGATAGGATAGGATAGGATAGGATAGGATAGGATAGGATAGGATAGGATAGGATAGGATAGGATAGGATAGGATAGGATAGGATAGGATAGGATAGGATAGGATAGGATAGGATAGGATAGGATAGGATAGGATAGGATAGGATAGGATAGGATAGGATAGGATAGGATAGGATAGGATAGGATAGGATAGGATAGGATAGGATAGGATAGGATAGGATAGGATAGGATAGGATAGGATAGGATAGGATAGGATAGGATAGGATAGGATAGGATAGGATAGGATAGGATAGGATAGGATAGGATAGGATAGGATAGGATAGGATAGGATAGGATAGGATAGGATAGGATAGGATAGGATAGGATAGGATAGGATAGGATAGGATAGGATAGGATAGGATAGGATAGGATAGGATAGGATAGGATAGGATAGGATAGGATAGGATAGGATAGGATAGGATAGGATAGGATAGGATAGGATAGGATAGGATAGGATAGGATAGGATAGGATAGGATAGGATAGGATAGTATTGTCTAAATAATTGTGGCGTGTTCATTTATTTTTTTCTTTATTTGGGTTTTTCGCCACGATCTAAAACTAAAAAAATATCAAACATATCTGTTCTTATGTAAATAAAGAATCAGTGGGTATAAAAAAACCAAACGGAGACAAATTTCTCAGTGATTCTTTTTTGTAATAAATTTGCCTAACGAACACAATTTTAATAATATAAAAATGTTCTAAAAAATATACAAACTTTTAACACTAACGTTTCGGGAAGTATCCTCCTCCCGTTTTCAAAAAGAATCTAAAAATAAATTATATTCATTTCTAGATATTCTGAAAAGATAGGAAGTAAATATAGTTTTTTGTGTATGTCAATGATACTTGCATCGACAATTTTTGGATTCGTTTTCATTTGATACATTATTATCGGAGGCATTTTCTAAGTATTTTGATGGCGTACCTGGGGCTGTTACAAAGCAAGTCGAGCAAGAACAGCAATGCATAAAATGCGAGAGATCTTCTCTGCTGCATGTGGTGAAGTCATTTGCAGCTGTTGATCACGATACTGTGAAGAATGTTATCAGCCAATTAGATGCAAGTAAGAGTACGTGGTATGATGAGCTTGGAACTCAAATGCTAAAAAATATTTAAAATCAGATTGCTCCAGTGGTGATTTATATGTTTAATATATCAATTTCAACAGGAGAAAATCCCACTCAATTTAAAAAAACTAAGCTTGTGCCAATTTTTACAGGCGGTAACAGTTCGATCTGTGAGAGTTATCGGCCTATGGCGATTTTGCCGGTGACATCAAAAGTTTTTGAAAAATTAATGGTACAACAGTTAACTAACTACTTAGAGAAAATAAAGTTTCTTACAGAAACTCAATACGGCTTTAGGAAGGGTCTGGGAACGAATCCAGCCTTGTTTCGACTTACAAGTTACTTGTATAAAAACCTTAATGAAGGGAAATATGTAAGTGGATTATTTTTTGGATATTAGTTTGATATTGTATCACATTATATTTTATTAGAAAAGCTGGAAGCATTAGGAATAAGAGGAACTATCGGCAAATGGTTCCATAGTTAATTATCTGGAAGAATTCAGATTGTTAAAGTGAATGGGCATAAAAGCACAGAGAGATCAGTGTTATGTGGAGTCCCTCAGGGTACTGTGTTAGGCTCAATACTATTTATAATTTATATAAATGACCTTAGTTCCTTAAGAATAAATGGCCACACAATTTTTACATTTGCTGATGACACAGCCCTTCTATATGCAGGGGATACAAAATTAAAGATGGAAAATATACAAAGCGATTTGAAAATATTGAAAAGTTGTTTTGTTGGAAATAAAATGCTCGTTAACATGGGTAAGACTAGGATGCTTAATTTTGCACTTCAGAAACCCAGACACTTCGATGAGCCTATTAAATGGCATCATTTAAACTATAGAGTCATCATGTGATTGTATGGAGGTGAAACAATCTGCTGCAGTCAAGTATCTTGGTGTTACTTTGGATGAGCTACTTTCTTGGAAACCTCATATACTTAATTTAAAGAAAAGGCTCTTTGTAGTGATGGTCCAATTTAGGAAAGCATCAGAGTGTATGTCATTTGATATATTAAGACATATATACTACGCTCTTGCCAATTCCATTTTAACATATGGAATTGTTGCCTGGGATGGCCCATACAACAGCTACCTTAAGTCGATTGAGAGAATGCAAAAAAAAATTCTAAGGATAATGTGTACAAAACCGAGGGACCACCCGAGTAGGGAACTTTTTATTATGACGGGAATTCTTCCATTGAAATGCCAGTATTATGTGGCGATAGCTGTTCTCCTATATAAACATCTTGGCTCTCTGGGGTATCCATATAAGCAACAAGTTCATCATGACACAAGGTCTGCTGGTGCGACTGTTCTAAATATTCCATTCACTAACAGAACTGGAGTGAGAAAGTCCTCTTACGTCTTCACCCCTCAATTATTTAACCTTTTTCCGGAACGCATAAAAGACAACATTGTGAAAAAGAACATCAGTTATGCGGCAAAATATAAAGAGCAAAATATAAAGAAATTCTGCGCGCCTCATTCAGGTCGGTGTTTGTCAGCATGGCTAAATTGATTTTATTTGTTCTTGAGCCTTAATATATGGGGTGGGGTAGTGTCCTTTTTCATCAATTTGTCCTATTTCATGAAATGTGAATTCCTGTACTGAATGCTGAGACGGTTTTTTATTTATTTTTTTCTAAATTTTCTATTTTCTTTCTTGGGTTTGATCCACACACAAGCAGTGCTTTGTGGGTCGTAGGTTAGTATTTTTATTGTATTAGCGTAAGATACATTGTAGATTAAAACTGTAAACTGTAATAATAATAATAATAATAAACAATTACATAAGAACAGATATTTTTGATATTTTTATTAATTTTAAATCGTGGCGAAAAACCCAAACAAAGAAAAACATGTAGGATAGGGTAGGATAGAATAGAATAAAATAGAATAAAGTAGAACTTTAGAAACGTTGGTGTATGGGTGTCGTAAAAGTCAACGGAGAAAAATTTGATAACAGCGAATTTCTGTTGCTGTTGTCTGATTTTTTAAAGTGAATGCCTTTGGGCAATGCCTTCCATCGAAACAATGCTAGACCATAGAGAACAGCACAACACGACACAAACTTTTACAACTTGTCTGGGATATTTTGATCCATCCGCCGTACTTTTCGGACCTTGGGCGCCCCCTCTACCATTTATTTAGATCGTTTCAAAACACGTTAGAAAATTTTTATTTATTATTATTCACGTATGGGCCCTGGTGGACCACGCGAAGTACAATTAGAGGCGTTTGTTGTTGTTAGCCTTCCTTTGTGCCCATACTGATTTCATTCTTTCGCTATGAGCTTGTTTCCTTTCGTCAGACCAAGTTGTTCCAGTCTTCCTACATTTTTCTCTCTGGCCAACCTTCCAAACGTTAACCTTGTGTCTGAAACAGCCTCTATCCTGAATTTCACTTTGTGTAATATTTGCTGATCTTAGGTCCTCTTTAATTGCAGCAATCCATTTAATTATTTCTACTTTAGCTTTACTCCTATTTTCATAAAATTCGACTATTTGTCTAGTTAACCTACTCGGATTCATCCGTTTGATGTGTCCGTAAAACTTAAGTCTTCTTTTTCTCATATCGCTATGTATATCTGTGTATTGTTTGATTTCTTGGTTTTCTCGAAGTCGGTATGTTGTGCTATTTATTTGTTTGGGCCCTAGGATTTTTCTTATGATTTTTCTTTCCTTCTTTTCAATGTCCTCGATGTCCCTCTTTCTATTCAAAATGAGCGTTTCCGCAGCATATAGACATTCTGGCTTAATAACTGTGTTGTAATGTCTCAGTTTTGTGTTTTTAGATAGGCATTTTTTGTTGTAAATGTTTTGTGTAAGTCTCAATGCCGTTTCCATTTTTTGACATCTACCCTTATTGGCCGCTTTTTCCAACCCATTTTCCATGATTATTTCACCCAAATATTTGAATTGAGAGACTCGTCTGATGTTACCATATTTTGTTTTTAGAAATGGCGTTCTTAGTCTGTTGCAGGTCATGTATTGTGTCTTTACAAAGGAAATTTGGAGTCCTACATTTTCTGCTGTTTCTTTTAGGATTTCAATCTGTTTCTGTGCCGTTAATACATCTTGAGCTAAAATTGCTAGATCATCAGCAAATGCCAGACAATCAATTTTGATGTTGGTTCTCCCCAGTTGAATGGGCTGGTCAATATTCAGGGCCGACTTTTTTTCACGCCACTCCTGTATTACTTTTTCTAGAACACAGTTAAATAAAAGTGGCGAGAGTGACAAGGGGATGGCCCTTGTCTCACTCCAGTTTTAATTTCGAAGGGCTCCGAGATCTCACCCATGAATTTAACTTTTGACCTTGTGTTAGTTAACGTTACTTTATTAATTGCCAGCGTTTTCAGATCTAGTCCTTGTTCTTTCAAGATTCGGAATAAAGATTCGCGGTCAATAGAATCATATGCTTTTTTGAAATCCACAAATGTACAGACGAGATTTTTATTGTACAGTTTTTGATGTCTTAGAATCAACTTCAGATTCAGGATCTGTTCAGGGCAGGATCTTCCCGGTCGAAAACCTGCTTGATATTCACCAATGTTAGGTTCTAACTGTCCCTGTGCTCTGTCTAGTAGACATTGAGATAGAATCTGGTAACAAACTGGGAGAAGAGATATCCCTCTATAGTTGTTTACATCCGTTCTATCTCCTTTCTTATGTAGTGGATGGATTAGAGCATCTTTCCAATCTTCCGGAATCCGTTCGGTTCGCCAAACTTCTTGTAGAATTTTGGTTATTTACTTGATTGTACCTGGACCAGCGGATTTCAAAAGTTCCGCAGTGATTCCATCTTCACCAGAAGCTTTGTTATTTTTAAGCCGCTTGATTTGCCTAATTATTTCATCTTCATTCGGTGGTAATGAATCTGGGTTTGTTTGTTTAGGCTTTAGTGTTGCTAATTTGTTTAAGGGGTCAGGACAGTTTAGTATTTGTTCAAAATATTTCGCAAGTTCTTTGCAATTATCTTGGTTATTTAGAGCCAATTGTCCGTTTTCCTTTTGGAAGCAAAGACTTTGCGGTTGATAGCCTGTTAATTTAGTTTTAAATGTCTTGTAAAAGTTTCGAGTGTTATGTTTTTGGAAATCTTTTTCTATTTCATTAAGTTGATTGTTTTCATATTTTCTTTTAGTTTGTCTAATTAGCTTCGATGTTTCTTTTCTTACTTCCAAAAATATGTTATAGTTTATTGCTGTTTTTTGACTGTTCCAATCTTTGAATGCTTCACTTCGGCTTAATACTGCTTGCTCGCAAACTTCATCCCACCACGGATGTTTTCTACGTTTTTGTAAAGGGGCCAACTTTAAGGCTGTTTTAATAATTTTTTGTTTCAATTCTTGCCAGTTCTGTGCTGGTTGTTTATCAAGTTCTTCTGTTAGGGCTGGTTTTATTTTCGTTGGGTCAAACTTTGGTATTAGCAGCCGCTTTTGAATAAGTTTTCGAGGTTTTAAGCTAACTTTGATTCTAGTCAAGTAGTGATCCGTGTCTATATTTGCTCCTTTCCTGACTTGAACATTCAAAATCTCTTTATAATTGGGGTACGAAATGGCAACATGGTCAATTTGAAATTCACCCATGTACGTGTTTGGGCACCTCCAGGTTTTTTGTTTTGATATTTTCTTCTTAAAATGGGTTGACATTATTTTTAGATTAAACTGCGAACATAGTTCAACCAATCTTCTACCATTATGGTTAGTCCATTTATGAGCGGGAAAACTGCCGACTGTTTTCCTATACTTTTTTTCTTTCCCTAACTGGGCGTTGAAATCACCCAATAGGATTTTTGCATGGTTAGAGGGAATTTTAGAGATAGTCTTTTCTAGAATTTCCCAGGACTTATTTACTTTTTCAGGATTAGATTTATTTTCTTCGTTAACTGGGAGGTGTGCATTGATTAATGTATAGTTTTTGTTAGCACACTTAAGGGATAGTGTCATAAGTCGATTATTTACTGGCTGGACATTTGTTATAGAACCAAGGATGTTTCTTGAAAAATTCTCAAAAATACACCACCGAAATGTGGTGTATTTTTGAGTATTTTTTTGTCCGTTTTCTTTTAAAAAGTCTGTAGTTGCCGAATTCCAAGGTATTATCATCTGTCAATCTAGTTTCTTGCAAAGCTAAAATTTTGATTTTTTGCTGATTTAATGTTCGCCCCAATTCGTGTAGTTTTTCGTGTAGTTTTAGAAAATTTTTATTTTAAGAGACTCGAAAATATCACCTGGAACGGTTCTTTAGCAAGAAACTTCAGAATTTCAGAGATTCGGAATTATGTAGCTACCGGATGGATGGAGAAAGGTCATCAAACAGAACAGCATAAGGTTTCTCTCAAAAAATGGGACAAACTTTTACATCAAATAATTGCAAGGCGAAAACTTACTTGGATGTTCTATAGAATATCGCACAACCGTCTACGTGTTTCCTTTCAGCTTCAGCCATATGTTTCGCTCTAGATTTTGGTGAATAGATTCCGTGATATCCTTGGTTTTTCAGTTCTGGCATGAAGAAGTTATAAAATTGTTCCATCTCTACTTCCTGCAAATTGATTATGTCCGCTCCGTAATGTTGAATCTCCTCCATGATTCCCTTCTTCCTGTAGTCCCAGTTCAGAGCCCATGAAGGACAGTAACTGTACATTTGCCTTGTCGCGTATTTATCACATAGCACATTGTAACACATCACAGTAAAAATACCTGCAACAAAAAATACATATCAAATAAGAGTTTTTCAAACATATCGAATGCATTAAACTTAAAGAACTAAAACTAACAACTAAACGCCAATTCATCGTTTTTATGTAAGGTCTTTCAAATTTTTTATGTAGTTTCAATTTTTCAAGTTTTTATGTAGGTTCTTTTGTCAAAATTTGGAATGACATTTTGGCATAACCGTTTTCTCTATCTCACCGATGACTCAAATGATTTCATCCTTTAGTTCAGGAACCGCTTGTGGTGTTCTTCTTCTCTGGGTTTTCTCGTAACCCAAAGAAAATAGCCCAACGGTGTCAAATCGCATGATCTTGGTGGCCGTTCTGGCAATTACCCGTCCTGGAAATTTTCTCTCAATAAATCAGTAGTTCAGAAATCGACTGTGGTTTGTGGTGTTCTTCTTCTCTGGCTTTTCTCGTAACTCCAAAGAAAATAGCCCAACGGTGTCAAATCGCATGATCTTGGTGGCCGTTCTGGCAATTACTCGTCCTGGAAATTTTCTCTCAATAAATCAGTAGTTTAGGAATGGATTGTGGATTGTGGTGTTCTTCTTCTCTGGCTTTTCTCGTAACCCCAAAGAAAATAGCCCAACGGTGTCAAATCGCATGATCTTGGTGGCCGTTCTGGCAATTACTCGTCCTGGCAATTTTCTCTCAATAAATCAGTAGTTCAGGAATCGATTGTGGTTTGTGATGTTCTTCTTCTCTGTATTTTCTCGTAACCCTAAAGAAAATAGCCCAACGGTGTCAAATCGCATGATCTTGGTGGCCCTTCTGGCAATTACTCATCCTGGCAATTTTCTCTCAATAAATCAGTAGTTCAGGAATCGATTGTGGTTTGTGGTGTTTTTCTTCTCTGGCATTTCTCGTAACCCCAAAGAAAATAGCCCAACGGTGTCAAATCGCATGATCTTGGTGGCCGTTCTGGCAATTTTCTCTCAATAAATCAGTAGTTCAGGAATCGATTGTGGATTGTGGTGTTTCTCTTCTCTGGCTTTTCTCGTAACCCCAAAAGAAAATAGCCCAACGGTATCAAATCGCATGATGTTGGTGGCCGTTCTGGCAATTACTCGTCCTGAAAATATTCTTTCAATAAATCAGTAGTTCAGGAATCGATTGTGGTTTGTGGTGTTCTTCTTCTCTGGCTTTTCTCGTAACCCTAAAGAAAATAGCCCAACGGTGTCAAATCGCATGATCTTGGTGGCCGTTCTGGCAATTTTCTCTCAATAAATCAGTAGTTCAGGAATCGATTGTGGATTGTGGTGTTTCTCTTCTCTGGCTTTTCTCGTAACCCCAAAGAAAATAGCCCAACGGTATCAAATCGCATGATGTTGGTGGCCGTTCTGGCAATTACTCGTCCTGAAAATATTCTTTCAATAAATCAGTAGTTCAGGAATCGATTATGGATGGTGGTGTTCTTTTTCTCTGGCTTTTCTCGCAACCCCAAAGAAAATAGCCCAACGGTGTCAAATCGCATAATCTTGGTGGCCGTTTTTGCAATTACTCGTACTGGAAATTTTCTCTCAATAGATCAGTTGTTTTACCAGCCGACTGAGGTGTCGCGCCATCCTGTTGGAACCAGATATCCTCTAGATAAGGGATCTCCAAACTTTCCAGCCATTTGAAGCTTTGAAGCGCGGATTAAAATATCAGCAATCTTTGTTTACGAAAGTCAATACTGATCAAGACGCTGCAATTCGTGCTAGTTTTAGTGTTTCAAGAGACACACATCGCAAAACGTGGAAAACCTTTCACCGATGGAGAAATGATGAAAGAATGCGTAATTGCAGTAGCCGAAGAAATGTGCCCCAAAAAGGTACATTTATTTAAACCTGTCAGTTTATCAACAAACACCGTGGTTCGGAGGGTACAAGATATCGCAGAAAATATATAGAAACCCCCGCCCCGGAACTTCAAATAGAAATTACTGATTTACAGTGCAGTGATATAATTAAGAACAAAAATCAAAATTCCTCTTTGTTGGAATTTTATAAGTCTTCCACTGGTACGAGTTGACAATTTTCATAAATTTATTCGTGAGCTTTTTTCTGTTTTTGGTACTACTTATTTGTGTGAGAAAACATTCTCCAAAATGAAGTACACAACGATTGTTTACAGACTTAAGCTAACCGATGAGCATCTTATCTCTTTTGGTCCACGACTACAAACGATTGTCAGTGGAAAATCACAATTATATAAATTTCATGAGTATTTTTTACAAGTAGACACCCTGCGGTTTCATTCGCGTTAATTTAGCTTTTCGTTCCTGAGCGATCACAATAACAATAAGCCATTAGCTGTCGCGAGCCGGATTGATGACACTGGTGGGCCGCATTTAACCCGCGGGCCGTAGTTTGGAGACCATTGTTCTAGATCAATATTATTCATTTCAACCCACAAAAAAACCAGTTATCGCCTCCCAATATCGAACACCATTCCCACTTAACATCTTCACCATCAGCATTCTGAAAGAAATATGGGCCAATTATACCTCTTGACCATAATACACACCAAACAGTGACTCGTTTAGGATGTAAAGATTTCTCATGAATAAATCGTGGATTTTTCTCACTCCAAATGCGACAATTTTGTTTATTATCTGAGCCACCAATTTCAAAACGTGCGAGAGAGTAATTCAACGATCATTAAAGTCACTCTCTCGACGGTCAAAGTTATTTGGTTTCTCTTTCGCTCCGAAAAAATCATCCTCTATTCACTTTTGTAGAAAACGATTTTGTCCACGTTTCCATCTCTTTATAATTTGCTAATTGCCCAATTCAAATTCCTTGGGCTCACCTTTGATAGCAAACTTTGCTGGAAAAGCCACCTATCCCTCTTAAAGACCCACCCGTTGCTCCAAATACCTATCGATGATGAGATGGCTCTCTTATTATAAGTGGGGCTGCGATCACCGCACTCTCCTTCAATCATCGTTTTGAAGATTTTGAAGATTGATGAAGATTTGTTTTGAAAACGGTGGGAGAAGACCCACCGAAACGTTAACGTTAAAAGTCTGCATTTTTTAGAACATTTTTATATTTTTAAAATTTTGTTCGTTAGGCAAATTTATTACAAAAAAGAATCACTGAGAAATTTGTCTCCGTTTGGTTTTTTGTTTTTACCCAGTGATGATACATAAGATTTACATAAGAACAGATATTTTTGATATTTTTTGAGTTTTAGATCGTGGCGAAAAACCCCAAAAAATTTAAAAAATATATGAACACGCCACAATCATTCAGACATTACTTAGAAGTTAATACCATAATAATTTACTTGAACATCGATTCAGATGTTGAAAGTTGTTTTAGTAATAGTGAATAATTAAACTTTGTGTGAACTAAATGAAAAGCCTCTATGTTCACAAGCGGAAGTTTCGAAACAGGTTTTTGATTAAAACTTTCAAAGAAAAAAACGTTTTGTGTTACTTTTTTATTTACGGTTTATCGATCATACAAAAAGCCAACCTCTTAGTATATTGGTGTTGATGTGGCAACATTGTAACGTAAGTACAATCATTATTTTCCTGAATGACCTATATATATTTTAAAGATAAGAATCATAATTGTAATAAACACCAAACTCAAAGGGATTTACTATTAAACACTAAGTCACTTAAACTTGAAGAGATTTACCACTAAACTCCAAAACACTTTTTTGAACTGCTCGACGCACGTTTCGCTAACCATGTTAGCATCATCAGGAGATGATTTAATCTTAAATAAAGATTAAAGATTAAATCATCTCCTGATGATGCTAACATGGTTAGCTATTATATATTTTATATATATATATATATACACTATTTATATATATATATATATATATATATATATATATATATATATATATATATATATATATATATATATATATATATATATATATATATATATATATATATATATATATATATATATATATATATATATATATATATATATATATATATATATATATATATATATATATATATATATATATATATATATATATATATATATATATATATATATATATATATATATATATATATATATATATATTTATATTACGGTCCTGGGCTTTCCTCTGCCACTCGGGTCCAAAATGCTTAACGATGTCATCAATCCATCGTGCTTTCGGTCTTCTTCGCGGACGTTTGCGATCAAGCGGTATCCACTCCAGGATTGGCTTGGTCCATCTGTTGTCCCATCGCCTCGCTATATGGCCTGCCCATCTCCATTTCAATTGCTTTACTCTTCCAATGATGTCACAGACTTTTGTTTGTTCCCTGATCCATGCGCAGGACTTTCTGTCTCGTTTTGTAATGCCAAGCATACATCTTTTTATTCCCCTCTGTGCCACCCGAAGTTGTTGAATTGATTGCGATGTGAGTGTCCAGGTTTCACTTCCGTATGTCATAACGGGTAGAACGCACTGATCGAAGACTTTTCTTTTCAGACAAAGTGGGAGCCTGCTCTTAAACACTATGTTGAACCTACCAAATGCCTGCCAGCCACATTTAACACACCGTTCCACCTCCCGGGTGGCATTCCCCTCCATTGAAATCATCTGCCCAAGATATATAAAGCTGTCCATAATCTTCAAATCCCTTCTTAAAACTGAAATTCTTCTGTCCTGAGCGAAGTTATTGAACATAACCTGACTCTTTTTCAGGTTTATTTTCAAGCCAAATTGTTCGCCAGCCCTTTGCCAATCCAAAAGTGCCAAGATTATATGCTCTACCAAAAATTCATAAACCAGGAAAATCAATGAGACCAATTGTATCAGCCACTGATTCTCCAACATACAACTTGGCAAAGTGGTTAACAAAGGAATTTAAAAATCTACCAAACCAACTACCTTCCTGTTCTGTGATACTTCAACCAAATTCATAGAAAAATTAAAAAATACACATCTACAGGAAGGTGAGGTTTTGGTTTCCTTTGACGTTTCATCGTTGTTTCCGAGTGTCCCGATTCCACATACCTTGAAGTACCTGAGGAAGTTACTTGAGTTAAACGGTTTTAATAACAAGATTGTTTCTGAGTACATCTCCTTAACAAGACCATGTATGAAGCAAAATTGTTTTCAGCTTAATAACAGGTTTTATGAACAACAAGAAGGAACGGTAATGGGCAATCCTCTGTCACCGTTCTTAGCCAACTTATTTATGAATAAATTTGAAATCGAGGCAAAAGATGAATTCAGTTACTTTCCGAAGGTATGATTAAGATATGTGGATGACATTTTTGCCATTTTCGATTCGAAAAATGAAAATTTAGATGATTTTATTAAGAACTTAAATAGCAAATCCGAAAATATAATATTCACGCATGAACTCGAAAACAAAGTTAGTTAACCATTTCTGGATGTGTTAGTCAGTAGAAATAATAAAAATAGGTTAGATTTTGATATTTTCAGAAAAACCACCACCACTTCGAGATACATTCCTAACGATTCAAATCATAGCTTCCAAAATAAGATAGATAGTTTAAATTTTATGGTAAATAGATTAATTAATTTTCCTTTAAATAAAGATAATTATAACAAAGAATTAAAATTAATTAGGGAGGTATCTGAAGTGAATGGTTATAATAAGAACATTGTAGATAAACTAATTAGAAAACATATGTTCAGAAAATTATTGAAAGAATCTTCGACTTTTCAAAAGGATCAGAACACAAAGAAATTCATGGTAATACCATTTGATGCCCAATTGATAAGAGGACTAGACAAAATTTTGAAAAAAGGGTCATTAAGGTTGTGTACAAACCTTATAATAAATTAAGAGAAGTTCTGGGTAATCGAAAGGATAAAGTAGAGCAGCATAAAAAGTCGGGGATTTACGAAATTAGTTGTCAAGACTGTGATCGAAGGTATATTGGGCAAACAAAAAGATCCATATTGACAAGATATAAAGAACATATTGCCCACATTAGATATGGGAGAAATCAAAAATCTTGTGTTGCTCAACATGCAATCGAACATGGCCACAGTATAGATATTAGTAATTTAAGACTAATTAAAAGTGTTAATAATAATAGGGCTTTGGATGCATATGAAAGCATTCAAATAGAAAAATGCAAGAAACTCATGAACCGAGATAAAGGACCGATTCCTTTCTGTCAACTTTTTCAATTATTAATGTAAGGCTTAGTACACTTCACGGTTCATGATTTTTACACGCTTCGTTAGGTAGGGTTTTTCATATAAATAATATATAGTTTAGTTTTAGAATTAGATTAAATCATTTCCTGATGATGTTAACATGGTTAGCGAAACGTGCGTGGAGCAGTTCAAAAAAGTGTTTTGGGTGTTTATGTTTATAGTGTACTTGCATTTTACAATGTATTTTATTATTTCGAAAAAGATTTATGAAGGTCTAAGATCTAAGATTCTTTATTATTGCATACCAGTTTTGTGAAGGTCCATGGCCACTATAAAACCATCAGGAACCGTTAGTTATTTTATAAGTCTACAAATATTTTGTCTGGAAAATCCTAATTATATTCCTTTCGGATCGGTCTAGGTCTAAGCCGACATGACGTACTTCGATGGCTGTTATTGAAAGGCCGATAATTTTGGGATTTTTCTCAGGGTCAAGGTCAGTCATTTGAGTTCAGTCTTCACTTTAATTCAATCTATACAACAGTTCAGTTCACAATTCACTTCAGGACAGTTCAGTTCCCTTAACAGACAAGTTAAGACCTATACCATGAACAGTTATCACTATTATTTAATTCATTCAATCACATTTTTGGAAACTGCAACTATAAAACTTTTCTCCATCATAAATAAACAGTATAATATTTCCTGTGTATGTGTATTCTTGTGTTCCCGCAAAGCCCGAAACGCGTCAAAGACATTTAAGGCTGGTTAAAAATGTAAATAATAATAGAGCTTTGGATGCATATGAAAGCATTCAAATAGAAAAATACCAGAAAATCATGAACCGGGATAAAGAATCCACTCCGTTCAGTCAAAGTTTTCAATTATTAATGTAAGGCTCAGTATACTTCAAGGTTTTTTTTTTTTCTTTCTTTTGTTCCCCTTTTTTCTTTTTATCTTAGCTCTTAGGTAGTAGATGAAAAATTAGGGTTCTCATATAAATAGAACATAGTTTAGTTTTAGAGTTAGATTAAATCATCTTCTGATGATGCTAACATGGTTAGCGAAACGTGCGTCGAGAACTTTAAAAAAAGTGATTCGATGTTTAGTGGTAAATCTCTTTGGGTTTAGTGTTTTACACCGAAGGTTCCAATAGAAAAATTGAACTTTGATATTTGTTTGTTTTGAAAGGTAACTGGTAAATAAATTCCTATTATTCTAAAAATATTATATGTATCATTAGTTTTGGATCCTCGAATAAGGAAATTTTCAGCCGCGATAATTAGAAGTGGTATAACAATTTTTTAATCCGCTAACACCGAAAACACGCATAACGGAACCGCGAATAAGGAGCTATAAGGCCCCTTCCACTCCACGCCACACCGCACCAAGTACACAGGAGTAGATGGGGGTTTACACACCTATCCACGCCACGCCACGATAATTTTGATTATTTTTTTTTGTAAATTTGATTACATTTTTTTGTTTTTTCATTCTGAAAAGTTAATAGACGAAGTAAAAAAAATGAATGTTTATGGAACGTACAACTCGCGCAAAGTTAAATAAACAAAAAAAAACAGTTTGCTTGGTCTGAAGTTGCAAATGCATTGTTTTCTGAGTATGCAGAAATGACCCAGTGTTACTATCAGCATCTGCTGGGGAGTAGTAGACTTCCTCAAGTCAGTGTCTTGTCTGCACAAACTTTCTTCTAAAACTGCAGACAGTTCTTGAAATGATTCCACGCTCATACGAAAGAATGTGAAAAACTTCATGGGATTATCAAGGAGTTCCTCAAAATAGTCAAAAGCGATGCTTTTTTGTCGGGTCGAAATATATGGGTGCACCCAAAATTCCCTTTCTTTTCCTGCGTCTTCTTAACCTTCGAAGGACACTTAAACTCGTGCCAGCCAACTCTTCAGTCGAATAGTCCATGACGATACCAAAAAACGACTGAACAGACAAGTCTCACTTTTCAAGTGGATAAGGTCTTGATGGAACTTTGATAAGTGTGAAATGACGAGTGGTGTAGGGTGGCGTGGACAAGTGTGAAAGGGACTAATAGCAGCTTTATTCAATTTTTTAGAAAACTTAAAAAATTAAACTTTCTTTTTCTAATGGCAACCTACATCTTTCTCAGATTCAAGTTCATTAATTTTTACGAAAAACGGCGAAAACTCTTTGAAAATAGGTCCATAAAAAACTGCAAAACCAAAATCAATTCACTATAAAATTTTGCTCATTTATTAAATGTGTCATATTTAAATGAACGAAGATTCCTTTTTGCTCAGCCGAGAATCGATATTCTAACCCATTCGTAAAAAGACTTGTCACATCGACTCAACGGTGTATTGGTCAACTTTATATGCGATAGCCTCTCGGCCATAAGCGCATCTGGTTAAAGCACCACCATTTCGATGCCTGACCGGTTCAGTGCGTAACCTTAATGTGATGAAAAGTTGTTTTCTAAATGGGTTGAAGTCTGATCGATCCATATTAAGACGTAATTTATCTGCACGGTACATTGATATTACTAAACATTCCACTGGTAGTAAATATTATGGAAACATCCTGAATATATTATACTACTGTGACCAAAAGGTAAGATGACATTTGTTTTAAAAATTTGCGCGCTTTATGTATCGATGCAACAACTATTTGATTTTTAAAGTTGGTATAACTGTCCTCGATATCTTACATAAGTTTCATCATTTCGCTTGTTAAGTTAGAAATTATTAACATTTTTATTTTATATAAGTACTTAAAATCAATTAAAGTTAGACATAACTTAAGACCATATACAAATTCAAATAAATTATTAAGATTTAAAGGCATTCATAAGAAAAGGATGTCGATAACAAAAAAAAATACTTTTTTTCGGGCTGGCGACGCACGATGTTAGGGGAATCCCGGATTTCTATTTTTAAGTACGGAGGGCTCTACTACGCATTCTTCGTTTGATTGTTATGACAATTGGTCATTTGTATCTTTGATTTGTCGTAGTTTTTGTTTTATTGAACCTGCAAATAGAGGCAAAGTAAAGTTAATTGTGAAATATATATATATCAACATGTCTAGTTCTAGAAAATATCTCAGTGGGAACGAAAAACGAAAGAGAAAGAGGGGGGTCTGAAGAAAAAAATCAAAAGTTACCCAAAATTAGTCAGTACTTTAAGAATGATGACTTTATTGATGAAAAAGCAAGTGAACAGGTTCCGAAAGTGAAGAATTGCACGTAACTAAAAGTAACAGTATAGCAGATGCAGCATCCGACACCAGTGTATATCCAGATCCAGAACAACCACATCTTCACCATATACTACTGATAAGGATAATTTTAAACTAAATGATCAAGTGAAACGAAAACGGACATTATAAACCTAAGGGTCCTTTCTTAAAAAACAGTGACAATAGATCTTTGAACGTACTTGAACGTACATGGCTATCCTATTCGTTAATACTTCAGAAGGCGTATTGTGAACCATGTTGGTTATTCGCAAATAGAGCATCTAAAAAAATACAAAATGTTTGGATGGAAGGCTATGACGACTGGAAACATATTGTAGACTCCATAGAAAGACACGAGACGTCCTGGTTTCTTGTTTTACATATCAACAACAGCAGCTACATGGAACACTAGATCAAGAGCAAGAGTCCATGATCAAGAAAAAAAAATCTTTTTGGCGTCAAGTATTCTCTAGACTCCTTGCTGTTACTCTGACACTTTCAACGTGTAATTTAGCTATTCGTGGCCACAGAGAAAAGGCAGACAGCAATGATCCAAGTACCCGAGGAAACTTTTTGAGTAAATAGTGATTTTTTCAGAAAAATCGAAATATCTCTTGACATGTCAGATATCGATTTCGGGTTTGCACTGGATGATTCCTCTTTAAATTACCTTTCTAGCCATGTAATAAAAGCTGTACCATTCCATTTGAAAAAACTGAACAAAACTTCAAAAAACTATTGTTGAATGTAACGCCACCTCGCGGTTTCATTTATAAACTAAATAATTTATCTCCCAGATTATCTGATTGTCCCAGCAATTGCCTTTTAAATGAATCCAAATTGAGGAAAATCGGTTTAGGCAAACGGACATTAGATGACTTTTTATCTAAATAGGTAAAACTCCCCCCCGCCCGTCTCTTCGTAAAATTACGACAAAATGTCATACAACAAAGTTGTAGGAGACAGTTTGCTAATTATAATAGAGAATTTTTCTTACTCGGTTAACGCTTGAAAATACACAAAAAAAATGATTTTTAAAAATGTTTAGCTAGTCACGCCCTCTTGTGGTCGTTTTAGAAGCTTAAAAATATTTTTGCTGAATTTCTCATGATCATTTTTAGTACAATTTTTTTTCCCCAAAGCTGTATATATATATATATATATATATATATATATATATATATATATATATATATATATATATATATATATATATATATATATATATATGGAAAAGTACAAAATATATGGAAAGAAGCATTGGAACAGTGTAATGACGTAGCGTGGAGACAGTCTGTAGTACGTAGAGAAAAATTAATTGAAGACCGGTTTATCCGAGAACAACACATAGTCAATGTTGAAATTGTGCATATAATAGTCAACGCAAATGAAAGTTCCTCGTCTGAATCTGATGAAGATATATAGCTATGTAGTTACTGTGGTTGATTAATGAATTATTAGTATACCTAATTATTTAGATATAGGAAAAATTTAGGGCCAGTATATTCCCACATCTTGGTAACATTTTCATCTTATACAAATTAGTCTCGATAATAATGTTTTTAGAGTAAGTAAAATGATAATTTTGACAAATTAATAGATTGACTACTTCCCTAAAATTTCGTGACAACTTGAACTTGTCCGTATAATTTTAACCTACAAAAAAATTGATTCAAATGGATAAGAACTGATGACGCATGTATATTCTTTCGACGGTTTAACAGTAATTTGAAAGCTGTAAATATCCTTTATAAAACGAGACCGCCGTCAGTAGGTAAAGGTAAAGTGTTTGGGTTAGAGGCGCATCAGCAACTAGGCTATTTAGCGACTGGACCTACAGCTTAACGTGGGTTCCGAACCACGGTCATCAGCTTCCGACAAAACCAGGCCAGCACCTCGCTCGGGCTATGAACCCTTAGTTATGTGCCTACCCATAAGTCTATCAGGAAAGCTACCGACTGGCGAGTGACAAACTGGCCACGAAAGGAACGTTTCACGACAGTATTACACAATTCCAAAGAGCTGTGACGATGGGTCGTTGAGGCAATTCCGAAAAACGACATAAAAATCTATGCAAGCATTGGTTGAACGTGCTCAGCGGTATATTGATGTGGAAGGGATGTGTTTTGAATAAAAAAAGTCATTTTGGCAAAATTACTAATTGTTTTTTTTTTAATTTAAAAAGTTTCGTTATTTTTCTGACATAGTGTATATGAAACCTTCATTTTCAGATTATTTTTGGTATTGAAATAACACGTATATAAAAATATGGAAATCATTCTTTGATAATGAACAAAATTAACTTACAGGCTGGCCGATTAGCAGTAGGTCTTGCTAAAGGTATCCATGGCCTTGGTGGTGGCTGCGGTGTATTAACTGCAAGAAAAAAAAACAAAATAAATTATTTCCCTAAAGTCTACGAACCATAAACAATCTGTATTCCTTTCTAATGTCGAAATGATTCATCGAATGAAAATTGTGATTTAATTTCTTGATGCTAGTCTATGGTAATCAGACCATTAAAACAACAGTAATCACTCGGTTAAAATGATTTTAGTGACCTTGTTTCGAATGGTGGTTGAATAAGATAAAAAAACATAATGCGAAAACTCGCAACAATAATGAGTTTTTAATGATTTCAATGCAACCGCGAATAACGTGTTGAAAACCAATTACAGAAAAATTATCCTAAGTTACCTACATTTTCGTTACTTGTCAAAAATATTCTGGTAATATAACTGCGTATGCCGTGGAAGATGATCTTGAAATTTTCAATCATATTAGATGCTCAGTTGTTGTTTGACAGGTGTCATTTATGTCAGTCGGCGTTAGGTTTCTGTAAAGATGGAGAAAACCGAATATCAAGCCGTCATTAAATTCTTACATTGAAAGGCAATATGCCTACGCAAATTAAAACCTAAATTGTAGTATAGTGCGTTTCAATAGACTTTTAACAACCCCTGCCGTAACTAAACCAGACAAAGTTGCAAGAAACGTCAATAGGGCTGGGCCTAATAAAATACCAGGTAAAAAGATAAAATTAATTTTATACCTGTTTTAGTAGTTTCGAAATATTTTAGTTTCGAACTGACTGAAACATTTTTCTTCTAGTGTTATTGAATCAACCGTTTCAAGCACATTGTTGATGATTTTTTCATACTAATTTGTTACTTCTATCTCCTCGGGGGCCATACACCAAGGCAGTTCGACAAAGAAATATCAAAATCACTGCCCCTCTCCAGCAGTTTCCCAGAATCTACTTTGCCCTTATTTAATCTTACCATTCTTTCGAGCTCTCTTCGGCAGTTTATCCTAACCATTACTCATACCATTCGGTGGACACTTCCAACATTAAAATGGTTAAGAACAGTACTATTGCAAAACGCTGTTTTGTCGTTAGACATGATGTAATCAATGTCACATGTCCGTTCTGCTGTTTTTTTTCTTATAAAATGATTCATAATATGCAGTCCTTCAGCAAAATCAACCAATCTGTCACCTGCATTATCCCGCTTCCTTATGGGTCAGTTGTATTTTATTTAGTTCGCATTATTTTCTTAAACAGTGCAGTTTTATAATTTCGGTCGTATTTTTTTGTTGTTCCAAACGTGCTAAAAATGGGGCGTTCTTGGCAAGATAATGATCATTGTGCCTCCGGTAGTGCTAATTTTAAAAGAAAACATTTATCGCCCGATACTATGCAAATTGTTAAAAATGTGTATATTTCTTTATTGAATAGAGGGCTTAATGTAAATGCAGTCACAGCTGAAACGTCTTCGTTAAGGAAAACTCCGTTGTCTACGGTTAAAGATATTGTAATGAAACCAATTAAAGCCAAAAAATTCCGTAGTGACTCAAATGTGGTGACGAAAGTGACAAATACTTAATATGAAGCACAATTTATGCTATGTTTGAAGAGCAAACTGTTGCGAACTGTTGCATTGCATATTAATGGAATCACAACGATTGCCACGATGGTGGTTTGACTATTTAAACTCTATATAAAAAAACTACAGATTAGAAAATCGTCCTAATATCTACCTCGATGAAACATTGTTCAATAAACATGAGACGCCAGCATAAGGATGGGTAGATACATAAAGAAAATGCCAAACCAAAGCCCCAGCGAACAAGGGAAAAATAATTACAATTTTACATGCTGGTTCCAAATGGTTTACGGTTGCCATCCTATTAAACATTCATCTTTGGACTACCATGACGACACCACAACAGAACTTTTTGAAGATTGGTTTATAAATAGCTTTTTGTCCAATGTGCCTAAGGAAAGCGTAATTATAATGGACAATGCTAGTTATCATAACTGCCAAAAAAATTAAGTTTTGAGGGTATTCCCAAAGAAAGTTGGATAAGTTCGATAAACGAATTATGCCTTAAAAAAAAAGAGCTTCGCCAAACACAGCATTTGGTTGCAACATTTCACTAAGTGCACAATATTCGAAAAAGAGTGACCAAAAACAAATTTTGCTTTTACTGGATGGTCATAGCACACGTACCAAAAATTTAGAAGCAATCCAGATGACTCGCGGTTATATTATAATGATGTTATCTTTTCCTGCTTACACAACACATCGCCTACAATCGTTGGACAGATCGTTCTTTAAATCATTGAAAAACAGTTTAATGAAGCGACATCTTCGTGGTTACGTTCAAATCTTGGCAGTGTCATAAAACAGGTTAACGCATCAGAGTTGCTTGGTAAATCGTACCTTAGATCGGTTCGTATGGATATATCGCTAAATGGTTTTAAAGCAACAGGTTTGTGGCCATGTGACAGAAATGTCATTCAAGAAGAGGATTTCGTAGCTTCTGTACAAATCTCTTATTCATCGAATCAAGAATCTGCAAATGTAACTGGAAAAACCACATTATCAGACATCACATTGTCACTCGCTAGAGATATATCGCCACCCATAGTTGTAACTTCAACAGTTGTTGCATCGTCACCAATCGTAGCATCGCCGCCAATAGTTGCATTGCCACCAATAGAAGCCAAGCCATTGCCACGGAAAATATAAATTGTAAGGTATAAAAGAATTAAAGTATAAAAGTATAAAACTATATATAAAAGTATTTTTCTATATAGTTTATGTTGTCTTTACTAAAGTCTTATTCTAAGTGCGATTTAAGCTATTGGTGGTACAAATTAGGCGATCAGGCGCCTTAATCGTACCGAAGGTACTTTTTTGAAAAGCGTTCAAACGCCCGTTTTCTTAAAATATTTTTGGGTTTCTATGAATGTTTATTGAAAAGCAAATAAATAAAGATTCAGTAGCTGCAGAAGATTTTGTTTCATTTAAATTTTCCTAAACATTACAGTAGTATTTTCTTAGGAGGTACGACTTAAACAACCTTATCCTATGTGACAATTAGTATAAAATCGTCTGTCAATATAATTTTTTCAACGTCGTGAGATCTTTAATAACACGATTATAAAATTGTATTTTTTGATTATTTCTATATTCTAGTTAATTACACTGGGGAACAATTTGAAAAAGAATTTCTGCTGAGTTCGATATTTAAGCTGTTTTATACGTAAATTGACATGCTAATTCCAAAACTTTATTTAGTTTTTTTCTATCACGTCAAGTTTTTTCTTTCCAGTTGTTGCGCATCCTACTAAGCTTGGCGAATCACAGAAGTCACTACTGCTCTCCTACCGGCGAACCTTCTTCGACCTAGGAGTGGGGGTGTGAGTGAAGTTGCGTTATCCAAAACTAGTTCGGTCAGTTACGCATGAGATGCTAAACTTCGCGGGTTTGTGTCGCTCTGATATAGTGAAGTCACAGTATACATACACAACTACAGATTTTCGTTATGTCTACCTCTGCTAGTTCTCGTCGTAAGTGCTTAAACAGCCCTGATTCATTTTGTTATATATGTGGCAGTTTTACCAACCCCATTCAATTATTTTTAAGTGAAAATAGGTGACCATAAATCATGGGCCCCTCATAAAGTGTGCAAGCAGTGTATAGAGAGTTTACGAATGTGGACGAAGAGAACACGTAATAAACTTTCGTTTGGTACACCAATGGTTTGGCGAGAGCCCAAAGATCACTTAAGTGATCGCTACTTTTGCATAGTGAAAACATCAGGATTCAACAAGAAAAACAAACATAAAATTGAGTACCCTAGTTTACCGTCAGCTATACGCCCTGTGCCTCATTCAGCTGAAATTCCAGTGCCAGTTTTTCAAGAATTACCTTCTTCAGAAATACAAGAATGTGATTCAAGTGAAGATCGAAGTCACTCCACCGATGAAGAATTCAAAGTTTCCAATGATTCTGTTCGTAAATGAATTAAACAAATTAATTAAAAATGTCATATGAAAAGATAAAGGCTGGTGTGTTTGATGGTCCTCAGATTCGGCAACTCGTTAAAGATGAAAATTTCACTGAAACAATGACCGAACTTGAAAGGAATGCTTGGTTGGCTTTTAAAAATATTGTTTAAGACTTTCTTGGAAATACACGAGCCCCGAATTACATCGAAATTGTTCAAAAACTCTTGGAGAGCTTTAAAAAGCTTGGTTGCAACATGAGCATCAAACTGCATTTCTTACATAATCATCTTGCTAACTTCCCAGAAAATCTTGGTGCTGTTAGTGATGAACAGGGCGAGCGATTCCACCAAGATCTAAAGGTTATGGAAGCGCGGTATCAAGGTAGATGAGATGTCAGTATGATGATTGACTACTGTTGGAGCATCAAGCGAGAATGTCCACAAACTGAACACGCCAGGAAAAGCTATAAGAAGAAATTTTTACCATAATATCTTTTATTTATTTTTTGTATAAACACAATTTAACTTTTAATAATATGTTAACCTCTGTATGAATAAAATATTCTTATCTATTTGGTCAGATCTCACCTTATTTCCTTTCGTAAGATAAAATGAGGAGTATGCTGTAGCTTAAGAAGTTGACGTGATAGAGAAAAACTGTTAATATTTTTGAATTCAGAGATGAAAAATTAGTCAAAAACAAGTCACAGATCCAAGTCAACAAAATTGCTGTTCGCCAGTGTTATTGTTCTAAATATATTTTCCATATTTGAAGTTTTGCTGAGTTTTTATTTGATTTTTGTTAATATATAATACGCAAACTTATTCTGAAGATTTTTTTTAGTACCGATTACAGTAAATTCTTATCCTATCCTAGACAGAAAATAGTCTCTGCCGTTGATTGCATTTTCAGAAACCACACTGCACCCGAGGGGAGAGCGAGCACGTTGTCAATCCTTCGTTTTTAGTTGTTTTGTTGTATAAACATTGTTTCTATAGCCTTACCAAGTAATATTTCTATCCTAGAACAGTGCCTGCGTCTCCAAGACAATAAATAGTAGTTTCAACAAAAACCACGCTGTATCCAAGGCGAGCGCAAGCACATTGCCAATCCTTCGTTTTGAATTAATTTTTATAGTCCTACCAAGGGATATTCCTATTCTAGAATAGTGCCTGCGTCTCCTAGACAAAGAATAGTTTCTGCCGCGATTGGATTTCCATCAAAAACCACACTGTACCCGAGGTGAGTGCAAGCCCGCTGCCAGTCCTTCGTCTTAAGCTGTTTTCTTCGCTAAACTTGAAGAGATTTATCACTAAACACCAAATCACTTTTTTTGAACTGCTCGACGCACGTTTCGCTAACCATGTTAGCATCATCAGGAGATGATTTAATGTAATTCTAAAACTAAACTATGTACTATTTATATGAAAAAACTCTTTTACACGTTTCGTTAGGTAGAGTTTTTTCATATAAATAGTACATAGTTTAGTTTTAGAATTAGATTAAATCATCTCCTGATGATGCTGCTTGAGCAGTTCAAAAAAAGTGATTTGGTGTTTAGTTGTAAATCTCGTCAAGTTTAGTGTTTCATAGAAGAATTGATCTGGTTTCTTCGGTTAAGACATTTTTTACCGAAGGATATTTCAAACCTAGAACAGTTCCCGCATCTCCTAGACAGGAAATAGTTTCTGCAATGATTTTATTTTCATCAAATATTATTTAACGTATCTGAAATCGTCTTACAAATAAATGAATTATCAGAACATATTTACTAGGATTTTAAATGATACACCTGAAGCTTTTTAATGTTTCAAACGTTTATTATAGATTTTTCTTTACATAAGTTTGGCCTTTTTAGGGCTTCTCAAGAGTAGCTAAACTAAGTAGAGAGGCACTTCTCAAGAGTAACTAAACTAATACTGAGCTCAGCTATTCTTGACAAAACCGTATAACATATAACTATATTAAACGTTTAAAACATTAACAAGTAACAAGTGCTTCATTTAAAATCCTAGTATTTTCAAAATGTCTAAAAGTCTTAAAAAAATCGAATTATATTCGCCATTACTATACCGGTACATTTTTCAAAACGAAGAAATAGGTGTGTTTGCGTCTACAAGCCTTATCGAAGAAAGCGATCAGTAGGTTAGTTCCTGTTTTGTGTCAATAAACCATCGTCAGTTGATCCGTGCAAAACCGATCCCATATCATTCATCTCCGATAAATACCAATTACTGCCAGCGTAATTTTAAATGTGAGAAAATCACTTCGCCCATCGCATTATTGCCTTAATTAGGAATTTAATTAGCCATTGATCACTCGGGATTATATTCTATTTGTGTCAGTAGATTGAATCTTTCCCTCAAACGAGCCGTATTTTTACCGAAGTAAATAAGCTCTCGATATTAATTCTCAATTCTGTATCGCTGATTTACCGGTCACGAATTCGAAATTTATGGTTCCGAAGCTGTAGCTAATGGCATCAACGGCGACCCACCGATGAAAAACTGACCGAAAATCGCCTGGCGATAGATACCCTTTAGTATAATTGAACGATTTCATTCCATTTATGATATTTTATTACCGTTTGACGATATTGATAAAAGGTTACGGTTACTTCAGCTTTAATTTATTATCGTTTACAATATATTAACCATTACAATACGAGGGTTGCTATTTATGTATCTGAAATAATAAATGAAAACAAATATTTATCGTTGAACATGGTTTTCAGTGGCGATTCGTGGGTTTTTAAAGTTGGAGGCGCAGAAGAAAATAGTGCTGCTCAAGATTTTTTTTTGCTTTCCCCTTCCTCCTTTTTACTTTTGGTGTTAATGAAACCCCAGGATGCGAACCAGGAAAATGAGTTAACCTCTTCAAGGACAACGGCACATATGTGCAGGTCTTTGCAAGTTAATACAATTTTGTTATTTTTTATGGTGACAATGTGCCCACGGGCCTCAATTATGTCCAGATCTTCGTATTTCTGCAGTTAGTGTTTCTAGTTTGTTTTTACTAAAAAGTATTAGTTTTTGGCCACCTAAAAAATGCAAGTGTTGTTTAGGTATATCTAGTAGCGTATTTTATTATTACAGTAAATATAAGGATTGTTTATTTTAGTTACAAAAATCAAATGTCTGCGTTTGTGTACTTTGAACAAATATGTATAATTTTTACAGAAAAAATATTGCTTCTAAAAAATTATTTCAACCATGTTTTTGTACACTGTTTAGGATGGCGAATGGAAAGAAATACCTTGTAGATTCTACAAGAGAAGAGGACATGAGTCAGTTCATATTTAGAGTTCAGTACCTAATCCCAACGACTCCCATTTGGAAGATATTGATATTACTTATGGCGACTCAAATGATAGGGAACCTTTAGAATATGAATTGCCAGATTTTGAGTTTAGTACCTAATCTCAATGACTCCGATTTGGACGATATTGATATTACTGATGACGACTCAGATGATGGGGAACCTTTAGAATATGAATTGCTAGATTTTGAGTTCAGTACCTAATCTCAATGACTCCGATTTGGACGACACTGATATTACTGATGACGACTCAGATGGTGGGGAACCTTTAGAATATGAACTGCTCAATAACGAAGATAGTTTACTGTCAGAAGAATCCAGCTCAAATGACATAAATAAAGACAGCGCTGATGAAGACGTACCTCTAATAATCTTTGCTGGGCCAAAGACTCTTTCGACATGCACAAATAAACAACGAGTATGGTTTCAAGGAAAAGACAATGAATATTCCCATAATCCTGCTCCATTCTTAGGACAAAACCGTATAAATATAGATGGGGATAAGCCGTATTCATTTTTCATGCAACTATTCCCAGAAGCATTATTTGAAATGGTTGCCTACGAAACTAATCTTTACGCGGTTCAGTCAGGAAAAGAAAATATTTCTATATCGATGAGCGAAACAAAACAATTTTTTGCAATAAATATAATGATGACGTACGTAAAATATCCAACTTACCGGATGTATTGGTCGTCCTGGTTTGCGATTTGATATTATCGCGAATACAATGTCGCTCAAAAGATAGGAAGAAATCAAGAGATATTGGCATTTTACAAATAATTTGAACATCTCTGAAAATAACAAGGGTTCATTTATAAAAAATACGTCCGTTGCTGGATTTCTGTCCTATTCTCAAGCCGCCAATCCGGCCGAATTTATGTCAATAGATGAAATGATGGTTCCTTTCAAAGGGCGGTATAAAATAAAGCAATACATCAAATTAAAACCGAAAAAATGGGGTTTCAAAGTGTGGGTCCGAGCTTCAACAAATGGTTATATGAGGCGTTAAAATTAAAGTTTCGGGCACTTTTTATAAATATGGCTGGACAACAATGATCATTACCCTTATTATCAGTGCAACTAAATGAAAAATTAATTGATGCTGCTTTATTAGTGCATCCCACAATAGAAGCACATAACTGTATTCAATTACAATGGTTAAAATGCCATTTTTTACCGATAACATTACATATTTTAATTAAAATGCATGTATTAATATTTTACTTTAAGTGTACAATTAAAACTGTACTACTGATAGTGAATTAATAGTTAGATATGTTTTTTTTTCTTTTAATTACATTGAAAACATAATATTCAAAGTTTATACACACATAAAGTGCCCGAAAAACATGGCGAAAGTTGAGGCATGCGTACAAAAAATTTCCAACTATGGGAAGGGCTATAAACTTAAATTATTTTAATGAAATATAATCAAAAATATGAGCTGAACAGCAATCATTCCACTCCATTTTTTTCTAGAAAATATTGAGTTGTATATTCGGGACTTTATTTTTATAGTAATATATTTTTTTTTGAAAATCGGAGCTTTCCGCCCCACCTTCCCCTAAGATCTGCAGACAAACTGAAATCTTAATTTCTTTATTTAGTTTTATTTTTTAAGAAAAACATACGTTTTTGCAAGGTTATAATGAATGGGTTATTTATTTGGCTAAACAGTAAAGTGTAAATTACAGCTATCAAAGCAAATCTGTACGATTGTACTGATATTTTTTTTCCTTCACAAGAAAGTTCAAGCAATTGATTTATTACTTACGGGATACAAATAAGATACGAATTCGATAACATTATTTTAAATGCATGTGCGATATATACGGTTTTCATTAATCAAACTCAAACTGCAATTTTTACGGTTGTTTTGGTTAACTTGTTGTAAGGAAGTAACTCATACTGTATAAATAACCTAATCCAGCAGATAATTTTATGAAGCTTTCAAGATAGGACGCGTTGTAACGCGCATTTTTTAAAAGGGCAATGTTATTTTTAAAACAAGAACGTGTGTAGTTCTCATTTGGTCATCACAAAAGGACAATGACCTCATCATTCAGAAAACATTCAAACTGCGACAATAATTTTAATTTGTTATTTGTGAATAAATACAGGTAAAAATATATGTGTAAATAAAATAATGGGGATAATTTTTGAATCAGTTAAACCTGGAATTCTATACTGTCCCCTTCAAAACAGTTTCATTGGGAAGCCACACAACGGTAGCGTGGGGCACTCAGATACATTTCGATGTACTCCAGTGCCTCAAAATGGTCTCGTTTGAGGTGTATTTTCAATCTTGGGGAAAGAACATACTTTCAAGGACTCAAGTCTGGTGAATACGAGGGCTGCGGAGCCACAGTGATGTTTTTACTTTCCGAAAAATTCTCCGACTATCAAAAAGTGAAAACAGCATGGTTTGGTAAAAAAAGATCAATTTTTATGCACATTCTCGTTTTTTTGAACGTGGTGTGTGTTTCTAAATCATTCCGGGTGTCGATCCGTTGATTCTGTAAAGAGTCACTACGTTTCGCAAAAATCTCATTTGGCATTTTCAAATGTTGTCCACTTCGACTGAAGAGTCCAGCTGAGACGGGTCGTTGTGTTCGCTTTTATAGCTGGTCGGCGAGTGCGCAGATTATATCGGGGTAGTTCGGGACTATTTGCGGCGCTCGGCAACGCTAGCGCGTCCGTTTATTGATTTTTCTACCTCGCCGCTACTTCTTCTTTTTCGCGTTTCTTCTTTTTTCAGAAGGGATTTCCATACTTTTGAAATGTTACGAGCGTCGTTTCGCGTATTTAGCTCACCCCTTTCTTCTATTTCAAGGGCTTCTCTGATTGTTCGGACTTTTCAATATTCGCTATTTCTTTGGCTCCTTCAAAATTCATTTTATGTCCTGTTTGTAGATGGTGCTGGAACAGAGCGGAAGTGGTTTGTTTGTTTTTTAAGTTATTTTTATGTTCTTGTATTCTGGCCGATATTCGTTTGTTGGTTTGTCCTATGTTCTGTTGCAGTCGGAACAAGATATTTTATACACCCCATGATTTTCCAGAGTAACTTTGTCCTTGGGGTTTTTAGGATGTTTGCGACAGTTTTGTGCGGCTTGTAGGCTGTTCTGATCTTAAGTTTCCTTAGTAGTCTGCCTATTCTATCTGTGATTTATTTTACGTATGGTAGAAGGACCTTTGGTGTATTTGGTTCATGATCCTCTGTTGTTCTTCGTGTTTGGTTTTCCTGACGACGAATGGCCTTCCTGAAACAATTTTCTGAATATCCATTTTGTCTAAGGGCTGTGGAAATTTTTAGTAGTTCTTCGCTTCGTGCATCTGGTAGTGCCAGTCGGAAGGATCTGGAAATCAAGGTGTTCGCTACGGCTTGGATTTGAGAAGGATGGTGATGGGATTTAGCGTTGAGGTATCGATCGGTGTGAGTTGGTTTCCTATACACTGCGCATTCGAGTGTTCCAGAAAGTTTCCTTGTGATGAGGAAATCTAAAAACGGCAGTTTTCTATCCTGTTCGACTTCCAGAGTGAACTGTATTCTGGGATGGATTCCGTTTAACTGGGTTAAGAAGTTGTTTATAAGTTCGTTTCCGTGAGGCCATATTATAAATATATCCACGTAATGTTTCCCAAGTTTGGGCTTTAAAGGAGCGTTGGTCAATGCCTTTGTTTCGAAGTCGGTCATGAACAGGTTGGCTATAACGGGTGATAAAGATGATCCCATTAGGGCACCGTCGTCGGTCTGTCTGTAGGTCTGCTGGTTGAAAGAAAAATATGTATTCTTCAAGCAGGGTTCGGAGAGTTCCCCACATATGGTGGAAAGTCTTCGTTCATCGAAATTAGGTCCAGGGCCTCGTCTATGGAGATACTTCGATATAGTGAGACAATATCCAGACTTGCCAGTATGTCTGTATCCTCTAGTTGGAAATCTTTAATCATCCTTATCAAATATTCTGAGTTTTGAACATACGACTCGGCAGTTTGACGCTTGGTTGCATGATATTTGCTAGATATTTTTCCAAATTTTGTGTTGGAGAACCAAAGGCACTTACTATGGGCCTTAATGGAATTTCTGGTTTGTGTATTTTGGGTAGACCGTAAAGTTAAGGACATCTGCTTGATTGTTCCCTTGGAATTATTCTTCGTTCAATATCCGGTTCAAGTTTCCATGCTTTGATTTTGCTTTTGGTTGTTTTTTCTAGATAGGTTGTTGGATCTCTGTTCACTGGTTTATATGTCTGTTCCAGTAAAATATTCGTCATCTTTGCCATATAGTATTCGGTGTTCATTATGACTGTTGCGTTTCGTTTGTCCGCCGGTAATATAGTGATATCCTCGTTTCTTTTTAAACATTCGAGCGCTCTGATTTCAGTCTTATTAACATTTGGTTTTGTTGATTTGTTGGATCGTAGATTATAGTACAGCTGAAGATTTTTTTGCTTTCACCTTCCTCCTTTTTATTTTTTGTGGTATTGAAACCCTATACAGGAGGTAAACACGGAAAGGAAAGAAACTGAAAGTTAATACAATATCATGTTTTGATCTGAAAAATTGTTTACTGCGCTAAATGCTGGAGGGGCTGGAGGCGTGTTGGGGCACCAACGCCCTCCCTCATGAGCCGCCACTGTCTTCATGATATCAGCTATCTTCTGCAGTTTAGCTTTGCGGTTTTGCGAAAATACTTTTGTAAATGTTTCTGAATTCCTCATTTGGACGTTCAGGACATTCAGCATTTATCGGTGCTGGGACAGTTACGTTTGAATTCAGCATACGTATCAATTATGATTGATTTTCCTGGGACAGAATCCGGGTAATGTTTATCAAGCCATTGTTTTGCTTCAACGGTACGTTTTTTCATCAAAAAGCAATGCTTAATCATTGTTTGAGCAATGATTAATAAAGTACACGTCAGAAACCAGTAGGTGATTGTCATGAAATTTTGACACATGATGTTTGAAGGTTGCACAATCGACCACTGTTAGAGACTGACTATGTCAGTCTCTATGTCAGACCGGGGACTTATTGACCGATGTGTTATATGTTTATATTTTTATTTATATGCTGTCTCCTTTTTTATTAGTCCACCTGTTCCAGTTTAAAAAGGACTGCACCTTATCGCCAAATTACATTGAAATATGCGCTCTGTTAATTAAATTAAAACTATTTCGACCCACCCGTTTATTTCAAACGGCCCCCATGTAAACCAACATCATTTTTCGTTCAAGATCTCTTAATTTGTATGCATCAGTTAATATGAGTTTAATCGATTCATTCTTCTGTATAGTTCAAGGAACCCAAACAGAATTGCGAATATTATTTCAGAACTGGTGAATTAAATAATCCTTTAATTTATTTATTCATTATATTAACAAGAATGATGGTATATTTTTCAAGGAATTCGTCTTATTATTCCTAGATAGTTCGTCATTTATTTACTAGTTGATTGACCTCTAATTTTGGACAACTTTTAATATTTTACAAAAGCGTATAAACAGGGTGTTCTCAAAATTGAGTAATTTGTTTTAACAGGTTGTAGAGAACTGTAAAAAGAAAGTAATTTAATAAAAAATTAATACATTTATAATTTATTATATAAAAGTTGCAAAATAAAGAAGTTATTAACAGTTACCAAATTTGAAAACACACCTGGCTTTTTGATATTCTCGGTCACTGCGTTGTAAACACAAAGTATTTGTTTACCGCTGAGACTGGGTATGACTAATACGATTCATGTACGATATTTCTTTTGAGTCCGATGGTCGATTTGACCGGTGATAATAATTCCTTAATAGTGCGTGTTTAATTTTTAGGCACCTTCGCGGATTAAAATGCTACACGTTTATGAAAACATTGAACTAGTGGACATAATATTAACTTACAGGGAGTGTCAACAAAATGCAGCCGGTGCATGTCGTTTGTACGTGAAAAGGTTTCCTTTAAGAAATCATCCGGTTCCGGGGCTGCTTGTAAATTTAGTTACAAGAATTCACGACAAAGAGTATTTAAATGCACAACGAGAGAGTCACGCTGGATAGTGTGAAAGACTATCCGGTAAGAACACTTTTATCCCTAGCATTATCAACGGGTACAAGCGTTACAACCCGAAGATTATGCTAGAAGAGTTGAATTTTGTCAGTGGCTATTACATCAGTATCACAGAAATGAAAATTTGACCAAATTTTCACTACCTACGAGATCATATTTAAGAAATGGAGTAAATAATTTCCACAACAACCATGTTTGGGCAGTAGAAAATCCGCACGCTGTGAAAAGAATCCAATTTCAGGACATATTTTCAGTAAACGTTTGGGCTTGTTGGACTTTCCCTTCTTCCAAGTCATTGACCGAATATGTAGTTTCTACATGATGGAGCTCCGCCACATTTTAGACGAGAAGTTCACGAATATTTAAATAATGAATTTCCTAACAGATGGATAGGGCACAATGAACTCATTTCTTTGCCTGCACACTCCCCGGATTTAACGCCCTACAATTTCTTTCTGTGGGGCTATTTAAAAAAGTTATGTTATTTACGATGGAGAAGTAAATACTCTAAAAGAACTACAACAACGCATCGAAAACGCTTGTGAAGTTATTCGTGGACACCAGGATTTTATTTAGTGTAGTGACGCATGCGTACACCGAGTAAGATTTTGTGCTAACCGAACAAATGGTGACGATTTTTGTTTTTGTTATTCTAGAACTGTAATATAAATGATTTTTGCTAAATTGACTTCTCTTTACGAGTTGTACAACGCAGTGCTCGAGAATATTAAAAAGTCATGACTGTTTTCAAGTTTTGTAACTGTTAATAACTTATTTATTTTGCAAGTTTTATGTAAATCATTTTTCAATTCTTCTATTGGAACCTTTGGTATGAAACACTAAACTTGAAGAGATTGACCACTAAACACCATATCACTTTTTTTTTGACGTGCGTGGAGAAGTTTACAAAAAAAAGTGATTGGGTGTTTAGTGGTAAATTCCTTGTACACCCTGTATGTATATATATATATATATATATATATATATATATATATATATATATATATATATATATATATATATATATATATATATATATATACAGGGTGTTCGGTAAACATGCGGCAAAAATGCAAGGGTTATTCCTTGTCCTATTCTAAGAATATTTTGTCCCATGATGATTTTTGAAAAACCCCTTTGTTTCGAAGATACAGGGCGAACAAAATTTGTGACAACCATATTCGATATTTGTTGAAATCATTAATGGAAATAAAAGTAGGGTGTACGTCAAAGAGTTTATCAAGTACAAACATTTTTTTTTCGATCTCGATCACTTGGAACGGCTGCTTTATCTAGTAAGTGGATTTCATCGGTCGAATTTGTTTACATAGATTGGGTGACGTTTGGCTGTTGGACGTGTCTTAAATAGTGAGTGAAGTCCTCTATTATAATGTATACAAACGCTGAGATGACTGACATGCACTTCATGTATGGACTTGCTGATGGCAATGCATTACAAGCTAGGCGATTGTAAAGTGAACGATTTGCAGCCCGTAATGTCCCTGACCGAAAAATCTTCGAAAACATTCATTGAAGTCTTCGTAAAACAGGCACATTGAAACGAACTGAAGGGTCAGGAAGATCACTAACTGTAAGAACGGTACAACTGGAACAGAATGTGCTGGACATGATAGCGGAAGAGCCTGGTAGTTCTACGCGAAAAATTGCAATTACTTTGCATGTGAGTCACTGGACAGTTTGGAAAATTCGTAAGGACAATTTGTTGTATCTATACCACATTCAACGCGTTCAGGCACTACTACCTGTTGATTTTCCCCCACGTATTGCATTATACCAATCGATATTGCAAGCTTTACTTCGCATCCCTCTATTCCTGACACAAATTCTTTTCACCGATGAAGCCACTTTTGCAAGAAACGCAATAAGGAATTTTCATAATAACCATGTGTGGGCAGATGAAAATCCACATGGGGTATGCGAAGATAGTTTTCAACATCAGTTCTCGTTGAATGTTTGGGTTGGAATTGTAGGTGACTATCTAATTGGACCGGTATTTCTATCACAAAGACTTACTGGCGAGGTGTATCGCAACTTTTTGGAAGCAACGCTGCCTGAGTTTCTGGAAGATGTACCATTGGCAACAAGGCATGAAATGATATTTAAAATTGTAATTATAAATTGACATTATCATCCCTTTTTTCCAATCATTATGCATTTTTTCTTTGTTGCAGATATGGATTATCAGCTTAAATATACTTCTTCCTAATGCTTCTCCCCCTTATCTTATCATCACATTGACTATATTATCTAATCCATCTGCTTTATTTAATATGAGTTATTACATCATTAAATTCTTCTTCTGTGGTTCCAGTTCCAGTTCCAGTTCTTCTTCTTCCATATCGCCTTCCAGGTTTCCATCCTTTTCGCTGTCCGTCACCATTCTGCTTTCTGTTAATATCTTCCTAAAATGATTTACCCAGTCGGTGTTACTTATGTTTGTTGTGTTTCTTTTCACAGTTTGTTTTTTTTATATATCTGTATATTTTTATGCTTTTCTTATTATCTTTTTCTATCACCTCCATCATTTTCTCTATCCATCAAGTTTTCTTAGTTTTTACTAGTTTAGTACTGTATCTTCTAATTTCCTGATATGCCCTGTAGTCTACATCACTCCCTGTTCTCAACCTTTTCATCTAGCAGCCCTCTTCCTCTGCATTATTCGTTAAACTATTCCTTCCTTCCTTCTATGGATTTTTTCCCATTGTCTTATCTGCGGCGTACTCAATACATGTTTTTATATTTCTCCATTCTACTTCTATGTTTTCGTCTTCTGGACTGTCTGCTAGTTGTTTTCTGACTTCTTTTTCGTATAGTGACCCCTTACCTGTTATCATCTCAATGTTCCATCTCCTTCTGTTTGTCTGTAAATTCACTCCACCTACCATTCTTAACTTAAGCTTCGCTATTACTAGAATGTGGTCAGTACCTACGTCTGCTCCTCGGAACGATCTTACATCTTGTATCATTTTTTGTCTATGAGGATGTGGTCTATCTGGTTTCCTGTCGTTCTGACCGGGGATTAACCACTTTACTTTATGCTGCGTTTTGTGTTGGTATTTTATGCTAACTATGTACATTTCCATTTCTGTTGCTAAATTTCTCGGTCTCATTCCATTGTTGTTTGTGTAGATAAGTACAGTATTTCTTCCAGCTACTTCTCTCCAGTACTTTTTCTTTCCCATCTTTGCATTGAAGTCTTACTTATTTTATCATATTATTCATCCTTCTCTTCTTCATTTGCTATCTCTGTTCGTGCGTAGGCGTTTATGATAGTAATGTTGGCTATATCATTCTTTAATCTAATGTATGAAATTTTCCCATTTATACCCCTAAATTAAATTAAATCCTTTTTCAAGTTCTTGCTTATCAAAAAGCCTGGTCCATTCTGTCCCTGCTTATATTCCCCTCCATACAGCATTCTATATTCTTCCCTATCAATTATTCCTTCTGCTCTTTGTTCTCAATGCTTGTCTGAAGTCTTCAGACAAGCATTGAGAATGCCAAGTGTGACCTTGGCGAAACGTCTGCACGTTTCCAACAAACGGGACACAAACGATCGGATGTACTCCCGGACTAATAGTCTAACATATATATTGCAACAAAACGACTTTTTGTCCTTTTCACGTACGCTGACTTTTCCTCAAGGGAAAGTTCAGGAAACGATAATTAATACAGGTCGAGAAACGTATTTCAATTGCGCTAGAGCACGATATCGCACGATATCTAGCAGCGTTTATGGTATTTAATGTCGTCATGCTCCTCTTTCGTGACATTTTAGGAAAATATTGCCCAATAAGGTTGAAGTAAAAGGCAGGTTGCATCACGATTTCGCGCGAAGGGCGACCGAAAGATAATACCAACGTTTGAACTGACTGAACTAAAAAATAAATCGTGCATTAGTAACAATTGGCAATGAATATTTTTTTTAAACTTAATTATCTATGTATAGAGACCGGACTAATTATAAAAAATAAGTGAATAAATCGATTCATGCAATGGCGTGCGCCCATCACTCCATTTTATGAAAATATCTATATCGGTTTATAACTTCGTTTCAATTATTTTTGTGAGTATACTGGATTCTTTCGTTTTGTTATGTTGTATGTGTCCACATACATGTGTTATGTATCCACAAAGACCATTAAAAGAAGGCCTAATGAACAAGAGTTATATGTACATGGACATATCAGAAATGTTCTTCTTTCAAAGAAAAACAGAAGGAACCGTTTAGGTTTTGCTCGTCGACATCTCCATTGGACTTCACATGATTGGAAACGGGTAAGTTGGACGAATCAAAATTCAATATGTTTGGATCTGATGGAGTTCGTTATGTTAGAAGCCCTGTTTGAAAAAGAATGCATCATAAATACATACTTCCTACTGTTAAGCATGGAGGTGGATCTGTCATGGTCTGGAGTTGCTTCTCGGGATTTGGAGCAGGTTCATTACAACCGCATATAAGGGATTATGAATAGATTTATGTATCGCGATATTTTAGTGAACATAATGTTGCCTTATATGGAAGATAACAAACCATTAAGATCTTTTTTTCAACAAGATAATGACCCCAAGCATTCTGCAGAGCTAGTAAAGCAATTCTCTACAGATGAAAACATTGCTATATTAAAATATTAAAATGGCTATCGCAATCGCCGGATTTGAACCCTATAGAAAACATGTGGGATCACTTGAATCGACAGATTGAAGATAAGAACTACTCCACTAACGAAAATCTATATAGGGAATTGGAAGAAAAATGGAAAAGTATTGATAATGTCTACATTAAACTTGAAGAGAGTTACCACTAAACACCAAAACACTTTTTTGAACTGCTCGACGCACGTTTCGCTAACCATGTTAGCATCATCAGGAGATGATTTAATCTTATTCTAAAACTAAACTATGTTCTATTTATATGAAAACCACACCTAACGAAGCGTGTAAAAATCATGAACCGTGAAGTGTACTAAGCCTTACATTAATAATTGAAAAAGTTGACTTAAAGGAATCGGTCATTTATCTCGGTTCATGATTTTCTTACATTTTTCTATTTGAATGCTTTCATATGCATCCAAAGCCCTATTATTATTAACACTTTTAATTAGTCTTAAATTACTAATATTTATACTGTGGTCATGTTCGATTGCATGTTGGGTAACACAAGATTTTTGATTTCTCCCATATCTAATGCGGGCAATAGGTTCTTTATATCTTGTCAATATGGATCTTTTTGTTTGCCCAATATACCTTCGATCACAGTCTTGATAACTAATTTCGTAAATCCCCAACTTTTCATGTTCCTCTATTTTATCCTTTGGATTACCCAGAACTGCTCTTAATTTAGTATATGGATTGTACACAATCTTAATGTCCACTTTTTTCAAAATTTTGTCTAGTCTAGTGTATAAACCATTTGGTTTAGTGGTAAATCTCTTCAAGTTTAGTGTTTCACACCAAAGGTTCCAATAGGAGAATTGAATGTCTACATTAATAAACATCTTGACTCAATGCCTAGCAGATGCCAAGCAGATATTAGTAACAACGGTTATGCCATAAAATATAAAGCAAATTACTTACTATTTTCATTTATTTGAAGTGTAATTTAATTTTGTTTCATATAGATCTTGGTAATATTAGTTTTGTCTATATACTTTTGTCCTGTAAGAATTCAACTTTTTGATTTCTCTTCACGATGTTATTTGAATATTTAGATTAATAATTTATATTTATACAACGTTTATAGTTAGAAATACATTCTGTCAAAAAAGTACCGGGAATTGATTATTTGAAAAGCCCGCTTAAAGGCATTGTCAAATTTATTTTTATTGCTAAGTTGGCACAACTGTCCTCTATACTGATGGAGAGTCAACTAGTTTCACGTGTCATTTAGTTTGTTTACAATGCTCGATTTTGTCACCTCATCTCAAGCGTGTTTAGCGATTTTTACAATGGATAAAAACATCGAACAAAGAATTTGTCTTAAATTTTGCACTGCAAATGAAATTTCGTGTGTCAAGTAGCTGAAAATATTGCAGAAGGCTTACGATGAATCGACTTTATCAAAAACATGTGCATATGAGTGGTACAGTGCATTCAAAAGCGGTCGAGATGTGGTGGAAGATTTGTTAACAGAAGTTAACATCGCTAAACTGAAGGAAATGATGACTGAAAACCGTCATTTAAGTTTGAGAGAGATAGCCGCTGGATTTTCTGTGTCTCACGAATCAATTCGTACCATTTTAAGTGATTGTTTGGGCATGAAACGCGTTAACGATCCACTACTATCGAAAGACCTGAATTTTCTTCAGAAACTCAATTATGTAAAGATCGCTAAAGACATGCTAGAACGAGTCAATTCCGATCCTACATTCATAAAACGCATTGTAACTGGTGACGAGACATGGGTATATGAGTTTGACATGCAAACCAGTCAACAAGCTTCGGAATGGCGTTGTCCAACTGAGCCGAAAGCGAAAAAATCACGTCAAAGTCGATCAAAAGTTAAGGTGACATTGACTGTTTTCTTTGATTATCGCGGTGTTGTGCACTCGGAATTCTTACCAGAAGGTCAGACGGTAAATAAAGAATATTATCTTAGCATTATGCGGCTTTTATGGAAAGAACTCTTGGATTTTGCATTAAGACAACGCACCATCTCATCTCAAGGTTTTTATTGTGAACGAATTTCTGGCCAAAAACTCAACAAACACCATCGAACAACCACCGTATTCACCTGATATGGCTCCGGCCGACTTCTTTCTCTTTCCGAAACTCAAATTACCACTTCGAAGCACCCGTTTTCAGTGAATCTATGGCATAAAACAGAATTAGCGGCGAGAACTGAAGTCGATTCCGGAAAATGCGTTTCAAAAATGTTTTGACAATTGGATTATTGAAGGTGATACAATAAATTTGAGTAATGTCTGAATGATTGTGGCGTGTTCATATATTTTTTTTCCTTTATTTGGGTTTTTCGCCACTATCTAAAACTCAAAAAATATCAAAAATACCTCTTCTTATGTAAAGAAAGAATCACTGGGTAAAAACAAAAACCCAAACGGAGACAAATTTCTCAGTGATTCTTTTTTGTAATAAATTTGCCTAACGAACAAAATTTTAAAGATTTAAAAATGTCATAAAAAAATTTACAAACTTTTAACGTTAACGGTTCGGAGGGTACTGTCCCCCCGTTTTCAAAACTAAACTAAAAAATAAATTATATTAATTTGTAATATATAAAGTGACCAGTGAAAGTAAATATATTTTTTTGTGTATGTCAACGATACTTACATTGACAACAATAGATTTTCATGACAGTGACATACTACCAAAAAATATATATAGGTAATGTTTACTGTGTGATTGCTTATTGTACTGATTGTGTATTCAAATATTTAAATGTGTTTAATTGTATTCTTAAGAATCGGGAACCATATTGAATTTAAATCTACCGAAGGCATAGCAATACAATTATTTTTATTTAAATTAATTATAGCGGTTTCTTTTAATCTTCTGTATTTTGTTACCGATTCTTTTAATACCGTTTTGGAATTATTCCAATTGATTTTATGACCCGATTCCCATGCGTGTTGACAAATTCTAGATTTATTAAAATCGCCCTTTCTAAGAAGGTTTTTTCTCTAACATCCTCTTTTACTCTAACATCTAACGGTCTAGATGTCTCACCAATATAGAATTTGCCACATTCGCAGAGAATTTTATAAACCACATTTTGGTGAAAAACCCAAATAAAGGGAAAAAAAACAATAAATTTGGATAAATAATAAACACTTTGTGTTTTATTGATCAATTCCCGGTAATTTTTTGACAGAATGTAAAAACATGTATTTGTTTTTTTAAACAAAAATTACTTTAGCTTAGGAATTATAAAAATTCTATATACTTTTGTCCATTACTGTACATCTAGACAAGATATTTATTGGGCTAAAATCTTCTGGTAGTATTTGATTTTCAACTTTTGAGATTAAAACAACGTCACTGGTATAAATGTGAAAAAATAATGTACTTTACAACTTTGCTTGATTAATTAAAATAATAATAATATTATTAATAATAATATTATTAATAATAATATTATTAATAATAATATTATTATTAAGGGGGCAGGGGGCGGTTCGTCCGCTTGGTGAGTGGCGCCACCACCTTCCCGAGCTGAGAGGAGTAAACCTCTGAAAAAAAAATCCCCAAGCTTAAGGTGGAAATCCATCGTGCCAAGGAGCTGAATGGCACAGGGTTAAAGTGTCTCTAACGATGTCTCCGGATACCAAGCGCCCTCCGGTAGTAAATAGCTTTCCCATGGTAAATCGGGGCTCTGCCTTGGGTGACCGTTTTTCCCTTGAACCCAAATATATTTATGGAGAATAAAACACATAATATTATACAAGGCGGTAGGGTTTTGCGGACAAGAACCCTTCGGAACCGTCGGGAGGATTTGTCCGGGGTTGGTGAATCTGGAGCGAGTGGCGGTTCCCAACTCTATGGCACCACAAGAATGGCAATGAAAGAGGCACTCGAACAACAATTAGATCATCTAAGTCTAGCAACACCAAAGACTTTACTACAAAATCAACAGAGAGCGGAAATTAATAATGGAGTAGAAGATCAAAATACCCCGGTACTTGCTGGCTCGCCCCTAATAAGGAAGGCTGTCACTAGGACCGAACGCACTCCACGTATCAGATGGACACGCGAAATGAATATTGATGTAATGCGTGCCTATTACTACGTAAACCAGTGCGGAGATAATCCGCTCCCTGGATGGAGGCATGCACTCCATCAAGAATATAAAAAGAGGTTCCCTGAAACTCAGCTCTCGGAACAAAACTTAGCCGACCGTAAAAATGTAATTCTAAGGAAAAACTATCTAACCGAATCGGAATTAATGAACATCAAGAGAGAAATCGGTAATGAACTACATCAAAACATTACATATCAACAACATAAAGAAGATACTATAGACGTTCTTAACTCGAATACAGAGGAGAAACAAGTAGAACAAACTCAAAATGTATCACCAGAAGCATCATCATCTAAAAATGAGGAATCAATCTCGCAACGTAACTTTTCTAACATACGAGAGAAGTTTTACAGCAATTTGGCCAGTTTTACTGGCTCAAACCCATTGAATAGACCAAAAATTCCAGTACTGCGTAATATTGCAAAATCACGTATTACTCTAATGCAGATTAATAGAGTTTTGGAATCACATCTATCTGGGATGACAAATTTAAGCGATATACATCTTGCATTATATTGTGCAGCAGTGACTGTCATCGAAATTTCAGGTCAAAAGACTTACATCCATAATGCGGCTGGTCGTAGTATCCAGAAAAATACACCTGTCTGGAAAACGCGCCTTGAAAACAATATCAATGAGTTCCGGAGGAAAGTTGACATTATCTCAGAGTATCTTTCTGGTAATCAGTCAAATAAAGTAGCGAGAAAAGCAAAAATAATTGCCAATAAATCTGGCATTGACTTCGATGATTCAAACCTGACAGAAAAATTGTTGGATCTAAAAGATCGGTTTAGGCAAAAAGCTAAATCGAAAGGAGCCAGGCTAGCAAGATATAATGAACTAGAAAAGCGAAAACATCAAAATTCAGTATTTGCAAACAGCCAAAAGAAATTTTATAGACAACTCGAAGCAGAAGGTAACAGCAAGTCAGAACTTAAGAATATCGATGTGTCTTCCTTTGCGGAATATTGGAGATCGGCTTGGAAAAAATCAGACGGCTACGAAAAATTGGCTCCTTGGGTTAAAACCATTCAAGAACAGACAAATGCTCTCCCAGATATGGAGTCTAACGATTTCACAGAGATTGACATTTGCACTGCTGTCAGGAAGACTCACAACTGGAAGGCGCCTGGACCAGATGGATTGCATAACTTCTGGATTAAAAGCTTTACAGCCGCCTATCCCGTACTTGCAAATGCATTTAAAGAGGTTTTAATAAATCCAGACACTTTCCCTGACTTTCTAATGGAGGGCAATACATACCTACTGAACAAAAAAGGGGACGTTAAGCAACCCAATAACTACAGACCAATCACATGTCTGTCAGTGTTATATAAACTGTTCACAGCCCTACTCAATGAAAAAATCTACCAACATTGTGATAAAAACAACATTTTTGAAGAAGAACAGAAAGGATGTATAAGAGCAAGTATGGGCTGCAAGGAACAATTGACGATCGATGCTGTAGTTCTTGAGCAAGCGCGAAAAAGAAAACGCAACTTAAATATCTGCTATATAGACTACAAGAAAGCATTCGATAGTGTCCCTCACGATTGGCTGGTTGAGGTTCTGAATTTCTATAAAATTAGCCCCCAGATTATTAATTCTTTAAAGTGCCTGATGGGGAAGTGGAAAACGAATCTTTTTGTCGGCCAACAATGCATTGCTGCTACAAATATCGAGAGGGGAATTTTTCAGGGAGATTCCCTTTCTCCAATTTGGTTCTGTTTAGCATTGAACCCTTTGTCCACACTACTCAACAACAGCAATATTGGATATAAACTTAACATGAGGAATCCAAGAAAGCTCTCTCATCTACTATATATGGATGACCTTAAATTATATGGAGAAACTAGAGAAAAATTAAACTCATTGATAAAAACGGTTGAAACATTCAGTAGGGATATCAGAATGTCGTTCGGACTGGACAAATGCTCTACCATTAGTATACAGAAGGGAAAGGTTCAGAGTCAACATTCAACACTTTGTAACATACAACAACTAGAACCAGAAGAGTCCTACAAATATTTAGGAATACCTCAAAAGCATAAACTTGATCATAACCAGTTAAAGAAGGACTTTTCCACTCTATACCAAAAGAGACTTGCAAAACTTTTAAACACCAAACTGAACGGAGGAAACCTCATTAGAGCGATCAACGGTTGGGCGGTGCCAACTCTGACATATTCTTTTGGCATAGTTAAATGGTCAGAAACTGACCTTGATGAGCTCGATAGGTTGACGCGCCGAACATTGACAAAGTTCCGATGCCTGCATCCAAACTCGTCTACGAAAAGACTATACATCCCAAGAAAGTTCGGGGGTAGAGGCCTTGTAAACGTAAAAAATCTCTGTCTCAATCAAGAAAATAGAATGAGAAAACACTTCCTTGATTCAAACAGTACGTTGATGAAATTGGTTGCAAGTGAGGATCGGGGTTTCACCCCACTGAACCTAAATAAACGGAATCGTATTGATAGCAGAACAACGCTCACGGACTGTGTTCGAGAATGGAAAGGACAAACATTGCACGGAAGGTTTCCTAAGTCACTCGAAGATGACACCATTGACGAACAATTGTCTCTGAAGTGGCTGACCGATGGACTCTTGTACCCAGAAACAGAAGGTTTCGCGATATCTATTCAAGATAGGGTAACAAGAACAAAAAACTATGAAAAGCACATACTGCATTTGGACGTAGTCGATAAGTGCAGGAAATGCGGTACTTTGGGGGAAACAATTGAGCACCTTATTGGCGGTTGCCCGGCCCTTGCTCCTAATGCTTATTTAGGACGGCATAATCAGCTGGCAAAAATTATACATCAACAAATTGCACAAAAATACTCGCTATTAGAAAATGCACCTCCTCCATATTATAAGTACTCGCCTTCTCCTGTACTTGAATCATCCGATACCATTCTTTACTGGGACAGACCAATCACTACTGATCGAACGGTTGATTATAACAGGCCGGATATTGTTCTAATCAACAAAAAGGACAAGAGGGCTTTTATAATTGACATCGCAGTGCCACTATCTCACAACATTAGAAAAACTGAGATAGAAAAATCCACAAAGTATGAAAATCTGGCATACGACTTGAAGAACCAGTGGAAACTGAATAAGGTAGATGTAGTGCCCTTCGTTATATCCGCCGAAGGCCTGATAAGTAAGAGATTTTCAAAGAACCTCGAGAGCCTCGGGATCTCGAGATCGATTGCCATAGTGGGACAGCGTGCCGTGCTCTTGCAGACGTGTCACATTGTTCGTAAGATATTATGCTAGGGTGAGAGGAGCTGAATTGCTTTTTCATCTTGGCATTGGAATACCGGCCAGCATGAGCTGAGATTCTACAGTAAGGATGAGCAGAATAATATTATTAATAATAATATTATTAATAATAATATTACTAATAATAATATTATTAATAATAATATTATTAATAATTATAAAATAACCACCACTTGGTTTCCACTTTCCACTTGTATGAATAAATGGAAAACCCGCCTATATGTAAATAATAATAATACTTCGTATACCACTGGAGAGATAGGAATACACAGGGGAATGTTTCAGGGGGATAGTTTAAGTCCTCTATGGTTCTGTATGGCTTTAACACCGTTAAGTAGAATGTTGAGAGAGTCCAGCATGGGCTATATGATGAAGAGAAATCCAAACATTCAGGTATCACATCAATTCTATATGGACGATCTAAAATTATATGCATCAAACTCTAATAATCTTCAAAGTGAAATAGAGCTTGTCAAAAGTTTTAGCGATACCATCTGCATGGAGTTTGGTTTGATAAGTGTGCAATTGTCCATGTCCGCAAGGGGCAGGTATTGGAACATACAGAAACCATGCAATTAAATGGAGATATTGTTATTCGTAGTCTCAATAGTGGAGAAAATTATAAGTATCTTGGTATGATGCAGTTGTTAGGAATATCTCCTATAACAGCTAGGGAAATGATTATGAATAGAGTCATAACTAGAGTTCAAAGAATATGTAAATCTTTGATCAGCGCCAGAAATAAAATATTGGCAATCAACACCTGGGCTTTGCCTGTGGCTGCTTATACGTTTGGTGTAATAAAGTGGTCTGACACCTCTCTGAAAGCATTTGATCAGAAAATAAGAACCAAATTAACAAAACATCGTATGCATCACCCAAGAAGTTCCATCGAGCGGCTGTATTTGTCTCGACATATGGGAGGAAGAGGCTTACAGAACGTAGAAGTAATGTGCCGTCAACAGGAGGATCGGCTAAGATCCTATTTTCTCAGCCAAAATAGTAATCTTCATAGAGCTGCCTGTACACTGGATAGTAATTATAGTCCCCTCCGTCTAGCACAAGCAATTAATGAGGCAAGCCATATAACTTCCCAGGGACGTATTTCAGTTTGGAAAGGAAAGGAGCTCCATGGTCGCTTTGCAGCTCTTCTCGTTTCTGAACACATTAATAAAAAATACTCTACAGAATGGCTCCGAACATCGGGACTTTATGGAGAGACAGAAGGTTTTCTATGTGCTATCCAAGATCAGGTCATAAGTACCAGGACACAAAAACATATATTAGGACAAAATATCGATCCAAAATGTCGCTTATGTAAACAAGATTTAGAATCAATACAGCATATAAGCGGTGGGTGTCCTGCGTTGGCTCAAACAGACTATATGCAGAGGCATAACAACATTGCTAAGGTGATACATCAAGCATTATTGAAAAAATATGGTCTGTTGGACGTCGAGATACCTTATTATAATTGGAAACCAGAACAGGTGAATAAGTGAAACTGTAAAGATTTTGTGGGATACGGCAATGATTACTGATCGGACGGTGGAGGCTAGTCGGCCCGATATTATTATAATCGACACAAAGGCTCGCAAAGGACTTATTATCGATGTGGCGGTATCGTTTGACCACAGTTTGACCAAGACCATTGCCGAGAAAAAACGAAAATATCAACCGTTAGCTGTAGAACTAACAGACATGTACAAACTCAGAGATGTCGACATTATACCAGTCGTAATATCTACAAATGGGCTGATAACAAACGACTGGAAAATCGCCAAAGACAAGCTTGAATTACATGATAGACATATGGCAGTCATGCAGAAGGCTGCTTTACTGGGTACAGCAAATATAGTCAGAAAATTCTTAAGCTTGCATTGAGCCTCAGCTGAACCCTCTTGTTTAGTGCAAACATTGTAGTCTTGGGTTACAAACTCCGGCTACCGTGGATATGAATAAAATATAAGATGAACATAATAATAATAAAATAATAATATTAAGTATAAAACATTATATTTTCCTTAAATGGTTTTCGTAGTAAATCGATAAATAGTTTAGCTGTTTCGAGGTGAACTTAATTCAAATAAAGCAAAATATTTCTTCGACAGTGTGTGTGTTTCCTTTTATGGGTATAATTTACACTTTATTCGCTAAGTGAATAAATAGGCCATTAATTATCTTAATTTTAAATATACAGGTTCTACTCTATTTATGCCTTAAATTGATGCTATTGTTTTAATGGTCGGTTTCTTTCATCTGAAACAATAAAAGCATTGATTTATGTAATTGCCTTCATTCTTCTAAATCACTAAGTATCAAGCATGATAATACAGAGCCTTCATTTAATCCTGTAACACCACGTGACTAGTGATTTATTTAGACTTAGGAACTTTAATTTTTTGATGTTAAATCATTTAAAGGTGGTATAAAAATATTCACTACAAATATAGTCACTGATTTATCTATATATTTATTATTAGGTGCGTATAGACCCGGTTGGATCACGCAAAGTATTCTGACTCATTTTCGAGTGTTCTTTCTGATCCTCCACAACTCTCTCATCCTTTCTCCGTGGATCTTTCTCTCCTCCATCCACTTTATTCCCGATCTCCTCGAAACTTCGCTCTCTAATGCAACGTTCCACATATGTATTTTGTGCCTGTACGTTCTTCTATCCTCAATCTCTGTCGGACCCATTTGTTACTTTCCCAGATCAGCTCTGACTTGTGCGATCCATGGTACTGTTGACTTGACTCCTTGTATGTACGTAAGAATTCTGTTGGTGAGTCTTGTCGGTGGGAGTTTACTGATATGTCCATAGAATTTCAACCTTCTTTTTCTTATATCCCCCTCTACGTTGGACATTCTCTCTATGGTCTTTCTAAAATGTAGTCTGTATCCTTCCTCTGTCAGTTTTGGGACGAGAATTTTCCTTATAATTTTGTGTTCTTATTTTAGTATGTTTTCTATACCGCTTTATGTATGAAGTGTAAGTGTCTCGCTTGCGTATAGTACCTCTGGTTTGATTACTGTGTTTTCTTATTGTAGATATTGTGTGTCTTGCCGTATGCCCTCTTCATCTTCTGTAATCGAGTCTTCTGTGCTACCTTCTCTTCTCCTGTGGGTTCGAGGATCTCGCCCAGGTATTTGAAGTGAGTGACCCTATTTATTTTGCCGTATTTAGTGTTCAAATTTTGGACATTTCATTTTGAGCATAAAAAATTCGGTTCTTTGAAAGGATATTTGTAGGCCAACTTTCTCTGCACATTCATTGAGGACTTCGATCTGTTTGGTTGCCCTTTTTTCATTTCTGCGAGTATGGCTAGGTCCTCTGCGAAGGCTAGGCATGATATTTCTATGTTGTTTTTGGTTCGTCCGAGTCGTATTGGTTTCCAGTATCCTTGATTTTTTACTTCCTTTTCCCATTCCCTTATGACTTTGTCCAGGGCCAGGTTGAAGAGGAGTGGGGATAACCCATCTCTTTGGCGTACTCCGGATTTAATCAGGAAGGGTTCGGAAATTTCTCCCATAAATTTCACTTTATAGACTATGTCGGTTAGTGTCTGCTTGATCAATCGTAATGTTTTGGGGTCGAGTCCTTGTTCTTCTAAGATGCTGAACAGAGATTTTCGGTCAATGCGAACGGTCAACATGCAGATGATTGGGACGTTCCTGGATGACTAGAATAGGGGGACCCTATCCACAGCCAACAAGCCATGTTGTCGCCGACTTCCCGTCGGATGGCGTTCTTGATGGTATGGTATATGTCGGCGCCCTGATGAGTCTGAACCTCGAGAGACGAAACATATGTCATCTAGTTGAAGGGATAGGTGGGGCTCCTTCCCGGCCAAGCAACCAACAAAAATGTTCATTTAGGCGAAGACGCAGGTTGCTGTGTGTTCCACATGAGATTGTGGAACCCAACGGTTGGGTGTGTGATGACACTCAGCTACTGCTGTCTTATTGGACGCAGTCCAAGAAAATCTAACACTACATATATACACCATCCGACGGGAAGTCGGCATGGGTTGTTGGCTGTGGATGGGGTCTCCCTATTCTTGATGGTATGGCATATGTCGCGCCCTGATGAGTCTGAACCTCGCAGTCCAAGGAAATCTAACACTACATATATATCTGTATTCATTTATGAAATAAAGAAAGGGGAGGGAGGTACCAAGATTGTTTAAATGGGGGGTTTAAATTACTAACATACAGATTGAAAACCGTTGCTCTAGAGTATGAAGAATCAAGTCATTCATCTCCAGCAAATATGTTTTTGTTTTATATTTATTCTTTTAGTACAGTGGGCTCGAGAAAAATATTCAAAAAACAGGGCATTTTTTCCGTACTCCACGAAACGCCAACAAGAATCTCCCGAGACCGGTTTCTGGCTTTAAGCCTTCATCAATTTTTACGTGGAGCACGGATAAAAAAATCTCTGTTTTTTAAATATTTTTATTTCTTAGTTTGTTCTTTTTATATTATCCAAATGTTATACACATCAGATTGTTTTTATAACCTTTGATTTGAGTTAAATTATATAAACAAAGATGCTCGAACTGATATTGCAGAAGAGCGAATAAGACATCAGAGAAGACAACGGAAAACTGTTCTCATCACTACTTACAGGTCTTTAATCGCCACAAATTATCTTATAATCGAGTCAATCATCGATGAAGTGCACGCTTTTAACATAAGAAACCAATAAAATGGAAATAAAATTACTCCAACTAATGAGTTAATAAAAGTCGATCTGCCCTTATTCATCAAAGTCATTACCATCCCCTTCCCTACATACACCATTTAGCATTAAAAAATAACGGAAAACAAATTAAATAATTCGCTGGCAAACATACGATAATGACGAGGTATTTATCACAGTCAGTCGAAGACATTCATTTATGTAGTTTCTTTAATCTACTTCAATTTTTCGCGGATTACCCGTAACCCTGGATTTATATTTTTATACAAATGTTGTTGCTAATATTTTCTTAACATGTTAAGGTATCAGTTACAGTACAAGCTGTGGGAATCTTTCCGTTAATTAGCACATTTACAATTAATTTAAGTCAGAGATAAGACTGAAATTTAATTCTAACAGATGCGGCAAGGGCCTCGCTAGCTTGTTTTTTTAACTTTTTTACAAATTTAAACCCATTTCTACCTCCCATTGAAACTTTTCAAGGAAAGAACACGATTTTATTTCTATAATATGTTGATTTCGTCGATAAATGTTTGAAAATTATATCAATTAAACGTGTGGCATTAGCAACAAGAAACTTTTCATTTCCATTCCATTTGCCATTTCAAACACATTTTCCAGAACTTTTGACAACATATCTAGTAAATTCGAAGAGATTTATCATTACACACCAAATCGCTTTTTTAAACTTCTCGACGCGGGTTTCGCCGACCATGTAAGCATCATCAGGAGATGATTTAATCTAATTCTAAAACTAAACTATGTTCTATTTATATGAAAACCGTACCTAATGAAGCGTGTAAAAATCATGAACCGTGAAGTTAACAGGGCGTTACATTAATACAATAAAGGCTCTCTATTCACGGTTTCATTATTCCCGTTCAGTATTCGCGGATTATAAAATTGTGACACTTCTTTCTTTATTCGCGGATCTAAAACTAATGATACATATTGTATTTCTAGAATAAAATGTATTTACTTACCAGTTACCTCTCAAAACAAACAAGTATCAAAGTATTAATAAACAAACAAGTGTTACTGCCGCTTGGCCGAAAGTTCTTTGACAAAAAAGTCGCCGTGTGCGCGTGAGGCTATGGTTTTTGATTAAAGCCGTCTTCTCACGATCGGCGTCGAATCTTTTGGAGGAAACACAATGTTGATTTAAAGGGGAAGGAGCACGCAAGATCAACTGTTTATAATAAGAAAAAGAACCGAAAAACTAATAAAAAAAAACACAGATATACATATTTGTTTCATAGATCTAGAAAAAGCTTCTGATCGAATTAAAAGAGAAGACATATGGAAATTGGTCGAAAGACGAGGAATAGATATGAGAGTAGAAGTAATAAAGGCTATGTACAGGGACAACAAGAACATCGGATGAGGGGTATGCTGTAGCTTAAGAACTTGACGTGATAGAGAAAAACTGTGAATATTTTTGAATTCAGAGATGAAAAATTAGTCAAAAACAAGTCGCAAATCCAAGTTAACAAAATTGCTGTTCCCCAGTGTAATCAATACAGCGGTTAAAGAAACCGCGTTTGACGAGGGATTACCGCAAATGATTTTGTTTAATGTGCATTATAACAATTTCTTTGCATTCGTTTAATATTCATCCATATCAAAACGTCTGCACTACACAACAGCTAAACCCCAAAGTCGCACAAACATCACATCAAGAATAGCATAACCCTAAACCCACCGTTTATGTGCAATTTACAGGTTTGTTTTCGATCTAAGATGATATTTAATGCTCTTGAGGGTTATGGTATAATAAAAAGGGCACATTTAGATAGTAAATGTTTCTATACGTCGAAGAAATGTGTTTTATTTAATTTTACGTGGGTGATTTAACAGCTCCAATAAAATCAGGATTACACGCTGAACCACTTTGAATTCAAATTATAACGTGTACCACTAGAACGCACAGGACATAAATATGGTTGAAATATAGATAACGATAATATCAGGCCAATTTCAGCTTATCGACTATCGCAATCACTATTTTATTTTGATAAATAAATATAACAAGAGATGCAGTAATAGTCACACTACAGCATATATAAATAATAATAATAAAGACGAAAACTGGAGCGAGACAAGGGGATGGACTCTCGCCACACTCTTAACTGTCTTCTAGAAAAAGTAATACAGGAGTGGCGTGACAAAAAGTCGGCCCTGAATATTGACCAGCCCATTAAACTGGGGAGAACCAACATCAAAATAGATTGTCTGGCGTTTGCTGATGATCTAGCAATTTTGACTCAAGATATATTAACGGCACAAAAACAGATTGAAATCCTAAAAGGAACAGCAGAAAAAGTAGGACACCAAATTTCCTTTGAAAATACACAATACATGACCTGCAACAGACTAAGAACACCATTTCTAAAAACAAAATATGGTAGCATCAGACGAGTCTCTCTGTTCAAATATTTGGGTGAAATAATCATGGAAAATGGGTTGGAAAAAGCAGCCAATAAGGGTAGATGTCAAAAAATGGAAATGGCATTAAGATTTACATAAAATATTTACAACAAAAAATGCATATCTAAAAACACGAAATTGAGACATTACAACACAGTTATTAAATCAGAATGTCTATATGGGGCAGAAACGCTCATTATGAATAGAAAAAGAGACATCGAGGACATTGAAAAGAAGGAAAGAAAAATCATAAGAAAAATCTTAGGCCCCAAACAAATAAATGACACAACATACCGACTTCGAAAAAACCAAGAAATCAAACAATACACTGATATACATAGCGATATGAGAAAAAGAAGACTTAAGTTTTACGGACACATAAAACGGATGAATCCAAATAGGCTAACTAGACAAATAGTCGAATTTTATGAAAATAGGAGTAGAGCTAAAGTAGAAATAATTAAATTGATTGCTGCAATTAAAGAGGATCTAAGATCAGCAAATATTACACAATGTGAAATTCAGCACTGAGGCTGTTCCAGACACAAGGTTAACGTTTGGGAGGTTGGCCAGAGGGAAAAATGTAGGAAGACTGGAACAACTTGGTCTGACGAAAGGAAAAAAGCTCATAGCGAAATAATGAAATTAGTATGGGCGCAAAGGAAGGCTAACGACAACAAACACCTCTAATTGTACTTCGCGTGGTCCACTAAGGCCCATACGTGAATAATAATAATAATAATAATAAAGACGAAAACGTTGTAGCCTATGTAAAAACGTTTGTGATCCTTAGGTTATAATTTGGAAGCGATAGATACAAATTTTCGTAGAGTTGATATTAAGCACAAATCAACATAAAATTTTAAATTTTATATTTTATTCATCTCATATTCAAGTATATTTTGTAATAAATAAGTAATTTACAAAGTTTTTAGTTGATAACATATAACAATTCATTTTATAAATGAGATAGGTAGCGCAGATTATTTATTAATTTTAATAATTATATTTATCATTTTGAATAATAAGTTTCAGTTTTCAGTTTTAATTTAATTCTGCGCTAATAGGTGCACAATATTCTTGGTTAACCTGTTTTTTGCTAACACAAATAGATTCGATGGTTTTCCCACACGTGAGCATGCTACATATAGTTACCCATAAGAAAAACATGGATTTTCCAAGTCTAAGCCGCAAGTGGACATTGTTTGGTTTTGGGACTTATTTATGAAGACTTATTTATGGTCATGGCGAAAGCTAAATGAAATCTTTTGAATGGTATCGCAGATTTTGACGGTATCATTGGAATATGTGGCAACAGGACCAAAGAAGTCCTTTAAACCTTCCAGTCAAAATGGTTGCTTCAAGAATATTTCCAGTGATCTTTTTGATGACCAAACGTGTACTGTTGCATAATCGAGGTGGATTCCGAGGTGGAACAGAAGATTATGTGGTGGCGTTCCGGGCATATCCAGAGAATTTAAAAATTCAATTAGAAAATTTACACTTTCGTTTTCATCAACAAGTGTCGATTGATTTAAAAGACATCAGATTACCTGGCAACAATTGTTGTATCTGGAAGTTAATTTCGCCAACATCAACATTTTTGGCTACCAAAATAGCCCGATTACTGAGCCAGTTATGATCCAAGTGATTATTTTGTATGTCCGGGAAGATACTCTCAATTAATTAATTTTTTTGTCTGAGCAATAGCGCAGAAATTGTCTGGCAATTTAATGCATTGTGTATTTGGTTGCAGTTCTATTCTACCGTTTCCAATATCTAGCAATTGTTCGGAAAATATTTGTGCCAAACGATCATTTTGCAATCGTACGCGCATGTTTATTGTAAATCAAAGTGTTTCGATACTTCGCCATAAAACGATTGTTTTAAACATGCGTTAATCTCATCGGAGAAAGTAGAGCGAGGAATGACCAGTAAGGTCTGTCGGAAATCACCAGACAGTAGGACAGCACCCCCGAAAAGTTTATCGTTGCCGTTCAAATCTTGCATAGTTCTGTGCAAAGCTTCGAGTAAATGTTTGTGAACCATTGTGCAATCATCCCAGATTATGATTGAACTTTTTCGCATCACTGCAGCTATTCCGCAATGTTTTTTATGTTACATATTGCTTTTGGTTTGTTATGAATGTACAATGGCTTGAATGCTGAATGTGCCGTTCGCCCGCCATCGAGCAAAGTGGTAACCTAACGACAACTGCCAATGAGATGTCGATACGTTGCAAATGCCTGTCGATAACTTGACTTTCACCGCCCACTGTTAGAAACTTATGGAACTCATAGAGAATTATAACCCTTTGTCGGTTCGGATCGCGGCAATTCGCCCTCTTTCTGAACAGACGTTCCGAAACAATCCGAGTTACGGGTAAATAAAACAATTTATCCATCTTAGTCATCGTTCTATACGTTGACTGCTTTTGTTGGTTTGCGATCGATTTGAAATCATACTTTTAAATTTTATTGTTATTAATTTTTATTGTCATTTTGTTATTCTCATATATTTTTACATAAGATTTACATAAGTTCAGAATGAAATCAGATTAGGGTTCCTTTTGTTTTTTGCAATTGTTTTTATAACTTTTATTTATAATATTTAATTCAGGTAGGGATAACAAATTAACGTGCCATATTTATAAGAATAAATATTACGCAAAGAACGTAAACAAAATTAATTTTATACCTGATTTAGTAGTTTCGAAATATTTTAGTTTAATTCTAATTATTTTCTTAAATAGTGCCGTTCTATAATTTCGATCGTTGTTATTTCAAACGTCCTAAAAATGTAGCGTTATGGCAAGATAATGATCATTGTGCTTCCGGTAGTGTTAATTTTAAAAGAAAACATTTATCACCCGATGCTAAACAAATTTTTTGTTCTCTGATCTAGTAATGCCAAGCATACATCTTTCCATTCCCCTCAGTGCTACTCGAAGTTTTTAAACTGCCTGTGATGTGACTGTCCAGATCTCACTTCCGTAGGACTCACAGACTTTTCTTTTCAGGCAAAGTGGTAGTTTGCTCTTAAACACTATGTTGAGCCTGCCAAATGCTTGCCAGCCACATTTAACGCGTCGTTCCACCTCCCGGACGGTATCCCCTTCCATTGAAACAGTGTGCCCAAGATATTCAAGATACATATATATATATATATATATATATATATATATATATATATATATATATATATATATATATATATATATATATATATATAGTGATCCACAACTTCCAAATCCGTTTCTAAAATAGAAATCCTTTTGTCCTCAGCAAATTTATTGAACATGACCTGACTCTTCTTCTGGTTTATTTTTAAGCTAAATGGTTCCCCAGCCCTTTGCAGCTCTTGTACGTGTCTTTGCAGCTCCTCTGGGTCTTGTGAAAGAAGAACGATATCATCTGCGAATCTAAGATGATTTAAGTATCCACCATTAACCCTTATTCCATCCTGTTCTCAATCCAGATTACAGAACACTTCCTCCAGGCAGGCTGAAAAGAGAAGAAGCGATATTGCGTCACCCTGCCGTACGCCCCGTTCATCATTTTTTCCAACCTCAAGATCGTCAAGGTGGACTGTCGCTGTAGCTTCATCATATATCGATCCTAGTAGATTTTAATAGGCTTTCTCTACACCTTGATTAAGCAATGCATCCATTATGGCCCGCTTTGAGTCGATAAAAGCCAAGTACAGTGGCATAGTGTATTCGTTGTGTCTTTCTATGGTCTGCTGGAGGACCTGGATGTGATCCATTGTACTGAATCCACTTCTGAATTCTGTTTGCTCCGTTGGTTGTGCGTCATGAAGTTTTCTTAAAATTCTTTTGGATATTATCTTGGTGAAGACTTTGTACACCACTGACAGGAGGCTTATTGGATGGTAGTTCTTTAAATCTTCCCTTGCGCCTTTCTTGTGTAAAAGACTCACTTCTGCATTTTTCCAATAGCTGGGTAATTCTTATTGTTTGAGACATTTTGAGTATAATTTTGCTAGTGTTTTATGTAAAGTCCGACCACCAGCTATTAACATCTCCACAGTTATACTATCCTTTCCTGGAGCCTTGCCATTTTTTATCGAGTCTATAGCCTTTGTCACTTCCTCTACGAGGACCGGTACTTGTTATTCAGTGGGCATTGCTGTATATATCTTTGAATAAAATCTTCGGACAACATCCAACATTTCCGCCCGTCCTCTGCATATTGTATCATCCTCACGCATTAAGGAAAACATTCGTGTCCATTTCTTTCTTAGCTTCTGCTAGCTTTGTTAATTCCCCTGTTTTCTGCCAGAGTTTTTTGCACAAGCTGCATGTTGAATCGGCGCGTTTCCTCTCGAATACGTTTTCTTATAGTTTTGCAAAGCTCAACCTTCTCGACATTCTGCATTCTTCATTGTCCGGCATTTTTTCATTAAATTAATGGCCTCATTGGAAATCTGGTGCTATTGAAGCCGCCGTTTTAAGCACATAGTTGGCGATTTCTTCATATTGGTCTGTAATTTCCATCTCCTCCGAGTCTTGTAATACAGCAAAGCGATTCGACAGAGCAATTTCAAAATCTCTACCTCTCTCCAGCAGCTTCCCAGAATCCAAATTGCCCCTTTTTGATCTCATCATTCTTTCGCGCTCTTTTCGGCAGTTTATCCTAATCTTTGCTCGCTCCATTCAGTGGTCACTTCCCACATTAAAATGGTTAAGTACAGTACAATTGCAAAATGTTGCTTTATCGTTTGACAGGATGTAATAAATTTCATTTATGAGTCCAGATGGACTTTTTAATATCCATTTTCTGTTGATCTTTTTCTTGTAAAACGAATTCATAATACAGAGTTCTTGTCCTTCAGCAAAGTCAACGAGCCTGTCACCTCTATTGTCCCGCTCACCATTTCCATATGGGCCAGTTGCATTTTCACCAGTTCTTTTTTCTCCGATTCTGGCATTAAAGTCGCTCATCAGGATTTTATACCTACACTGTTCTTTGTATAAAAGTTGGGCCACATCATCATAAAATTCCTCAATTTCCTCACCTCCATGGCTTATAGTTGGTGCATGCTTGGACGACTTGAAGCTTAAACATTTTATTCAGCTGAATGACGCATTGGGCTACTCTGTCGGATATACTTTCAAATTTGACTACACTGTCTTTCAGCTTTCGATTGATCCAATTCCACCATATCGTCCATTCTCCGTATCTCGGGTGTAGAGTACGTGACCAGTTGGTTCTAATTTGATTAACTCTTCGCCCTTTCTTCGTGTTTCACAGAGCCCAATAATATCCCAATGTATGTTGTCAAGTTCGATTAACAGTTCTTGCAGTCGGGTCTTTGTTTTTATTGTCCGTAAATTAAGCGTAGCAATGTCAAAATTCCAATGGCAGCCTGATCTAACTCGGTGATTCTTAGCACCCTCTGCCTTGGGGCACATCTTCCCGCTGCCGTAGATAGTTGCCCCTTGGCCTCCAGGGAACGAGGGCCGTGTTTGAAGTTGTACCGTCATTTTAAAGACATGGACCGTAATCTGCCACGCTGGTCCAATGCGGGTTGGCAGGATTTTGGATCATGTTGGTCTGAGGCCTCTGCCTCGATCTGTCTGCCAGGGGTGACCTCCCCCAGGAACTTTCGCTCCAGACGGCATAGCTCAAAGCTTCATTGTCCTACTCAAACCCTTTTACCACGTCAAGGTCTGATCCACAAATTTATATTTATACGAATAACAAACTAACGAATTACTTGAATAATCATCAGTATGTGGGATATAACACATTTCTGCATCTGACGTAAACGGCTAAAACAGGCTATGTATACGTTTTACATCAAGCTTCAAGGAATTATTATTTGATGCTTACATCCGAACCCCTTTGGTAATAAGTCAAATTAAAATTAGTTTGAGTTTTAAAGAAGCTTCATCTATACACCCGACCTGCATCATTACTTTTCCTATACAATCCGATGTTTGGTCATTTAATAATTCATTTTACGGCTTTCAATTATTCTTAAACATCCTCGATATAATTATGTTGAAAGAGTGCGGATATTGACGTCAATATTGAATATTTTTTATGAGAATTAATATACGTTTTCAGTTACTTTCAATAAAGCCGAAATGGTTCCAGGTTTTTAACGAAATAATTAAAGTTGATTAAATATCTATTGGGCGTATTGAAATTTGCGAAGTTACGCACTTTTTGAAAATTGTATACTAAGTGATCTAGAAAAAGGAACACTAAGAAATAATGACAACATTTTAAAACTATTTTATAGATTTATCGTTATCGTTAACATTATAACTGATTAAAATTTGAAGATCTAGTTACTACGAGTTAGGAAGCTACATTCAGTAAAAGGCGGATCGAGCTCCACTTCGAATACATTCATGGCGACGCCTAGGCATTGATCTAATTAGGTGATCAATTTGCATTTCATGTATAGTGCCCCATGCTACTTGAATTTCACCCTGTAGTCTCTCCAACGTCTTGATGGTGAGACAATCTAAACAATCTTCGACCTATGATATCCCATACATCCTCTTTTGCGGAAAGATCCGAGGACCTCGGTGGCCAAGGCAGTAACCTGATTTGGGCTCCTTCAAAATGACGTAAAATAACACGTTCAATATTTAGGCGTGCATTATCCCGCTGGAAAAGTGAATTTGGAAGTGTTCGAAGGTAGGATAACAAAAGGGGGTCTACAGTTTCTCCGACTTACCACTGAGCTGTCACACTACCTCGAACAAAAACTAGAGGTGACCTACAACCATGTATGATGGCACCCCAAACCATAACACCCACTGTGCGATGTACGTGCTTCTCCATGAAGAACTCCAGATTTTGTCGTTGTCTCACTGATGCCTTTCTCTGGGCCACTCTAGCCGGTGACGCCGATGTTCCGCCGTTAAAGATAAAGCCAGATATGTAAGAAATTAGCACAAAAGATGTGATTCTGCGATAGATCGCTCGCATTCAAATTAACCTTCTATGCTCTTCGTACCACTGGTTAGCAATTTTAGCTTAAAGTTGAAAAAATTACGGCCAAAGACCGAAGGAGTTCTGTCATGGCTGGAGTTCTGTCGTGGCTGGATGGCGTCCTGTGCCTCTAGCTCGTTGTTGTCGACTTTCTTCGGTCCACGATCACCAAGTTCTCAACACTGTGTAATACAGTCGTATTCATTGCTCTTCCAATTTATCGAACAAATAATCCGGCCTCTCTTAGACCTATAATACGGCCCCTCTCAAATTCTGCCAACTGGCGAAAATTTGCACGTCTTCGCACTTAGGCATTATAAGTTTAAAAGCCGGCCCGCGGTGACGCGATAAAAAAAACCCTGTATAAGAAAAAAATAAAAAAAACCCTTTAAACCTTGTTAAAACCCTTGTATAAGAAAGTCTGGTCAAAAAAAGAATAAATATATAATTTGTGAATAACATGTGCTCTTATCCACCCGCTGCACAAGAAGGGAGACAGAACAGACGTGAACAACTACAGATGAATCTCTTTAGTACAAGTCACAAAATCCTGTCAGCATGCCTTCTCCAGAAAACACAAGAACATCTAGAAAACAAAATTGGCGAGTTTGGCAATACTGAAATACAAAGCTATCAGGAACGTCCGAATCATCTTCACGTTTGTGGACTTCAAGAAGGCATACGAGTGCATTGACAGAAAATCTCTTTTCAACATCTTAGAAGAACAAGAACTCGACCCCAAAACACTACGACTGTTCAAACAGACATTGACCGACACAATCTCTAAAGCGAAATTTATGGGAGAAATTTCCGAACCCTTCCTGATTAAAACCGGAGTACGCCAAGGAGATGGGTTAGCCCCACTCCTCTTCAGCCTGGTCCTGGACAAAGTCATAAGGGAATGGGAAGAACTGAAAAATCAAAGACAATGAAACCAATACGATTCGAACACCCAAAAACAACATAGAAATATCATGCCTAGCCTTCGCAAATGTCCTAGCCATGTTCGCTGAAATGAAAAAAAGGGCAACCAAACAGATAGAAGTCCTCAAGGAATGTGTAGAGAAATTCGGCCTACAAATCTCCTTTCAAAAAACCGAATTCTTCTGCTCAAAATTAGATGTCCAAAATTTGAACACCAAATACGGCAACATAAACAGGGTCAGGTACTTCAAATACCTGGGCGAGATCCTCAAACTCACTGGCGAGAGAAGATAGTATAGAAGGGGCGAAGTTTCGAGGAGATCGGGGACAAGATGGATGGAGGGGAGAAAAAGTATCCACAGAGAAAGGATGAGAGAGGTGTGGAGGATCAGAAAGAACACTCGAAAATAAGTCAGAATGCTTTGGGTGATCCAACCGGGTCTATACGCACCTAATAATATATATATATATATATATATATATATATATATATATATATATATATATATATATATATATATATATATATATATATATATATATATTGATTGGCTATTTGTTGCCATGTTTCTAAATGCGTAATTTCCTCTTCTACTCAATAATTGTCATTCTATATAGATGTAGACTCTCTCTATCCCAACATTTCACTTTGATCTTGGCATGCCTCTCATCTTCTTGCCTCATATGCTACTGGTGGCTTAGAAGGCTTTTTCCACTGCTGGCTTGTTTGCTTCCCACGTCTGACATTATGAAATCGATCGACATCGCCTTCTGTCATTTATCCCACTCTAAAAAATATGTCTTCCTCCATCTCCATTATGTCATATCCGGATTGATTAGTTTCTAGTACGTTATGCTGCTTAATCAAATTTGTATTTCTTCATTTCTCGTATCAGATGTTTTAAAGCCTCCGTTTCCAATATTCCTCTTACATCCCACGTTTCCACCTCCAGTCCTCACCCTAGTGGAGTCTTTTCATATACTTTCGTTGCTTTTCCTGTGCCAGTTAACTCGTGTATACCTATGTTATAGTTTATCAGTAGATCACTTTTGTTCCTCTTCCTAACTATGGTTCGTTTACCCTTTGTTTTATCTGTTCCCGTTTCGCCAGTTTCCATTTTTTACCACTTTTGTGTATTCCGTGAACACTTTAATTTTTGTACTCAATTTTTACATTTTTACCTTGATCTGGTAATGTTTTGTTGTTTCTCCAATCTCCTTTTGAATTATTCTTTCATCGACCTTTAAATCAACATTTAGATGCCTTCCTTTATGAATTTTAGGTTGCTCTTTTTTCATCAGTTTCACTTTATCTCCATTACAGGACATACATTTATGTCCTCTTTAAAGCTTCGCTTGTTATTTAATGAAATTTTTTGAAATTTTCAATTTGAGAATTTATTTTAAATTATATATATATATATATATATATATATATATATATATATATATATATATATATATATATATATATATATATACCACTTAAACATATTCGACGCCGGGGTGCGAAAATCAATCTGCCTGTGCCCCTCTTGTCATCTCAAAAAAAGCAATATAGTTTTTCTATTTCATTTATTTATTTATTACTCTAGAAGTATGTTACATTTAATGCTTATGGGTTATGGTAGTATCAAGATTTATGGCGGTCGGCTTGCGCCCCGTGGGACTCTTCGCCCGGGTGCTACCCTTGCACCCCCGCGTAAAGACGGCCCTGCCAGGTGAGATGTTAATAATTCTTAACTTTTTCTTAAAAAAAATAGTTTGGAAGAAACGTAAAAAATGGTTTATTCGAAGTAAGCGCCATCGCTAGCTACACAGTTTTCCCATCTCTCTGCTGGATGCCATTCCAGATAATCATACATCTTTTGAAGTGGTGCAGTTATCAAGGCATTTCTCGAAATCTTCGTAATTGTTGAAGTACTTCATGGATAGTGCATGAGATATCGATGAAAACATGTTGTAGTCGGAAGGGGCCAAGTCTGGAAAGTACGACCGGTGGGATTAGAGTTCCCAGCCAAGTACAGAAATGGTGTCTGTGACTATCATCGCGGACAAAGTACAAAGAGAAAAAGATTACAAGATTAATTTATTGAGACATTAAAAGATTAATTCTTTTATTGGAACCTTTGGTGTGAAACACTAAACTTGAAGAGATTTACCACTAAACACCAAATCACTTTTTTTGAACTTCTCGACGCACCTTTCGGTAACCATGTTAGCATCATCAGGAGATGATTTAATTTGCTCTCTGCTGGAGATTAAATCATCTCCTGATGATGCTGACATTTTTAGTGAAACGTGCGTCGAGAAGTTAAAAAAAAATGATTTTGGTGTTTAGCGACAAATCTCTTCAAGTTTAGTATTAAAAGATTAATTAAGTCAGAATTATTAATTAATTAAGAATTAATGGATATCGTTGTAAAATCGGAATCGTTGCATTGAGCGAAACAAGAAGACCGGAATACGAGAGTTGATAGCAGTTTTATCTCCTACTAGAAAGGTCAACCAGCTGTGGAGAGGAGAACTCATGGTGTGGATCTAGCAGTAAGTAACCTAATGCCGAACCTAATCGGACGTTTTGAGAAGGGAATAAAAGCACTCCTCGGGGAGTTCAACAATATAAAGCCCTCTGTGAACCCGTAATGTTAACACTACAACCTTTACTCTCAAGATTTGATTTCACACCGTCATTAATTAAGATAACTGTGCTGAAGAAAAGACGCGTTAATCTATCAGCAATAAATGTAATGCATTTTTTGTCAATCCCATTAAGTTAAATGATTTCGGTTAATTTCATTCGAACAAGAGACCAGTAGCAATGCAAATTTATACCTGTTACTTGTATCTCATGATGCCGCCGGCGCTGAACGTTTATCAAGTTTGCAAAATGTACGAAACTTTACGAACAGCGACCTTTTCGTTTAACTTTCACACGCGTTTATTTTTAATTTAAACGGTCTATTTGTGTTTATGTGGACACGAAATTCTCCCTAATGCCAAAGTTGAATAATCGTTGAAGTAGTTTAACGAGATAATGCTTTGATGTACAGGATCAGACTGAATTAATGATACTTTTGTTGCAAACTTTTGTTGTAAAAATAACCGTTTTTTTTATGGCTGTGCTTGATATCTGACAGAATTATCTTATCATTTCATTTGTTAACTGTCGAGGCGGTTAATAATTCTTATTTTCTTCTTAAGGGAAAAGTATGCGCCATCGCTAGCTGAACAATTTTCCCGTCTCTCTGAGGATTTGTGGATGCCATCGCAGATAAACCGTAATTTTTTCCAGGTGGTCCAGTCATCATCAAATCATTTTTCGACATCTCCGTAATTGTTGAAGCGTTTAATGAAAAGTGAGACACCGATGAAAATAAGTGATAGTCGGACCTGAAGGCTTTCGTGTGATACCCACTGCCTTCTGGATCTTTCCCATGGCATGTAGACGATCACAAATGAAGGGTCAAGGGGAAAAACGATGGAGGTCTTTTTTGCAATTTTTAGGAAATCGAAAAACAAACTCAAGTCGTTCCAGCACAATGATTTTATGAAATTCACCGTTCTGATGAGTTGATTTACTGCTACAAACCCTTCCTCCAAGAGTTTGTATAGAAATAACCAACAAAAGTAACTAATAGGTATTTAAAAAAACAAAAATTGCATTGGTTTAAAACATTTTTGGGTAAAATCTTATAAATAAAAATTTAATGCTGTTCATAAATTTAACTGCGGTAGCCGATAATATATCCGGTCAATGTCGAAAAAGCAGCGTTCAAAGTAATAACATATACGGGAAAAATTACCAAATTAGTGTCAAGATATTTATCCAAAACAAACAATATAAATATAGCTTTCGAAACAAACAATAGTCTAGGACGCCTCATTAAAAACAATAAAAATCAAACAAGTAAACTCTATAAATCAGGAGTTTATTTAATTGAGTGCGGGTCGTGTCCAAAAGTCTATGTTGGACAAAAGTCTAGTTGGAAGATCTTTCTCTACTAGGCTCAACGGACATAAAAGAAGTTATATTAAACAGCAAAATAATTATCATTATGCTAACCATTTAATGTCAGAAAAGCATACCTTCAAAGATAATTTTATAATGTTACATAATGAGAATAAATCCAAAAAATAAAATCTTTTAAAGAGCCTAGAAATTAATAAAAGAAAAAAATTGGATATTTTGATAAATGACCACTTAGACTTGAATGGTTCACTGTTATTACATTTATTTTGCCCTCCTAGACGTTGACAAAAAATGGATTTCCCCACTATAATGTTTTATGGTATTATTAGGTCGATGGTAACTTTAGATTGTGGTTACTTTTCTCACTGTTAGTTTAGTTAAAAAGGCACTGTGTGTCGAAACAATTGTCATACATACAATTTTAAATATAATGGAAATTTTTAGATATTAATATTTGTTTATTTATTTAAATGCTGTTCGTTGGTAAACGCATCAGTTAAGAACGGCTGAACCGATTTGGCTAATGATTTTGTTTTTCATATTTGTAATAGTTCGATTAAGGTTTTTAGGGTAAGAAAAATTGGAAAAGTTGCCCGGAAAATGGGAAAATTCTGGAAAAACTGAATGTGCTTTTTTTCTATGAACTGAAGGCTATAACTCACGATTCGAACGATGGATATGCGTAATTCTTATTTTGTTTTGTTCGTTATGATCTTGGAAAAGTTTTCAGTTTCAAATAAACGATAACAAACAGATTTATTGCAAATTGGACAGAACAATGTCTGTCGGGTCAGCTAGTAGATAATTGAAAAAATCAACCATAAATTGGTAAAATGTATAAATATAAGATTGGAACATTATAAAATGTAAAAAATAATGCAAATAGTTAAAACCATCAAAGATAAAGATAAATAGATATAAATATAAAGATAACAAATTCAAGAAAAATCGACCTTCATCGTTTATCCCCTGGACCATTCAAATGGTTCAGGGGGACCATTCTAACAATACTTGCAATTCGACAAATTTTTGTCTGGGCCTTCTTTGTCTTTTAAGCCGAAATCACCAGTTTGAATCTGGCGTTGGAATTGGTAGTTGTTAAAAATGTTGGGTCTGAAAAAGTAGTGTTCTAAGGAAATTATGGATCAGATCCTGATGAAAACTGGCATAAGGCAAATTTGGATAGTGAACTTGCTTTTGTCCTTTTGCTTTTTTTTGCAATCACCTACATGGTCAGTAGGTTCTCTCCACACGATAGGAACAGAAACTAAATTTACGTGTCAACTGACACAAGCAAACATTAGCCCAAGTTTTATCTTGATCTCCAGTTTGGTCTGGTTTGGTTTGACTTCCCCCGATATAGATCTAGCTTCTGACTTTAAAATAAATCGTCCGAAAATATAACAGAACTTATCCGCTCGATTTTTGCAAAATTGACGAGCAAAACTTGCCATTTTTTATAAAACCGACTTAAACACTTGATTGAACTGTAAACGAGACAGAAACTGTCATTAAAGGTTCGTAGAATACTGTAGAAATACTCCCTCTACGGTCTTGTGGTAATTCCTACATTGTCTAGCCCAAAGTCAGGTACAAATAATTTCAATGTCCCAATGATATAAAGGAGAACCAGGAACTTAAAAATAGGGCGTGCGAGATCATTTCTGTGAAAAGTCGTTTTAATAACTATCTAATTAAAACGCCAAAAAAGCATTCTCATCATTGTTACAACAATAATGTCGACGTGAGTTATTAAGCTAATTTATTTTGTTATGGAAAAAATCAACATTATTGACCGAAACATCTATTATATAGATTAAATGTAATATTAACTGAATAAAATTTGTCCTCAATTGGGACGTACTTTTGTATCAACCCAGTATGGAGATCAACTATTTAAACTTTATTTCTCGTTATAGTCTATGACACCCAGTATAATATTGTAAAAACATATCGCCCATTTGCTCTTCTATATAATCTAGTTCCAAGAACCGACATTCGTGATTTATATAATGATACTGAACCAGTAATAAAGATTACTGTTTATCCGATTGAAACGATTTAATTCTATCGACATATTAATGATGTTAATGGAAAAAAAACTGTAATATAAATTACATACGTCAGTGTATAGTTCACAGATAATCATATAGTTTTTTATGCCATAATAAGAACGGAACATTTATTTGTTGAACATTTATTGAATAGATACTTGAAGGGAAGATATAAATAAGATAAAAATCTATTTTTATAAAAATGAAATATCAAAAGTTGTCCATAAGAAAGTAAGAACTTTAAAAAAATTCTTGGGAATTCATGTTCTGAAGATTAGGCGAAGAGTGGCATAAAAGAGCCAAATTTTGAAAGAGCCACTATGATTTACGCCGTGGTTTTAGAACGAATAATGCACGAATTATAATTTTAAGTTGGCAACACTGGCCAGCTGTCATCCACAAACATTGGACAGTTCACCAAAAACAAACGGCGCCGGTGCAACATATTGAAGATTTTGTCGTTAAAAAGTAAGTTTTTGAGTTGATTTTATTTGTTTTCTGACATCTAGACTTACAAAACTAACAGCAATATGTTTATACTATAATTTTATGCTTAGGCTTAGATTTCGTACTAATTTCCGTCGCAATGTGTCCAAAGCTGAAACAAAATTTGACAGCGCACCAATGTTCGAAATCCAGTTCATAAAAAGAGTGGTGCAAGATATATCGTTATACCGATTCGCTGCAATAAACTTTTAACAACCCCTGTCGTAACGAAACCCGGCAAAGTTGCAGGAACCGTAAACAGGACCGGGCCCAATAAAATAACAGATAAAAAGATAAAATTAATTTTATACCTAGCTAAGTAATTTCGAAATATTTTAGTCTAGTTCGCATTCTGAGCAAGATAGTCATGATTGTGCTAATTTTAAAAGAAAACATTTATCGCCCAATGCTAAGCAAATTGTTAAAAATGTGTATGTTTCTTTATTGAATAGGGAGTTTAGTGTAAATGCAGCCGCAGTAGAAACGTCTTCATTAAGAAAACTCAATTGTCTACAGTTAAAGATATTGTGACGTGACGAAGCCTATTAAACCAAAAGCCTCCGTAGTGATTCTGGTAAAAGCAAATGTGTTGACGAAAGTGACAAAGACTTAATTCGAAGCAAAATGTATGGCCAACCTTCCGGATTTTCCGGAATTTCATTTCAATAAACAATTACAATCACACGGTAAACCTCATCTATATATTTTTTTTTGGTAGTATGTCACTGTCATTAAAAACCAATTATCAATGTAAGTATCATTGACATACACAAAAAATATATTTACTTTCTATCTTTTCATAATTTATAGAAATTAATATACTATATTTTTAGGGTCGTTTTGATAACGGGAGGAGAATACTTCCCGAAACGTTAACGTTAAAAGTTTGTATATTTTTTTTTTAAGATCTGAAACTGAAACTTTCTTTTCTTCTTATTTTACATAAGAATAGATATTTTGATATTTTTTGACTTTTAGATCGTGGCGAAAAACCCAAATAAAGAAAAAAATATATGAACACGCCACAATCATTCAGACATTAAACAAATAAGAATGTAATTTTGTGTAGTGATGGGGGAGATTTTATTATGTATATTAAAAAGTCTATTCAAAAACATTGTTTCATATTCTTGAGGATAAAAATATGGAATTAATTAAACTGTTTTTGTTTGTTTCTGGCGTAAAGTTATCGCAATCTAAGGTTTTAGAAGGCAAACGAATTGTTGCTCTACATATTCATATAGTTTGATTTTCTCAAACCATACGCAGTTATTAATCATAATATGTTGCCTTATACAGACTTTATTAATGATTTTACAATCACCTATAATATCAACATAAATGTATTAATATTCATTTAAAACAATTAATAACTAATTACGTTTAAAAAACAAATATACTTTATGTTCTTTTCATAAGTTAACATAATATTATATATTATAGTACTTTATATAGTATATTATATAGTATAGTACTTTCTTTATATAGTATAGTACTTTATGTAGATAATATTACATAAGGTTATTTATTTCAGAATTAGACGTTATGAACCCTTAGTCACACATTACTGAACTAAATTAATAACTAACAATCATTTTAACAGTATATATAGAAGTAGAAGCCGTTGACAGTGCTGATGTGCAAACACTTTACCATAATGACGTCACAAACGTGACAAAATTTTAATTCATTTATAATTAATTGTAAAAATAATAAAGTTTTTCGCTTCGATTATCAATATTATTTATGCTAAAGTTATAAAATAAAGTAAAAAAATCGATAATTGTTTTTTATTCAAAAACCCAATTGTATAGTAAAAAATGAACAGTCCGGTAGAAAAGGGTCGCATTAATTTTTGATCGTAATAATATAATTCCTGATGTTATGGCTCTTCAATATCAATCAAATCAAATTCTCATGATTCTATTTACGCTAATCTAACTAACCTGTTTTTAATGTTGAAGGAGGTTATTGGCATGTTCAAATTTAAAATTTTGCTTGTAAAATGTATTAATTAATTTAAGTTTCTTCTTACATCATATAGGCGTAATTATTCAAACACGGATCACAAAAAATACATAGTAAATTGTTTACTGCGCCTGAGTGATTTGGTTTTATAATTTTATATGATGAATTGGTTGTGTTAATAGCGGTATAAAAAACTCATTATTTTTTTTTTATTTATCGTCGAAAATGAATAACTTTTTAACATGAAATGGGCAGCCTACGATTGCGGTGTTCTTCATAAAATAATTACATACTAAATTTAAATGATATTAATATATTGTGGACGATAGTTGCTGTGAAATGATAGATTTATTAATTAATTGAAAACACTTCGCGATATACATGGGGTATAGTAGTATGGAAGCTACTAATTCTCTTGAAAGTTTCCTAGTGCTTGTTCTAAGATCTGCAGTCACAGCTGCTTTCCCCATCTTTAACACTCGTGTGTTCCTCGTGTAAGTTTTTTCCCTCTACCTCGCCAATCTTACGAGAGGTTTCATTTGCTTTGAAACCTTTTTTTAAAATGATATTTTAGAATTGCTTTAATTTCGCCACATTTCACCCATTTTCACTCATTTTGGTTTGTGTTAAAACAGTCAATTGAATATTTCGCAGTGCCTTTAATACTGAAGAACGAATGCTTATTTGTGGGAATAAAAAGTTGAATTCAGATTAAAACCCTGAAGAGCAAAGTGTAATCCCAATATCCAGTATAAAGGCAAATAATTTTAAATAAACAAATTAAGATTTATATCTAAATTTTCACTATATTTAAAACTTGTTCGTATTAAAATTGTGTGTATTACAATACATATATAGGAAATGTTTTGTATAAAAAAAAAGGATTTATTTGTGTGTATAAATATATATAAATCATTCCGGGTGTTGATCCGTTGATTCCAGTTAAACGGAATCCAGCCCAGTATACAGGTCACTCTGGAAGTCGAACAGGATAGAAAACTGCCGTTTTTGGATCTCCTTATCACAAGGAAACTTTCTGGAATCCTCGATTACACAGTGTATAGAAAACCAACGCACATTGATCGATATCTCAACGCTAAATCCCATCATCATCGTTCTCAAATCCAAGTAGTAGCGAACACCTTGATCTCCAGATCCTTCCGACTGATACTACCAGATACACGAAGCGAAGAACTACCAACAATTTCTACAGCCCTTAGACAAAATGGATATTCAGAAAATTGTATAGGGAAGGCCATTCGCCGTCAGGAAACCCAAACACGAAGAACAATAGAGGATCATGAACCAAATACACCAAAGGTCCTGCTACCATACGTAAAAGGAATCACAGATAGGATAGGCAGACTACTAAGGAAACGAATATCGGCGAATATCAGACGAATATCGGCCAGAATACAAGAACATAAAAACAACTTAAAAAACAAACAAACCACTTCCACTCTGTTCCAGCACCATCTACAAACAGGACATAAAATCAATTTTGAAGGAGCCAAAGAAATAGCGAATATTAAAAACTACAAGGTCCGAACAATCAGAGAAGCGCTTGAAATAGAAGAAAGGGGTGAGATAAATACGCGAAGCGACGCTCGCAAAATTCCAAAAGTATGGAAATCCTTTCTGAACAAAGAAGAAACGCGGCAACGTGGCGGCGAGGTAGAAAAATCAATAAACAGACGCCCGACAGCGTTGCCGAACGCCCCAAATAGTCCCGAACTACCCCGATATAATTTCGCAGCCGCCGGTCGGCTATAAAAGCGAGCACAACGACCCGTGCACGTCAGTTGGACGCTTCAGTTGAAGCGGACAACACTTGAAAATGGCAAATCAGATTTTGGCAGAACGTCGTGACTCATCACAGAATCAACGGATCGAAACCCGGAATAAAATGCATCCCTTTTCTGAGATAATTGTGCAAGGATTACGTCTTGGTGATGAGGCAAGGCGAGTCGGCTTTTGCGAGTTCGTGTGCATAAAAATGACCGAAGATCCGAGACTGGCTAGATCCGACCCTGGAACTGGCCACCCAGATCACTCGATTTGACGCCCTTGGATTTTCATCTTTGGGGCCGTATAAAACGCCTGAACAAGCTAGAGAGGAATTATTGAACCGTGTTCACGATGCGTTTACTAATCGCCAGGCGAGATTTAGAGATCTGTTTCGCGAGGAGTATATGACAGAGTTATCCAGTGTTTGAACCAAAATGGCGGTCATATAGAACAATTATTGTAGTTTTACATTCATTTATTATTTCTTGTAATTATGTTCGAATTTTTTATATTTTTCATTTGTTATTACGTTCTAAATTTTGTTATGTTCTTGTTTTGTTTTCATGTTCTAATTAAAGAGAATTTCTGCCGTTTTAGTCATGTTCATTTTGTTTCGAAACATGAACGATGGCGATGTATCGGTTTCTGCTAAAAATCACATTAAAATAGAAAATATGGATTAACAAAAAAACCGTTGGAAATAACTATAGGGAAAGTTATAGCGAATCGATGCAGAATCAAATACTGCATCCGAACATCCAATAATATACAGAGTGTTACGTTTGAAAGAACGAACTTTTTTAACTTTGAATATAATGTAATTGGTCATCAAATTTTGGACACCCTGTATGCGATAAATTAATTGTATAGAATTATGGAGTATAGAAGTCGCAAGAAGCGTGATCATAGACAGAACAGAGAATAAATTAATATAAAATCTGAAATTATTTTTTCTACTTCATTTTTTATTTTTTAGGTAGGGCACGTGTGCTCCCGTGCCCTTATGGACCAACCACCACTGTCCGATATACAGATGGCGTAACTTACAAAAATTCCTGAAAAATGAGGGCTCTGTACGACTGATGCAGGTGTAAATTCAATACAGAATGAATATATGGCATTGTCATTAACTAACAGCTTGCATCCGACCCGATACGGGACCAATGGGCAGACATAAATCGCCGTTTCTAAATAGGCCGTCCATTGTATGAAATTGACTCCCCAGTGCCGTCTGCGGAAAATTAGAAAACGTGCAGACGATCCGGGAACGTCTCGTGTGATTCGGTACATGGGTTCGGCCGAGCCGACAAACGAGCAAAAAAAATTGCCGCGTCGACGTCCGAAGCGACTTCATTACGGCACCTACACGATGCAGAAGACTGCATAAATCGAGCGGCTCTTCCTGTTCGATCGAGAGAACGCACTGTTTATCATCGGCCATCTGGCGTGCTCCGATTTCTATAAGGGCCCGATCGTCAGGGAAATATCGAAAATTGTGCGCTGATAACGGCTCTGACAAGACTGGATTCCTTAAGCCGTTTCGTGATAAAATCGATGAGTTTTTATCAGTATATCTAGTGGAAAACGAAGGATCTGATCTACTAATTACAGACTTTAGAGTTAAGACAAGCAATTCAGACAAGCCAAGCGGGTACGTTACGGAGTGATAATCAAGAAATTTTGTCGGATGATTTAATTATGCCATAAAATTATGGGGTTACGACGTGGTAATGGACTTGGAAACCTTTTATTATAAACATGTCAGTTGTTAGATCAATTAGTATAAATTATCATTAAATTATAATAAATATTCAGAAATTTGAAAATTGGAATCAATACACGAATGAAACTATGAGGACTGTGAAAATTGTTATTTTGCATGAGGTGTAAGGTGTGTAAGATGTTTCAGCATTTTTGAAGCGAAAACTTCTAAAGTTCGCGTCACCGACATGCTAGTGACGTGTTGCGGCAGACTGGCGACGCCAATTGTGTTTTAAATTAAATTGTGTTTTAGATAATCATTATTATAATTGTTTAATTGTAGAATCACTTAATATGCTAATATTTTATGTAGAAAAATGGATAACAAAAACAAAGCATTGTTTTTCGAATATATTCAATGTTGGTATCAATATTTGAAAAATTTAATATTATTTATTTTTCTAATATTTAATCTCTGCAATACACGGTGCAATTAATATTTCATAGTGCCTTAAGAGGATCTTACTAGCGTGGTAAAACAGATTTCTAGTTGTTCGATAGTATTTTTGTCGCGAATTTTAAAATAAAAAATTCTATAAAATTTTATAATAAATTTAATTTCTTAAAATTATTATTTATTGATAGTCCGCTCAAATTAGACAGAAAAATAAGAGTGAAGGTACATAAATTCACATCAAGCTGGAAGTGACTAAAATTGTTCAAAATATAATTAAAAACAACATTTCAAAATTCCCCATCGTTCCGATACGTGGAAAAAAATTGATTCGAGGTCAAAGGTCAAAAAATGGGGTTTTCAAGACGGTAAGTTTTATCGTAAAATTACCTTAGACAAAAATTGTAGACTATAAAATTATCTAAAAAAAAGGTATCCATAATTTTTATCCTAAGAGCCACCGTTCCTGAGATATAACGATTTAAAAAGTTGTAAGCGTCATAATATGCATAAGTACGTCACGTATATATATATATATATATATATATATATATATATATATATATATATATATATATATATATATATATATATATATATATATATATATATCTGTAGCTGTAATATAAATAAAAATATTTTTCTATCGGTGATATTTCCCGATATCGGTGATACAATTTACACGCAATAACTGGCTGTGATACAACATCTGCATTTTACAGGAGGGGAATGTTTGAAAAACAAGATTTAGTTCAATGTGCTGGAGTTTTTAAAAAAAGTAATTCAACTCCACAAGAAATTATCACCAACGGAATTCGCTTTCTTCTTTCTATGTACGGAGCTCCTAAGAAAACTACCTGCTTAGATAAGTATCGATATACATGTTTTATTAAAAACACTCGAAATAAAAAACAAGTGCAATTAGCTTGTCTTCCACCAACATCAGTTGCTGCTCCTCAACATCTTTTCGGGTATATTACCAAGTTCAAGTGTGGCTTGGTTATCAGCTAGACCCAAAAGACTGTGGTTGGAAGTTGGTCGACAATACATTAGAACCAATTCAGACTTTACTCCCACCTGCGCCGGAAAAACTGCTAAACACAATTTTATGCAACTGTAAAAACGGATGCAGTGCTAAATGTGGTGGCAAAAAAGTTGGATTGTTTTGTTCTCTGGCATGTACGAATTGTCAAGGCCAGTCGTGTACTAATGTTGAATCACCACCAGTAGAGGATTAATTTGCTACTAACGAAAAGACATGCGATACATCGCTACTGACGCAATTCACTTACACCCAGGATGAAGAAGAAGAAAAGGATCAAGAAGAAGACGAAGATCAAGAAGAAAAACAACATGAAGAAATAATTGAAGATTATGACTCGGACGAATAAATTTTTCTACTGTTTTTTAATTTCCATCGCTTTTATCAATTCCAACCCTTGTTAATATCTGCTATTATGTAATAGTTTCCAATTAAACAAAATCACAACACACCTGTGGAATACGCCTAATGGGGAAACAACGCTAAAAACGAGCTAAGTACACTACTTCAGAGGTGGAGTGGAAACGCGTGCATACAACTTTACATGACGCTTACAACTTTTTGAATTGTTATATCTCAGGAACGATTGCTCTTAGGAAAAAAAATATTGATACCTTTTTTATAGATAATTTTATGGTCTATAATTTTTGTCTGAGGTAATTTTACGATAAAACTTACCATTTTGATGAAAAACTGTTTTGAACAATTTTACTCACTTCCAACTTGATGTGAATTTATGTACCTTTGAATGTCTAGATTGACCGGACTATGATTTAAATTGGCAGAAATAAAATACGTGTTTTGTTATTTTTTGCAAAATGATTATTTATAAACTTCCAAACTATTCCAAAGTTGCAAGTTTTCACTTTCAATCTCGGCTCACTTTCAATCTCGGCAGTCCCCATGACTGCCTACCTTTTTTTTAATTTCAGGTCGACAGGCTCTTGATTTCGTTAAACTTTTCAGCTTCATCTTTCAATATTTTCAAAATAATGGAGGTTGTTTTAGTGGCGGCTTAGCGCCTATATTAACTGGCGTTAGCTACCACACCAAGGCATATAGCAGGCACCAAGCCAAGCGAAGGCAGACTTTGGTTTTGGGCGGCAATTTCCGGCAGTGGGAAGATGGCGATATGTGTCTCAACATATCTACAGAGGTGTTAAACTAATTCATTGTGAAATTACATATTACTTATACATAATTACATATTACGTAGATAAAGATGACTGTCGAGTTCTTCAAGGTTTCCGTTGGACAATAGTGTAGTTATGAGGTGGAAAACCAACACAACATTGTCAAATCCAGCCAGATCAAGCTACCACACCCACCTCATATCCTATAACTGATAACCCCCCCACGCACATCACCCCGAACCAACGTTGCACAATTCAAATACAATTGGTAACCTATAATTGGCGACTTCAAACGAACATCGTCCAACTCCGAAGAAACCTGAAGAGTAAGCACACGGAATATCGTAATTATGTATACAGACAACCCACCAACCAACAATGGATATATCAAACACACTCACCAACAGGCCCAAAGTGATCAGCAACCCACCAATCAAAAATGGATTCAGCAACACATCCATCAATGGCACCAATGCGACTAATAATATATCAACTAGCAACGGATCCATCAATGGCCCAATGCCCAACGAATCCTTCAATAATCCTATTGGGACAGCAAAGGATCCTTCAACAGTCCCATCGTGACAGCAAATGATCCATCAACAGTCCCATCGTAATCAACAACCGATCCACCAACAGTCCCGATGCGATCAGCACTGGATCCATCACCGGTTTCACTGTGATCATCAGTGGTTCCAACGTATACATCAACACATCTAACAACACGACAGCAAGTGATCAAAGTTAACAATGTCACACGGCCGTCTATCAAGGTAACATCAAGAAAATCAACACCTCCATCATTACTGAGAAAATCAACAACCCCATTATCATCAAAGAAATACAAGTATCGTTTCGTTGTAACAGCGAACTCACTAAGGGGGGAGTCCTGTGGCAGCTTAGCGCCTACAATAACTGGCGTTAGCTACAACACCAAGGCATATAGCAGACACCAAGCCAAGCAGAGGCAGATCTTGGTTTTGGGCGGCAATTTTTGGCAATGGGAAGATGGGGACATGTGTCTCAACATAACTTCGGAGATGTTAAATTAATTCATTGTAAATTTTCAGATTACTTGCAGATAAAGATGAGTGTCGAGTTCTTCAATGTTTCCTTTGGACAATAGTGTAGTTATGAGGTGGGAAACCAGCACAACATTGGCAAACCCAGCCAAATCAAGCTACCACGTCCACCTCATAACCTATAGAGATATATACAGGGTTAGTTCAATAACTATCACGTAACCTGGCTTAGTTGCCTTCGAAAGTTTGCAGTGCGTAGATCGTACACAAGGTGAACGTGTGTTTTAACTTCACGTCGAGAGTCAAGATGCAAGAGAATTTTCACATGATCCGTGAAGCTTACAAGGACGAAGCCATGTCACGTGTTTTTGAGTGGCATAAAAGATTCAAAGGAGGTCGAGAAAACGTTGAATACGAACAACGCGCTTCAGATCCAATCTCGGTCCGAACTGATACAATTGTGGCCAAAGTGCGAGGATTTCTGAACTCTGATCGTAGATTAAGTATTCGTTTGTTGACACAGGAGTTGAATTTATATAAATCAAATGTGCATTCAATTATAATCGATTGTTTGGAAATGCGAAAGATGTATGTCTTTATATTAATGTCTAAGAAATTAATTTTTTCAAGTCCAGACTCCATAGTGAATTGAATCTTTTTGTTTACGGAATTCAAATATTCTAAAAAGTGTAAATTTATTTCCGTGTAATTTAAAATCCAAAAAAACATCGTCTACGTATCTGTGCCAGTGCGAAACATTGTTGATTGGTGTTTTTTTTTTAATTTAAAATAACATTATTGAAAACAAAGGTGAGAAGGAGAGGTCATTGGGAGCTTGGAAAATAATTTTGTTCTAGGTAATTGTTTTTGGTTCAGTTTTTAATGTTTCTTCTATGTCGGTAATGTCTATAAGTCTTTTTAAAATTGTAATTCAATCATTTACTGGTATAGAAGAAAAGAAGCTTTTTACATCAAATGAGACTAATTTTATGTTATTTGTTAATGTAATGCATATAGTTTTCTGTATAAATTTTAATGAATTTTTAATTGCATATCATGACTGAAAATTTATTAATTTAGGTACAAGTTTATTGTACAGCTTATAACTTTACACTTTTGTTGTAGATTGTTTAGTTTTCGAGATATTTCGATTGCACTACTTGCCCCTATGATCATCTAGCCTCGATCTACTCTAATACATAACTAAACCTAATATTTACAAAATGTATCACAAAGAACCAACTGCGGAATCCATAAACATCATCTTTATCTTATTATTATCTACCAGGTTTTTTTTCTAGTCTTAAGACTCTTATCAGTTTCTACTGAGGTTGTTTTTGTGTCATTTCTAACACTGGGTTGGAGTTTTTTCGTTAGCTCTGCAGCTATCGACTATTGATCGGTGATTATTTAGATTTTTGATGTTTGCTTCCTGAGGTTGATGAATTAACTTCGCTACTACGGAAACGGGTCGCAAGGACCGCAATCCCCGGATAAAGTACGAGAAATTTCGCGTATCTTGGTTGGTGTTCTGGATGTGGAATGGGCTCGATCGTCGATCTTGCAGATTCTTCCGTCGACATTAGTTTTAGTGATGTTTTTACTAATGTTGGAGGAGTGGACTTAATTGAGTGAACTCTCTGGAGTTTGGATGGAAGCTCGGCGATTGCTTTTGCTTGCAGGCGCGTTTGCTCCGCTTGATATGCGGGGCTCTGGTTCCCGATCATTGATTCGAGGATGGTATTCTTCGTTTGATTCTGGCGTTGCGTAGATGATATCTTCGTAGCGGAACTGGATATCTTCTTTTGTACCTCAACTCTAACGGGCTGGTAGTAAAGGTACTTTGTATTTTAGATTCTTCTCTCATTGTGAGGTACAGTCACGTGCACGATCGCAATGGGTTTCTTATTTTTGTCCTGTCATCTCGTAATGGCTGAGGGATGAAAGCCCTGATGCGGAAGCTCTGATCGGACTTCGTCAGTTGAAATGGTTTGCCTAGCACACCCTTAATAAGGACTTGCAGCTCTTTGATACTTGAGGTTGGCGTCGAGTATGGATATTATCTTTCATTGAAAAGTTCAATGATGGGTTGTCGATCGGATTATGTTTTGGGCACCAAAAGGACGTTCGTTTCGCTTCGTTTTAGCTGGCCCAACATCTATTTTGGATTTCTTCAGGACGCGCATAACATCCTGGAACACTAATTTGTCCTTCAAGACTATAGGTTTGGGTTTGGTCGTGGAAACATTTGATGATGCTGCTGACTGTTCGACTGATTTTTGTTCCCTTTGAGGTTCTTTATTTTTGAGGGACGAAGTGGGTGGCAAGGAGGCGTTCAGCTCTTCCGAAGGCTGACTTGCCTTGGAAGCCTACGCCTGCTGATATCCTTCTGTGGCCGAGACAAGTCTCCTTCTCCGACTGAATCTCGATGATTTGTGTTTGATTCACCAAGGTAGTGTGGTTTCTGGGGTCTTTTCTTTGTATTTAACGCTTTGAGTTTTGGTTAAAACTCTAGCGTCGCTGATTTTATCTTTGGTTTCTTCTAATTCTTTAATTATTTCATTCTGGTCCGCAGTGTTCGATTATCTGCTTTCAGCTCTTTGTTTTCAGTTAATAGTTCTCCTATTTCGTTAGAAAAGGAGACAATTTTACGTTGGTGAAGCTCTACGCATAAAGCTCGAAAAACTTCTTCGACCTGTTTCAAGATAAAAGCGTTTGGTTTGGCTATTGCGAAAAACACAATTCAGAATTTTAGCACTGAACAAACACTGCGTACAGTGCTGCACTTTTTCTGCTCTTCAGAGAGATGTGCACTCTATGAAGGCTCAGACAAGACTCTAAATATTGTCCGAAAACTGACATGTTTATAATAAAAGGTATCCAAGTTCATTATCAAGACATTACCTGTACCAAACATTTTCATAATTTTACGGCGTGATTAAATCATTCAATAAAATTTCTTTGATTATCACCCCGTATCGTAACCGTCTGGCATGTCTGAATTACTTGTCTTAATTCTAAAGTCTATAATTAGTAGATTAGATCCATCGTTTTCCACTAGATATGCCGATAAAAACGCATCGATTATATCACGGAACGGCTTAAGGAATTCAATCTCGTCAGAGCCATTACCACGCACAATTTTCGATATTTCTTTGACGATCGGGCCCTTATAGAAATCGGAGCTCGACAGAACGGCAGGCCAGATGGCTGTTGATAAACAGTGCGTTCTCTCGATCGAACAGGAAGAGCCACTCAATTTATGCAGTCTTCTGCATCGTGTAGGCGCCGTAATGAAGTCGCTTCGGACGTCGACGCGGCAATTTTTTGCTCGTTTGTCGGCTCGGCCGAACCCATGTACCGAATCACACAAGGCGTTCCCGGATCGTCTGCACGTTTTCTAATTTTCCTCAGTCGGCACTGGGGAGTCAATTTCATACAATGGACTGGCCTATTTAGAAACGGCGATTTATGTCTGGCCGCTAGTCTCGTGTCGGGTCGGACTCAAGCTGTTAGTTAATTACAACACCGTATTTCATTCCGTATTGAATTTACACCTGCATTAGTCGTGCCGAGCTTTCATTTAATTCTGTGACCCACGCTAGTACTGACTTATTTAAACTTAAACTAAAAACACCAAATCAATTTTTTAAACTTCTTGACGCCAGTTTCGCTAGCCATGTTAGCATCATCAGGAAATAAATCAATGTAATTCTAAAACGTTGTAGTCAATATTTAAGAAAATTTAAAAAGTTTTGACCTTACAGAGATCTTCTTAGCATGGAGTCGATTAGATGTTGACCTGCTTCTACAGGTACTGAAAACCAAGTTGTCTAAATTTCTTGTCGCAATGTCTTCTTGTATGCTATTTTTTATTTTAGCAACAAGAAGTCGTTATAACTCTTTCCAAATGTTCTCGATCGGATTTAGATTTGGGGACTGTGAAGGCCCCTCTAACACTTTAATATATTTTAAGAAAAAAAGTTCTAAACATTCTAAAAGTTTTTCTACCATTTTTATTTTATTGACCACTCTACAGTATATATATATATATATATATATATATATATATATATATATATATATATATATATATATATATATATATATACTGCATTTATAAGTCATCCGACGAGAAGTCGGCGAAAATATGGGTTGTTTGATTGTGGAGAGGGAGGAGTCCTATTCTTGGCGAGAGAGCATATGTCGGTACACTGATGAGTCTAACCACCAACAGTCGAAACATGTGCCCTCCAATGTAAGGGATGGGTTGGAGCCTTCCTTTGCGCCCATACTAATTTCATTCTTTCGCTATGAGCTTTTTCCCTTTCGTCAGACCAAGTTGTTCCAGTCTTCCTACATCTTTCTCTCTGGCCAACTTTCCAAACGTTAACCTTGTGTCTGAAACAGCCTCTATCCTAAATTTATTGTTATATTTGCTGATCTTACGTCTTCTTTAATTGCAGCAATTTCTACTTTAGCTCTACTCCTATTTTTATAAAATTCGACTATTTGTCTAGTTAGCCTGCTCGAATTCATCCGTTTTATGTGTCCGTAAAACTTAAGTCTTTAAGGTTTTTTTGAAGTCGGTATGTTGTACTATATTTTTATTTGGAGGTCTATGATTTTTCTTTCCTTCTTTTCAATGTCCTCGATGTCTCTCTTTCTATTCAAAATGAACGTTTCTGCCCTATATAGACATTCTGGGTTAATAACTGTGTTGTAATGTCTCAGTTTTGTGCTTTACCTCGCCAATCTTACGAGAGGTTTCATTTGCTTTGAAACGTTTTCTTTAAAATGATATTTTAGAATTGCTTTAATTTCTCCACATTTCACCCATTTTCACTCATTTTGATTTGTGTTAAAAACAGTCGACTGAATATTTCGCAGTGCCTTTAATACTGAAGAACGAATGCTTATTTGTAGGAATAAAAAGTTGAATTCAGATTAAAACCCTGAAGAGCAAGGTATAATCCCAATATCCAGTATAAAGGCAAATAATTTTAAATAAACAAACTAAGATTTATATCTAAATTTTCACTATATTTAAAACTTGTTTGTATTAAAATTGTGTGTACTACAATACATATATAGGAAATGTTTTGTATAAAAAAAAGTATTTATTTGTGTGTCTGTATATATAAATATATATTAATCATTCCGGGTGTCGATCCGTTGATTCCAGTTAAACGGAATCCAGCCCAGTATACAGTACACTCTGGAAGTCGAACAGCATAGCATAGAAAACGGCCGTTTTTGGATCTCCTTATCACAAGGAAACTTTCTGGAATCCTCGATTACATAGTGTATAGAAAACCAACGCACATTGATCGATACCTCAACGCTAAATCCCATCATCATCGTTCTCAAATCCAAGCAGTAGCGAGCACCTTGATTTCCAGATCCTTCCGACTGACACTACCAGATACACGAAGCGAAGAACTAGCAACAATTTCCACAGCCCTTAGACAAAATGGATATTCAGAAAATTGTATCGGGAAGGCTATTCGCCGTCAGGAAACCCAAACACGAAGAACAATAGAGGATCATGAACCAAATACACCAAAGGTCCTGCTACCATACGTAAAAGGAATCACAGATAGGATAGGCAGGCTACTAAGGAAACGAATATCGGCGAATATCAGACGAATATCGGCCAGAATACAAGAACATAAAAACAACTTAAAAAACAAACAAACCACTTCCGCTCTGTTCCAGCACCATCTACAAACAGGACATAAAATCAATTTTGAAGGAGCCAAAGAAATAGCGAATATTGAAAACTACAAGGTCCGAACAATCAGAGAAGCGCTTGAAATAGAAGAAAGGGGTGAGATAAATACGCGAAGCAACGCTCGCAACATTCCAAAAGTATGGAAATCTATTCTGAAAAAAGAAGAAACGCGGCAACGTGGCGGCGAGGTAGAAAAATCAATAAACAGACGCCCGACAGCGTTGCCGAACGCCCCAAATAGTCCCGAACTACCCCGATATAATTTCGCAGTCGCCGGTCGGCTATAAAAGTGAGTACAACGACCCGTGCACGTCAGTTGGACTCTTCAGTTGAAGCGGACAACACTTGAAAATGGAAAATGAGATTTTGGCGGAACATCGTGACTCATCACAGAATCAACGGATCGACACCTGGAATAAAATGCATCCCTTTTCTGAGATAATTGTTCAAGGATTACGTCTTGGTGATGAGGCAAGACGAGTCGGCTTTTGCGAGTTCGGGTGCATAAAAATGACCGAAGATCCGAGACTGGCTAGATCCGACCCTGGAACTGGCCACCCAGATCACTCGATTTGACGCCCTTGGATTTTCAACTTTGGGGCCGTATAAAACGCCTGTACAAACTAGAGAGGAATTATTGAACCGTGTTCACTATGCGTTTACTAATCTAAGTCCAGGCGAGATTTAGAGATCTGTTTCGCGAGGAGTATATGACAGAGTTATCCAGTGTTTGAACCAATATGGCGGTCATATAGAACAATTATTGTAGTTTTACATTCATTTATTATTTCTTGTAATTATGTTCCAATTTTTTATATTTTTCATTTGTTATTACGTTCTAAATGTTATGTTTTTGTTTTGTTTTCATGTTCTAATTAAAGTATATGCATTTTTTGTTGTAAATATTTTGTGTAAGTTTCAATGCCGTTTCCATTTTTTGACATCTACCCATATTGACCGCTTTTTCCAGTCCATTTTTTCATGATTATTTCACTCAAATATTTGGATTGAGAGACTCGTGTGATGTTACCATATTTTGTTTTTAGAAATGGTGTTCTTACTCTGTTGCAGGTCATGTATTGTGTCTTTTCAAAAGAAATTTGGAGTCCTACCTTTTCGGCTGTTTCTTTTAGGATTTCAATGTGTTTTTGTGCTGTTAATATATCTTCAGCCAAAATTGCTAGATCATCAGCAAACGCCAGACAATCAATTTTGATGTTGGTTCTCCCCAGTTTAACGGGCTGGTCAATATTTAGGGCCGACATGTTTTCACGCCACCCCTGTATTACTTTTTCTACAACACAGTTAAATAAGAGTGGCGAGAGTTCATCCCCTTGTCTCACTGTAGTTTTAATTTCGAAAGGGTCCGAGATGTTACCCATGAATTTAACTTTTGACCTTGTGTTAGTTCATGTTGCTTTAATAATTGCTAGCGTTTTCAGATCTAGTTCTTGTTATTTCTATATATATATATATATATATATATATATATATATATATATATATATATATATATATATATATATATATATATATTACATCTAATATTTTCACGGATGGTAGATTGTTTTTAAATCATTCCGGGTGCCGATCCGTCGATTCTGTGAAGAGTCAAGACGTTTCAAGTGTTGTCCGCTTCGACTTCGACAATTGAACTCTTCAGTCGAAGTTACATCCAATATTTTCACGTATGGAAGCTAATGTTTCCAAATTATTTCCGGTTTCGATCCGTTCGTTCGATTTCCATACTTTTGGAATGTTGCGAGAGCCGTTTCGCGTATTTAACTCACCCCTTTCTTCTATGGTATGGTATTTCAAGGACTTCTCTGATTGTTCGGACCTTGCAGTTTTCAATATTCTTTCTTTGGATTCTTCAAAATTGATTTTCCTGTCCTGTTTGCAGATGGTGCTGGAACAGAGTGGAAGTGGTTTGTGTTTGTTTTTTAAGTTGTTTTGATGTTCCTGTATTCTGGCCGAGATCCGTCTGTTTGTTTGTTCTATGTATGTTCTGGTGCAGTCGGAACAAGATACGCTATATATCCCACGATTTCCCTGTCTGATTTTGTCCTTGAGGTATTTTAGAATGTTTGCGATAGTTTTCTGCAGCTTAGTAGTCTGCCTACCCTAATAATGATTCCTTTTATGTATTGTATTCATTCTATTGTTCTTCGGTTTTGTTTCCAGGCGGTGAATAGCCTTCCTAATACAATTTTTTGAATATCCATTTTATCTAAAGGCTGTAGAAATTTTTGATAGTCTCTCACTTCGAGTATTTGGTAGGGCAGTAGTTTCGAATCGACACCCGGAATTACTTAGGAACATCTGTCATGAAATGCAGATTTCATGTTTACACTTCTGAAATGAGGTTAGATCTAGGCAAATTCACAACGCCATCTGTGTTTTATTCAAGAATTAAAAAAAACCGGTCAATTTGAAAGATTATATATACATATAGACAGGTAAATAAACCGCAAGTGTATCTCTGGTATTGTAATAAAAATAAAAATTCATAAATATGATCAGAAAATTATTTAACGCTAAAAAAAGAAATAAATATAATCATGAATGAACTTTTTATGAATGTTTAATATTTTGTATTTACTTACCTACTAAATAACTTTAGCGAGAACTGATTAACACTCACCTGAAACAAAAAAAGAGAAAAGCTGTTAAATAAGGTTTTTAAAAACTAATTGTTTTAACGACAAAATATTTGATGTTTTCTTAATATTTGTGCGGTTACTTAGAATATTTATAAAAGAACATGCTAACTTCCTCTTATTAAAACTTAAACATATTAGATAGTTTTATTCACTGTTAATACAAACTATTTATTTTAAAGCATATCATCAAAAAAGTATCGCGAATTGGTCAATGAATATTTATCCAACTTTATTGTATCGTCTTCAATGTAAGCCCCTTCCAAAATAATACACTTATGCCAACAAATAATCCGTTCTCAGGTTCTGCAATAATCAGTTCTCGCCGTGAATTCTCTTTTATGTCATAGATCGACTGAAAACGATTTCCTGGGTCCCTCGAAGTGGTAATTTGAGTTTTGGAAAGAGAATGAAATCGGCCGGAATCATATCAGGTGAATACGGTGGTTGTTCGATGGTGTTTATTGAGTTTTTGGCCAGCAATTCATTCACAATGATAGCCTTGTAAGATGGTTGCGTTGTCGCGATGCAAAATCAAAGAGTTTTCATTCCACAAATCTGGCCAAATTTTTCTTTCCTTCTTTTCAATGTCCTCGATGTCTCTTTTTCTATTCAAAATGAACGTTTCTGCCCTATATAGACATTCTGGCTTAATAACTGTGTTGTAATGTCTCAGTTTTGTGCTTTACCTCGCCAATCTTACGAGAGGTTTCATTTGCTTTGAAACCTTTTTTTTTAAATGATACTTTAGAATTGCTTTAATTTCGCCACATTTCACTCATTTTCACTCATTTTGGTTTGTGTTAAAAACAGTCGACTGAATATTTCGCAGTGCCTTTAATACTGAAGAACGAATGCTTATTTGTCGGAATAAAAATGAAATCGGCCGGAATCATATCAGGTGAATACGGTGGTTGTTCGATGGTGTTTGTTGAGTTTTTGGCCAGCAATTCATTCACAATGATAGCCTTGTAAGATGGTTGCGTTATCGCGATGCAAAATCAAAGAGTTTTCTTTCCACAAATCTGGCCTTTTTCGACGTATTTGCTCTCCGAAACCGTCTGACCTTCTGGCAAGAATTCCGAGTGCACACTCGACAATCATAGAAAACAGTCAACATTACCTTAATTTTTGATCAACTTTGACATAGTTCTTTCTGTTTCGGCTCAGTTAGTAGGCACCATTCCGCAGCTTATTGACTAGTTTCCATGTCAAACTCGTATACCCATGTCTCATCATCAGTTACAATGCGTTTTATGAATGTGGGATAGGAATTGACTCATTCTAGCATGTCTTCAGCCTTTACACGATTGGATTTCTGAAGAAAATGCAGGTATTTCGGCACTAGTCGAGCGGCAACGCGTTTCATGCAGAAACAATCGCTTAAAAGGGCACGAATTGACCCGTGAGACATAGAAAGATCAGCGGATATCTCTCTCAAACTTAAATGACGATTTTCAGTCACCATTTTCTTCACTTTAGCGATGTTAATTTCAATTGAAGACCGACCAGAGCGAGGCAAATCTTCCACCACATCTTGACCGCTTTTGAGTGCACTGCACCACTCATATACACGTCTTTTTGAAAAAGTCGATTCATCGTAAGCCTCCTTGAATATTTCAGCGCACACGAAATTCGATTTGCAATGTAAAATTTGAGAATTTGCACAAAGAATGTTCGATGTTTTTATCCATTGTAAAGACATACTTGAGATGAACTGACAAAATCGAGCATTGTAAATAAACTAAATGACAGATGAAGTTCAAACTCCGCGTCAATATAGAGGATAGTTATAACTTAGCGATAAAAAGAATTTCGACAATCCCTTTAAGCGCATTTATGATGATGATCAATTCACAGTGCTTCTTTGATAGAATGTACAATATCATATCAAACGCATCGTAAATTACACAGGTCGATTTTTATAAAATTGATGACAATCCTCTTTTTGTCATACTGTCGATTTTATAAAAATTCAACGGATAAGTTTTGTTATATATGTGGACGATTTAATTTAAAGTCCTATTTATATCTGAACAAGTCAAAAAAGCACATCTTTTATATTTTAAATGCCAAATTCGAGATCAAGATAAAAGTTGTGCTCCTCGTGTTTGCTGTGTGAGTTGTCACGTAAATTTAGTGCAGTGAAGGCATCGCAAGAAAAATTATATACCGTTTGTCGTTCCTATGGTGTGGAGAGACCCTTCTGACTATGTAAGTGATGGCTACCTTTATATCACTAAAACAGAAAGGATTGCAAAAAAAGCAAAGGGACAAAATTCAGTATCCAAATTTGCTTTCTGCATTTAGGTCAGTTCCTCAAAGCTAGGAACTACCGGTAGCGATTGCGCCTTTAAACCTGGACAACATGTTGCCCGGTGATTCTAATTCTTTATCAGGATCTGATTCACAATTTCCTGAGAATACCAGTTGTGACCCAACATTTTTTACAATTACCAAGGAACATCACTTAATAACTCACAATGAATAAAATGATTTGGTACGTGACCTGTAAGTTTTAAAGTAAGACCTAAAGTTTTTATAAAATCGAATGATTGCAATGGGTCTGTTGTGATATTGATGGTTTAATGAATGAGCTTAATATGCAACATGTACTTTCCGAGTGGAGTATTTTTATAGATGCAAGAGATCTATGGCAACTTAGCAACCATACTAAATTGCGTTAAATATAAACAGTCAATAACAGTGGGATATTTGAGTGCTATTTAGTGACTGGACATACAGTTTAACGTGGGTTCCGAACCACGGTCATCAACTAACGCCAAACCCAGGCCAGCACCCCCCTCAGGTTATCAACCCTTGGTTATGTGCCTACCCATAAGTCTATCAGGAAGCCTACCGACTGACGAGTGACCAACGTAGAACACTTCTCACAAGGCATCCGGCCTTGCCCAGCTTTTAACTGGCGTGACTGAGGGATAATTCATTGTCGGATTTTACACTCCTGCCTAGAAACAATCACAGACATTTAGGTGTGGATATGTGTGGGCATGTGTGTGCACATGTGAGTGTATATAAGTGTGTGTGTAGGGTAGGAAGTAAGACGATCAGAAGAATTAAACGAAAACACCCATCCGACCCCTGGAATCGAACCAGCTACCTTTGGATTGCCAGGCAGGCGACTAACCCACTAGACCACCCCGGACAGCGGAGATTTAAAAGTTATAGGTATATTGCTAGGAGTTCAAGGGGGTTTTACAAAATATTGCTGTTTTTTTGTGTCTATGGGATTGTAGGGCATCAAAAGAACATTGCAGTAGGAAAGATTGGCCTCATAGATTTTTTTTTGAATCTTGTACTTTAAACAATAAATATACCCCCTTCGTTAATTCAAAAAAGGTGCTTCTTCCGCCTCTACACATTAAGATTAATGAAAAACTTTGTCAGTCATGGACAAAGAAGTGATTCAAAATTAAAAAGAGGCATTACAATCGCCTAGCTTGTAATGCATTGCCATCAGCAAGTCCATACATGAAGTGCATGTCAGTCATCTCGACGTTTGTATACATTATGATAGAGGACTTCACTCACTATTTAAGACACGTCAAACAGCCACGTCACTCAATCTATGTAAACAAATGCGACCGATGAAATTCACTTACTAGATAAAACAGCCGTTCCAAGTGATCGAAATCGAAAACAAAATGTTTTGTTCTTGATAAACTCATTGACGTGCACCCTACTTTTATTTACATTAATGATTTCAACAAATATCGAATATGGTTGTCGCAAATTTTATTCACCTTGTATCTTCGAAACAAAGGGGTTTTTCAAAAATCATCATAGGACAAAATATTGTTAGAATAGGACAAGGAATAACCCTTTGCTTTTTTGCCGCATGTTTAGCTAACACCCTGTATACGAATAGAAGGCGTTGACAGTACTGACGTGAAAACACTTTAGTATTCTTACGTCACAAACCTAGCAACCAATTGCGGCGCGTTCGTAGGTACGAGATTTGTATTTAAATTTTATATGTTTTATTTAAGTTTTTCCCATCGATTATCAATATTATTTATGATAGTTTTAAAATAAAGTAAAAAAATCAACATTTATGTATTTATTTTTTATTCAATAACCCAATTGTTACCTTACATATTATTCTACACGACATTCTATTGCACTATGACAGATGAATCTGAATAAAAATTTTAACGGTAAGGACTATACTGTATCATTCAGATCATTGACATTCGAAACGCAGTAAGGTCTCTACGGGTTACATTATACGCACGACCAAAAGACACCAGTCATAAGAGACCGTGGGCGTCAGAAATAGGAATATTTACCATAATAACAATGCAAGAGGAGGTTCATCAGACAGAAAAACCCACCAACAAAGGGGCACTTAAAGATTTTTATTGAGAAGAACAGATAGGAAAACGTTTACGAATTTATAATCGGATCCCACACATGGATTGTAACAATATCTTTCGACGTGCATTCGTTGTCAGTATATTCAGACACACAAACGATTCACAAAGGACTCGAGAAAAGTACTGCATACAATATCTAGTAAAGTCGGATGTTAACAAGTGTTTAAATTAAGGTACTACATTTGCCATTTAATTAATTAAGTTGGGATTTGTACAGTCCGATTCACGAAACCTGACGATTATGTCAGAATAGTAAACTGAAAGCTAGGAAATCCTTATTTCAAATTTGCAACGTGTTAGACAAAGAAGTATTATTGTAGGAATGTTCAGAAACATAATCAATGCATTTAACACAAGTAAGAAAGAGAGAGCAACAAAACCGGTAATCCTAGCTATATCGTGTAATGCGTATATGCGAAAGCATTTACTCCAAAATAATAATGTAGTTAAATCTCCACAAAAGACACGGCCCCGAAAAAAAGCAAAAATATTTGATTTGTCTGATAGCAGCAAATGTGAAATACGATATGTTATTTATCGCATATATTCTAAGAGTAAGTATTTACAAAATTGATAACATTATTTTAAGGAGCTTTTATTTATTTTGATTTTTTATTTTTCCTCTTTTAGAAAAGTACATCACGCTATCAAGTTTAAGTCATGAACTTGCAGAAAAATCAGTCATGTCCATAAGTAATAGTTCTTTGCAAACAGTTCTACCATTTATTGGTTTCAAATACAAAAAGGATAACAGCAGGAGATATTTGATTGAAAAAACCACTATTGCTGCACAACGTACAAAATTTTTGAGAATTTATGTAGAAAATTTGTAAAAAAATATCGTAAAATCGTTTTTCTAGATGAAACTTGGATATTTTTAAAAATAAGCTTTTGTGTAATTTAGAGGAACCATGTCTCATAATAATGGATAATGTTCCATATCATAGTGCATTGAGTGAAAAAATGCCAGACCTAAGTTTCAGAAAACAGGACATTATGGAATGGTTGGAAAAAAAATAATATCGATTTTCAAAGGAACCTAACAAAGTTAGAATTATTACAAATTGCAAAAAAGTATTGAACTGAAAGAAGGTATATAGTAGATGAGGAAATTCGGTTACAGGGGCATGCGTACACCACCTTACCAGTGCGAATTTAACGCCATAGAGTTAATATGGGCCAATGCAAAACAATATTATGACAAACATATTGGAAGGGATGGGCATAGTGATAACAGAAAAATGGAAGAAGTGTATAGACCATACATATAGAATCATACTAGATTGGTACAAAAAAACAATAATTACAGAAGTGACACTCTTAATTATTATGATTAATGATGAAGAAGATACCGACTCTAGCAGTGATTCTGGTGCAGAAAATTAATTTAACAGTTTTCCTATTTAATTTTATCATAGAATAAGAATGTGAGGCTCTGTGAAGTGGGGAAATAGAAAAAGAAGAAGCCAAACATGAATTTCTTAGCATCATATATAGCAGAATTCACGTGGGGACGAATGGAATGTGGAATTTTATGCTTATTGAAGAATTTAAATTCAGGAGGTTACTGGAGAACAGGGCAGTAAACTATATTTATATGAGTTTACTACATGTATTCTTATATTTTAAGAAACCCGCTGATGAATGATATACATGTTGGTTTCTAAAGGTTTATTGATTAATATAATTGGTGGTTATTTTCACTATTTTCAAAATAATGCAAACATACTGTTTACATTGGCCTTTTATTGTATCATTGTATTAAACAATTTAATCCATAAGTAAATCTAAAAAATAAATAATGTCTGTAATGCTTGTTCTAAAATAAAAAATAAAGCTGAAACGGTTATTATTTTAATGTATTAAAACTTTTTAGAGTTTGCTGGTTTACAACTTTATGCAAAGTCTTTAGATTAGGTAATTTTATTACTTTTCTTACTCGGTTAACACTTGAAAATGCACAAAAAAATGATTTTTAAAAATGTTTAGCTCGTCACGCCCTCTTGCGGTCGTTTTAGAAGCTTAAAAATATTTTTGGTGAATTTCTCATGATCATTTTTAGTACAATTTTTTTTCCCCAAAGCTGTGGGATAAATAGTTTTCAAGATACGGCCGCGATCCATCTTTAATGGGACACCTGGTGGATATATATACCGTGTGTCCCAGCCAAATGGAATAAATTCGTTAATAAATAAATGACGTCCAGGGTTCACAATTCGAGCATTTGTTACATTAAATGTCTTAAATAAAAAATTTATACAAAAACTAAATAGTCTTGAAATTTCCAAAATTTTGTTTACAGTGTTAAAAAAAGTGTAGTTGGGCATTTTTTCCAACGAAAACCTTTTATACAGGGTGTGTCATCTAACAGAGGCCAATACCATCTTTCTATTGTGTAGCGAATTTCTGTAATCAAATAATTTTCAAAAAAAATCAGTTAATTTTTGCAATAAATCTGAAAACACTTAATATTTCCGAAACAGTTGAAGATAAGTCTAGGATATTTTACATGAAATATGTCTAGAATTTCCTGAAGAATCCAAAAATTAAATAATATACAGGGTGTTGTATTTAATTTTAATTTAAGAAAGTTGGTATTGGCCACTGTTACATGACACTCTGTAAAAAAAATTTTTGTTGAAAAAATGCGCATCTAAAAATATCAATTGACGTGTTCGAGCGTTTAACGAATTTATTCCCATTGGCTGGGACACACGGTATATATATATATATATATATATATATATATATATATATATATATATATATATATATAACCAAAATATTTTGTATACATAAAATAATCGAAAATCGATATATCATGGCGTTTCAACGCTGGGTGGGCGTTTAATTAACAAGTATCTTAATAAATGTTATTATATTTTATTATATTTTATATTATATTTTATATTTTTATAAAACTACAGTATCTACAAATAGACCCTCTACTGACTGATTTGCGAACTAGAGACCTGGCATCTGATTGGTGGCTCAGCGATCTGCGAAAGTCTTTCTCATTGGCCTCGCTCATAATCTGGATGGCTCTAACTCAGACATACGTACAATTCTTAGTTCAGATGAATTTTGTTTGTGACGTAATCGTCAGGTTACGTGAATCGGACTGTACAAGGTAATCTAATGGAGTAGTTTCGGGGCAATACGGTGGGTGAGGAGATACTTCCCAGCCTAATTCTATGATTTTCTTCCTGGGTGATTCTGGGGGCGGTAATTGTTATACGGTTGAATTTGCGAAAGTATTTCCCAACTAAACGCCTTAGCGTTTTCTTTACCAGTTTTGCTGTATGTGATGGTGTATTATTATGAAGCAAAATCAATTTGTATTACGTTTTTGATATTTTGATCGTTTTTTTATGCAAAGTTTGATTTAAATCGATCATTTGTTGTCGGTAGCGTTCAATATAAATTGTTTTGCCAGGTTTTAGAAGCTCATAATAAATCACACCAAACTCAGAGCATTGTCTTCCGTCCATGGCGATTTGGCCTTGCAGTCGATGTTGACGGTTCGCCTCGAGTTACCCATGATGTTTTATGCCTAGGATTCTCAAAATATGTCCACTTTTTATCACCAGTCACAATTCGATGGAGAAATGACTTTTTTTGTACCTGGCGAGCAGCATTTCGCAAGTGGTTTTTCGGTTTTCCTACTGTCTTTCATTTAGTTCATGTGGAGCCCATTTTCCCATCTTCTGGATCTTTCCCACGACTTTCAAAGTTATACAGGCAGCTTCTATAGAATTGCCACTTTTGAATGTTTTAAACCAGTCAAAGCACTGAGATTTATCAAGAGCATGCTTGCTGTAAGTCTCGAAAAGTATTCACAAAATTCGACATGTTCAACGCTATTACAAAACTCTGCTATTGCATGAAACTTGAATTATTGTGAGTTGAAATTTTTTGTCAGATATCAACAAGGAAATTGAACCAATGAGGCGGTTTGACGGTAACTACATTGGCATCTGGGGCGATCTATGGACAAATTCCGGTTTCCTATTTACAGACCTGGTATAGTTCGTTTCAAGATATTTCGTTGCCATTCGGCAAAATGTTAAGTGCCCCAATAAATTTCAATAAAAGTATTCCTAGTTTCTTAAAAGGCGACAGAGCTGGAGTGGTTTAACTCCTAAATAATTTTGAGAAAAATAAAATATTGTTAAATTATTATTATTATTCTGCTTATCCTTAATGTAGAATCTCAGCTCATGCTGGTCGATATTCCAATGCCAAGATGAAAAAGCAATTCAGCTCCTCTCACCATAGCATAATATTTTACGAATAATGTGACACGTCTGCAAGAGCACGGCACGTTGTCCCACTATGGCAATCGATCTCGAAATACCGAGGCTCTCGAGGTTCTTTGAAAATCTCTTACCTATCAGGCTTTCGGCGGATATAACGAAGGACATCTACCTTACCCAGTTTTCACTGGTTTTTCAAGTTGTATGTCAGATTTTCATAATTTGTGGATTTTTCCATCTCAGTTTTTCTAATATTGTGAAAGAGCGGCACTGCGATATTGATTAGAACAATATGTGGCCTGTTATAATCAACCGTTCGATGAGTTGTGATTGGTCTGTCCCAGTAAAGAATGGTATCGGATGATTCAAGTATAGGAGAAGAGTATTTTTTTACAATTTGCCGATGTATAATTTTGCCAGCTGATTATGCCGTTCTAAATAAGCAATAGGAGCAAGGGCCGGACAACCGCCACTAAGGTGCTCAACTGTTTCCTCCAGAGTACCGCTATTTTCTGCACTTATCCACTACGTCCAAATGCAGTATGCGCTTTTCACAGTTCTTTGTTCTTGTTACCCTATCTTGAATAGATATCGCGAAACCTTCTGTTTCTGGGTACAAGAGTCCATCGGTCAACCATTTTAGAGACAATTGTTCGTCAATGTGTCATCTTCGAGTGACTTAAGAAACCTTCCATGTAATGATTGTCCTCGCCATTATCGAACGCAATCCGTGAGTATTGTTTTACTATCAATAGGGTTTTGTTTATTTAGGTTTAGTGGGGTGAAACCCAGGTCCTTATTTGCAACCAATTTCATTAACGTACTGTTTGAATCAATGAAGTGTTTTCTCATTTTATTTTCTTGATTGAGACAGAGATTTTTTACGTTTACAAGGCCTCTACCCCCCAATTTTCTTGGAATGTATAGTCTCTTCGTAGATAAGTTTGGATGCAGGCATCGGAACTTTGTGAATGTTCGGAGTGTCAACCTATCAAGTTCATTATGGTCAGTTTCTGACCATTTGACAATGCGAAAAGAATATGCCAGAGTTAGCACTGCCCAACCGTTGATCACTCTAATGAGGTTTCCACTGTTCAGTTTGGTGTTTAAAAGTTTTGTCTCTTTTGGTATAGAGTGGAAAAGTCCTTCTTTAACTGGTTATGATCAAGTTTATGCTTTTGGGGTATTCCTAAATATTTGTAGGATTCTTCTGATGTCAGTTGTTGTATGTTACAGAATGTTGAATGTTGACTCTGAACCTTTCCCTTCTGTATACTAATGGTAGGACATTTGTCCAGTTCGAACGACATTCTGATATCCCTGCTAAATGTTTCGACCGTTTTTATCAAGGAGTTTAATTTTATTATTATTTTTATTTTATTATATTAATAATACTAATAATTATTATTATGTATTACTAAATACTGTTTATAAGTTTGTGTATTTAGAATGTATTAGTACAATAAAAATTATAACTTAAATTTAATTATACATTTAATTCGGTTTCGCTTTCACTGTCACTTTGACCTACATTAATAAAAAGTGGTTCCATATTATTAGTAAATGATGTAAATAACATGGGTGATCGAATTTATCCAACTTTCTTTGGGAATATTATTTACAATTTGCATTAGAAATTTAATTTTTTTGACTCTTATGATAACTAGCATTGTCCATTACAATTATTCTTTCCTTAGGCACATTGGACAAAAGCCTATTTATATACCAACCTTCAAAAAGTTCTACTGTGGTGTCGTCATGATAGTACAAAGATGAGTGTTTAATATTTTTGGAGGGCAACTGTAAACAATTTGAAACCCATCCATCCTCGGAACCAGTATACAAAATTGTAATTATTATTCCTTTGTTCGCTGGGGTTTTGGTTTGGCATTTTCTTGATGCATCGACCCATCCTGTTGCTGACGTCTTATGTGTATCAAACCATGTTTCATCAAGGTGGAACGATTTTCTAATATGCATTTTTTTTTATACAGTTTAAGTAGTTAAACGGCCATCGTCGCAATCGTCGTGATTCCATTAATATTTGTTTTTTATTAATAGTCCGATGTGCAAAACCCATTTGAGATAATATTGTCCGGACGCTAGTTCTGCTGCAAAGAATGTTGGTTTCATCTTTCCTTAGTCGCTGTTACCATGAATGCAATATAGACACAGTTTGCCCTTCATACATAGCACATATTTTAATTCGAATTAAGTCTTTGTCACTTTCGTCAACATATTTGCTCTTATCTGAATCACTATGGACTCTTGGCTTTAATTGGCTTTGTCACAATATCTTTAACTGTAGACAACGGAGTTTTCGTTAATGAAGAAGTTTCTACTGTGGCTACATTTATATTAAGCCCCTTATTCAATAAAGAAACATACAAATTTTTATCAATTTGCTTAGCATCCGAAAATGAGTGTTTTCTTTTAAATTTAGCACTACCGGAGGCACAATGATCATTATCTTGCCAAGAACGCCACATTTTATGCACGTTCGGAATAACAAAAAATACGATCGAGCTTATAGAACTGCATTGTTTATGAAAAAAAAGCGAACTAAACTAAAATATTTCGTAAATTTCGATAAATCTTATCTTTTAACATGTTATTTTATTAGGCCCAGTCCTGTTAACGCTTCTTGCAACTTTGCCGGGTTTCGTTACAGCAGGGGTTGTTAAGAGTTTATTGCAGATAATCGGTCAACGATATATCTTGAAACGCACTATAACTACATTGACATCTAGCACCATCTATGGGCAAATTCCGCTTTCTTATTTATAGACCTGGTACATCTAATATGGCTGAACTGTTCAAGGTAATCTTCCAACGCATGCGCAATTATATTACCAGAATATTTTTAACGAGTAACGTCATCTTCAATTTGAGACTAGTAGCATTTGAAGAATATAATGCATAAATACATGTATAATAAATGTTTATTAATATTTCCTGCTCCAACTTATTTTTGAAATTGTGGTCTAGATCAAATGTGGCATGCTAAATGTTCTGTTTGGATGATTTTTCTTTCAGTTATTCTATTTCGAGCAAATAAAATATGACAGGCACAATAAAATATTCGCTAATTTGGCATAAAATATTCCGGACGGGGACCTATTTTAATAATTCGAAAACCGACGTTTCTTGCGAGACTACATTAACTTTCTTTTATCGCTGTTTGCTCATTGTAATCGCAACCAACTGTGACCTAAATGGGCGATGCGGCTTGTAGAGAAGAAACGCGCCATACAGTTGGGTAAATAACGAGTGTAAAGTTACACCACACCATTGATTTTGTCGGTGTAACAGACATTCAAGATACAACGAATTGTACTAAATAGGAAATCGCAATAACAAATATCTCGAAGAGAATTACCATTAAACACAGAATTACTTATTTAACCCTCTCGACGTGCGTTTCACTAACCATGTTGACATCATCAGGAGATTATTTAATCTAACATAAAACAACACAAAAACACACATCTACAGAACGTGAGGTCTTGTTATTCTTTGACGTATCATAAGGGAGAGTTATATTTTTTTCCTTTTTTTGGGGTTTTCGCCACTACCTAAAACTCAAATGGCAAATTCTATATAGGTGAGACATCTAGACCGTTAGATGTTAGAGTAAAAGGGCATAAAAACCTTCTTAGAAATGGCGATGTTAATAAATCTAGAATTTGTCAACACGCATGGGAATCGGGTCATAAAATAAATTGGAATAATTCCAAAACGGTATTAAAAGAATCGGTAACAAAATACAGAAGATTAAAAGAAACCCCTATAATTAATTTAAATAAAAATAACTGTATTGCTATGCCTTCGGTAGATTTAAATTCAATATGGTTCCCGATTCTTAAGAATACAATTAAACACATTTAAATATTTGAATACACAATCAGTACAATAAACAATTACACAGTAAACATTACCAATATATATTTTTTGGTAGTATGTCACTGTCATGAAAATCTGTTGTTGTCGATGTTAGTATCGTTGACATACACAAAAAAATATATTTACTTCCACTTGTTACTTTATATATTACACATTAATATAATTTATCTTTTAGTTTAGTTTTGAACACGGGGTGAGAGTACCCTCCGAAACGTTAACGTTAAAAGTTTGTAAAATTTTTTATAACATTTTTATATCTTTAAAATTTTGTTCGTTAGGCAAATTTATTACAAAAAAGAATCACTGAGAAATTTGTCTCCGTTTGGTTTTTTGTTTTTACGCAGTGATCCTTTCTTGCGTTTTAGATAGTGGCGAAAAACCCAAATAAAGGAAAAAAAATATAAGTACACGCCACAATCATTCAGACATTAATAAGGAAGAGTTGTCGAATGTGGACCACGTATTTTTTTTATATGTGAGCTTGTAAAAGCATTTTTAATGAAAAGATTTAAGTGGAAAATAATTGTACTATTGTAATCTTCAAACTAACATAAATATTTTATTTTTGTACTTATTATTATCATAAAAAATGAATTTTTAAAAAATAAGTATTCGATCCATCCAAGAAAACCGATTTCTTGCGATGGACATCTGGTTCCTTAGAATGGACGACCATTAAGTACAATTAAAACAAAAACACCAGTTGTAATGGATTGAATCATCCCTTCTTCCCTTATTTCATCACATATGGTAAAAAACCATGTAGTTTTCATTTGTACTGTTTGTTTTTTCTTTTTAATCTTCTCTTCTTTGCTATATCTTTTCTTCCCAATATTTTTAATATTTTCTTCGATGCTACGTTTTAATCCTAGAACGATATCAATAGTTTATAATAATCGTGCTTTCTGAGCAATACTTCTTTGTGCTCGAGAAGACGATGGACCTGCTTGTGGATTTTGTGTTGGTAGCAGTGATATTTTATGAAGAATATCCTCAAAGTAGTTACGCTTTTTCTCCTGAGAAATATAAACAACAGCGAAATCACTGTCGCTTTCTCTGTCATTGGGTATTGACGTATTTGCTGAATTTTCAGTAACTATTTCAATTTCAGTAACATTACCACAATGTTGAGGTTGTAGCATATCTGATGGTCCAAACCGGTCATCCTGAAAGACATGTCTGTTAACTGGCCAAATACCAGGGGCACAGTTGCCGCTCTGTTATATGCTTCATTTAGGGCCGGTTGTACAATGCAAGTATATACCAAGTATAAACGGCGAACAGTTATACTCGGAATAGGTTATACCAGGATATCTGGTGTTGGCCTTTTGCCTACAATGCCTTTAGTTATACCAAAAATAAGGCTGTACATTTCTAATACGTCAAAATAGTAGGTGGGATTGGACCATCGTTGACAGTTGAAGGTGTGGGAAATTATAGCATTTTATAAGCCTAACCTAACGTGAACGGTTTGGAAACTATAAAAATATTATTGATTGATTTGTTACTTTGTGATAGTTCATTTTTTAAATCGAATAAAACAATTTTATACTTTGTTATATATTAGTTTTATTTTAAAATTTGCGTGATTATAGTTTCGTAAAAAGATTTACAGTACAGCGCCAAAAAGCAAAAAATTTTATAATTTAGAAGCAATTGAAATTTGTAAATATAATAAAGAACCGTCTATTCATCTATTAAATGATCAGATAAATCTCCGAAATTCCCTACTATTTAAAATATTGTAGAAAAATTAACCCCAATAAAACTGTAACATTAGGTACATAGCACAAACAGCTGTAATATCTTCGTTTTAAAGTAGTGTTTGAGAATGTAACATCGTTGTACGAAACTATACTCACACAATTTAAAAAAAGTGATAGATGACAAAGTATAAAATTGTTTTATTCGATTTATAAAAATATTGTTTCATCTTATTAAAATGGAGGAAAAGCTGTGCAATAATTTCACGATTGACGAAATTGTTCTGTTAGTCGATTTGGTTGAGGCAAGTAAAGAAATTGTCGGTACGTATAAAGGTGTTTTACGTACTAACAGTGCCGGTGATCCTCGCATTATTGCAAGAAAACAGACACCCTTTCCAATAATACCAAAGATATAGAATGGAGACTGATTGAATAAAGGTTCCTTGCAGTTTGTAATACAGGAAGAACTGCCAAAATGTTGCGTAGCAAATGGGATTTTAAAAAAAATCAATAAAGAAGGATTATGCGGAACATAAACAATATATGTACAAAACAGGTGGGGGCCCAACGAGAGAAATAAAGTTGATTGTGTTGGAAATAGGGAGCTGGCTTTGATTGGTGTTGGAGCAAGGGCATTGTAATATTCTGATGTTGGTATGGGTTATTTTATATGTTTTTGTTCATTCAGTTTTTTTGTCTTGTGAGTATATTTTATAGTAAATAGAGATTTGCCAGTTGCAAAAGAGACTGCAAGCCCCATCCCTGAGGCTTTTGTAGAAGAAAATATAATGCAGTTGGAGATACTACAAATGAATCTTCTAGTGCCAATATAGAATTTGTATGTATACTCAAAAGAAAAATATTGGTAATAAAATAAAAGTAATTAATAGTTATAGGCAAATTGTAACTGGAGTTTATGGAATTCACACCAGTTGAGACAGCCTAAAAGCAAAGTGTCATCTAAGTACTGTCATCTAAGTAAGTCATCTAAGTGCATCTAAATACTGCAGCACCTACACTAAGATAGGTTCAATATTTACATAGATCAAAACGAATCAGTTTCATCCAAGTTGCAGCAAGGACGCAGTGAGAAAGTGTATGAAGAGCTGGCCAGAAAAAAGATTGAGTTCATTGATTTTCACATGGCACTTCTCGAGGAATCAGGAAGGAAAGAAAAATGCTTGGAAGAAAATACATCAGTTCGAAATTAAAATATTGTATGGTCAACCACACATGCACTCTTTGTTTATAATTATGATTTATTAATAGATGTGAATATTACATAATTAGCTAGCATCATTGATAACGAATAAATAGTTAGCATTAAGGGGTTTTATTTATTTTAGAAATTGATGTATTATCATGAGGCTTAAAATAAAACATTAAAAAATGTACTTCCGTTTTTCTTTTACTTTGACGTTTATCAACAACATAATTAGATAAATAAATTTATTTCAGCAATTTTCCAATTTACCGGTCGTATAGATAAATGTTTATTTGTTCTAAGCGAACAAAATAGCTGCATAGCTAAACAGGCATAAGGAGACAAAATTACATCTAAAATACAAAGTAGTTGATGTAGAGAGTTTGATCATGAGTGCATCACATATTGTTTGAACATTCCATGAAAAATGCTCCTTCCTGTTACGGTACCTTTCTGCTTCATTTCCACCTGGTGAAATGATACAGACATGAGTGCAGTCGATAGTACCGAAAACATGAGGAAACGTTGCAATAGCATAGAACTCTTCCTTTAGCTTGTGGCGATCTGCTCCTGTTTCTGGAAACGTGATGTATTTTCCACATAATGATGCGATCGTTAAAGTTACCTTGGTAACAATCGTACTAGCAGATGTTTTGCTTACTCCTGCGACATCTCCAGCTGCAAGAATCATACAACCCGTAGCGTAAAAACGCAATGTCAAAACAATTTTGTTGCAGGTTTTATCGCACGATTACGATCTGTTGAAGATTTAATTTTATCTTCAATAAAACTCAGAAACATTGCACAATTTCGTTTTTGTAAGCGAAAACGTTTAAAACACTACAGGTCGTCAAACTCCTCGAAATAACCGGGTCTTAAAAATGAATTTTACATTAAAAATCGTATAACTATATAAGATATTTGTGTTTTTTCATAGCGATGTTTAAATACTTTTGGCCGTCGAATTAAAACTACGCCTTTAAAATCACTTTCATCAGAATCAAAAATGTTTATATTTATGGGATCCATATCAATTATTTATTTCACTGTTAGAATTAAAAATGCATAAAACTGTCGAATATAAAGAAAGGACAGGTTATGTTTGTTAATACTGACAACTGAAGCTGGCCAATAGAAAGCAAGAATAACTATATTCGGAGTATATCCGCCCAAATCAAGGGGATAACTTATATCTGTCGATTTCTACCGAGAATAGCTTTGTTCGGCGATTGTAGAAAGGGAGTTTCAGACTTTATTCCAAGTCCAACATCTAGAGGTTGCAAACGATGGGTTGTATGCGCAGGCAATTACAGTAATACTATTCCATTTTCTCTAGCAAAGGTACAAGCGTTTAAGTTACTTTCTTATCTTGATTGTAGTTTACATGATTTTTGAAATGCTTCAACCACTCAACAAACAATTCAGAATTTATGTAACCTGATTCTGATACAGTAACAAAGCCCCAATTTGAAGATCTTTGTTGATTTTTTTTTTAAATGATCATCGGAGGGACATAAACCCCAGCGCGCATACCATAGTTGTATGAACGCTATGTTCAGCACTTGCTACTCCTACTTGGCGTTTACCTTTACAAGCAACCACCTTTCGTGGAGTTTTTTGTACTGTAGAAAATCCCGATTCATCGACATTAAAAATACCTTACCGGGCTAGCTTTTTATGTCGGGGCTGGATACGTGGGTGAGAGCCTTAGGTCGTGTACAAAAACAACGTTGAAATACAATTACATGTATATATTAACTAAAAAAATGCCCAACGTTCTCTCTATTGAAGCCTCATGCTCTTGCCTTTGAAGTACCTTCAGGTTTTCGTATTGACAGCTGTGGATTTCTGCGCATAAATAAGTAGAACCATTTTTTCCCTGCTATTTTCTTTTCTTTATTAAATGTATGCGGCAAAGAGAGTTTTTCAGCGACTTCGAAACCTAATTTTCGCACTTCTCGGATAGTCAAACCAAAAAAAACATTCTTCAAGTTAAAAAATGTGTTTGGTTAGAATTGTTTCCATGTCTTTAGTAAATGTGGGCTGTCTTTATTTTATTTCCAGTAGTATTTATTTATAAGCATATCTCTTTATAGTTGATTTAGGTATATGATAAATACGACTACACTCGTTCAAAGCAATATCACCATTCCTATAAGCTGTAACAGCCTTTAATATATTACTATAATGTTCAATATAGTGCCCATATTAGGACATATAAGTGTTATCCGACCTAGTTAGAGTGGTGGTCCAATCTAGGCAGCGGTCCGAGATTAATTAACGAGAAATTAACTTCTAAATTAACTAATGTAGAACATGAATATTAGTGCAATTTTCCAACAAAGGATTATGTTCAAAACAGTAAATATTATATAAATTTATTAAAAAAAATAATCTTTAAATAAATTAAATTAAAAAAATAAAAAAACTCAAAATTGAGCAGTCGAAAGAACATATTCCAGAAAAAAGCATCAACATAGTAGAAAATCTTTCAACTCAGACGTTCGACAATCCAGAACTAGATCTTTTAAATAAAGGCCTCAATTTTGCTTTGCCGGCATCCCGAAGTGCTTTGGAGGATATGGTAGCCGGTATTGAAACTGGTATTAAAAACTTACCGGAGTCTTCCAAAGCTTTCCTCAGAGAGTCATGTAAAAGCAAAATTGCAAAAAATATTTCAAATAAAAGTCAAAAAATGCCAAAAATTTGTATAGAAATAAGGTTGTAGTAATGGACAAACCTGATTACTTTGAACGCGTTGAAAAATTAATTCAAGACGGTCCTTATAAACGATTACCTAGGAATCCATTGTCAAAAATGATTAACGAAGTCAGACATACATTGAAATCTTGTAACGGCCTTGTTTCTCCTTATCTGAAAAGCAAACTACATGTTTCTAGTCCAAAAGTGCCAAGATTGTATGCTCTACCAAAAATTCATAAACCACGAAAATCAATGAGACCAAATGTATCAGCCATTTATTCTCCAAAATACAACTTGGCAAAGTGGTTAACAAAGGAATTTGAAAATCTACCAAACCAACTACCTTCTTGTTCTGTGATAAACTCAACCAAATTCATAGAAAAAGTCAGAAACACACATCTACAGGAAGGTGAGGTTTTGGTTTCCTTTGACATTTCATCGTTGGTCCGAGTGTCCCGATTCCACATACATTAAAATACCTAAGGGAGTTACTCGAGTTAAACGGTTTTAATAACAAGATTGTTTCTGAGTACATCTCCTTAACAAGATTATGAATGAAGCAAAATTGTTTTTAGCTTAATAACAAGTTTTATGAACAATAAGAAGGAACAGCAATGGGCAATCCTCTGTCACCGTTCTTAGCCAACTTATTTATGAGTAACTTTCAAACCGAGGCAAAAGATTAATTAAGTTACTTTCCGAAGGTATGGTTAAGATATGTGGATGACGTTTTTGCCATTTTCGATTCGAAAAATTAAAATTTAGATGATTTTATTAAGAACTTAAATAGTAAATCTCAAAATATGATATTCACGCATGAACTCGAAAACAACGATAGTTTACCATTTCTGTATGTTTTAGCCAGTAGAAATAATAAAAATAGGTTAGATTTTGATATTTTCAGAAAAAACACCACCACTTCCAGATACATTCCTAACGATTCAAATCATAGCTTCCAAAATAAGATGGCTAGTTTAAATTTTATGGTAAATAGATTAATTAATTTTCCTTTAAATAAAGATAATTATAACAAAGAATTAAAATTAATTAGGGAGGTATCTGAAGTGAATGGTTATAATAAGACCATTGTAGATAAATTAATTAGAACTTGAACTAAGTTCAGAAAATTATTGAAAGAATCTTCGACTTTTCAAAAGGATTAGAACACAAAGAAATTCATGGTAATACCATTTGATGTCCAATTAACAAGAGGGCTAGACAAAATTTTGAAAAAAGTGGACATTAAGGTTGTGTACAAACCATATAATAAATGAAGAGAAGTTCTGGGTTAAGGATAAAGTAGAGCAACATGAAAAGTCGGGGATTTACGAAATTAGTTGTCAAGTCTGTGATCGAAGGTATATTGGGCAAACAAAAAGATCCATATTGACAAGATATAAAGAACATAGTGCCCACATTAGATATGGCAGAAATGAAAAATCTTGAGTTGCCCAACATGTAATCGAACACGACCACAGTATAGATATTAGTAATTTAAGACTAATGAAATGTGTTAATAAGGTTTTGGATGTATATGAAAGCATTCAAATAGAAAAATGTAAGAAAATCATGAACCAAGACAAAGGACCTATCCCGTTCAGTCGGGATTATTAATGTAAGGCTTAGTAAACTTCACGGTTCATGATTTTTACACGCTTCGTTAGGTAGGGTTTTTTCATATAAATAGCACATAGTTTAGTATTAGAATTAGATTAAGTCATCTCCTGATGATGCTAATATGGTTAGCGAAACGTGCGTCGAGCAATTCAAAAAAAGTTATTTCGTGTTTAGTGGTAAATCTCTTCAAGTTTAGTGTGTCACACCAAAGGTTCCAATAGAAGAATTGATCTAAAAATACTTTAATAAAATTATATTTCGTATACGGATCATATTTTTTTAATACATTGCGATCCCCCATATTCCTAAACGCAACTCTCTGACGAGTCGCAATCCCCAGGTTAAGAAACGATCCTCTAGGTTAACAAAGGTCTCTAAACTAAGGCCCGCGGGCCAAATCCGGCCCGCCAGTGTCATCAATCCGGCGACTAGCGAATTTACAAAGCGTATACTCGTTTAGTATGGACCTAAGGCTGAAAAGTTTGGAGACCCCTGCTCTAGAAGACCCTACTTTCGTAGATGAATTTCTGTAGGAAAAAAATGATAAGAATAATTGCATGTTATTCCAAACGATCCAATATTAGCTTTCAAAATATTAACTTGGTCGTAACGTTTTCAATTACCGGATTTCAATATATCTACCATAAAATATTTGCACGATTGACTAGATATATGTACAATTAAAACTATTAAAATTTAATGATCAAATAAAGGTAGCTATACATAAAAAAATAATGGCTTACAAATACAAATATTTTACATTTACTTGTCAGTAACTATGATATTGAACAATTTATTAAGTTGAAATAATTATTGCAAATAATTTTATCGTTTTCTGTTTAAATCAAACAAGACACGAATATGTTTTGATAACACTATCAAAGAAGCTATTAAGGGTCAATAAATTGTTAGTAATATCTGGATCATTGTGTCGTGTTCATATATTTTTTTTTATTTGGGTTTTTCGCCACGATCTAAAACTCAAAAAATATCTGTTCTTATGTAAATAAAGAATCACTGGGTAAAAACAATAAACCAAACGGAGACAAATTTCTCAATGATTCTTTTTTGTAATAAATTTGCCTAACGAACAAAATTGTAAAAATACATTTTTTTTTTAAATATACAAAATTTTAACGTTAACGTTTCGGGAAGTATTCTCCTCCCGTTTTCAACACGAATCTAAAATTAAAGTATATTAATTTCTATAAATTCTGAAAAGATACGAAGTAAATATATTTTTTGTGTATGTCAATGATACTTACATTGACAATTAGTTTTTAATGACAGTGACATACTACCAAAAAAATATACATAGGTGAGGTTTACCGTGTGATTGTGATTGTTTATTGAAATTCTTAAATGTTTTTAATTGCATTCTTTAGAATATGGAATATTAACTCTACCGAAGGCATATCAATACAGTTATTTTTATTTAAATTAATTATAGCGGTTTCTTTTAATCTTCTGTATTTTGTTACCGATTCTTTTAATACCGTTTTGGAATTATTCCAATTCGCCCTTTCTAAGAAGCTTTTTATGCTCTCTTATTCCAACATCTAACGGTCTAGATGTCTCACCTATATAGAATTTGCCACATTCGCAGGGAATTTTATAAACCACATTTTTGGTATTTTGTTGTGTGTTGTTTGGTTTAGTTTTTGTTAATAGAGATCTAAGAGTATATTTTGTTTTAAATATCGTTCTTATGTTGTATTTATTTCCTTCTCTTTTAATTCTGTCAGAAATACCGCGGATATAAGGAATTGTGAGGATAATTGTTTGAGAGTTATTATTATTGTTATTAATAACTTGTCTGTTTTGTCTGGTATCAAAAGTTTTAAACGATTTAACTATACATTTTTTTTGGGAAATTGTTTTTTGTTAAAATGTCTTTTATGTGATTTGTTTCTTTTTGTAGTGTATCACTGTCGGTGCAAACAAGTTTTGCTCTGTCATATAAACTTTTAATTACTCCTATTTTGACCGATTTTGAGTGATTGGAAAAGAAATTGAGATACCTATCTGTGTTTGTTGGTTTTCTGTACCTTTAGTTTTTAATGTGTTGTTTTGTTTTAATATTTTATAAAGTGTTGATGAATGGCAATTTATTCTCCCTCTCCATCTCTAAAGTAAATTTAATTGTAGGCACTCGAGAATTTATATCTTGTAAAAAATATTTAGATCGTCAATGCTATGTTTCCATATAGCAAAAATATCATCAACATATCTAAGCCTTATTATTGGTTTTTTAAGAGATTTATTTAATATGTCATTCTCGAGTTCCCCCATAAAGATATTACTCATCAAAGGAGAAAGAGAAGAATCCATTGCAATTCCGAAATTATGTTAATAATAATCATTTTCTAATTGAAAATATGTAAAAGTTAGAACCTTAATATTAAAAGGTCCCCATCTCCTTTGAATAACATAGGAACTTTTTTTAACTTTGGAATTTTATAGCTATTTTCGATACCTTTAAAAAAAATTGTCGATTTTTGTGTGTACATATATATACATGTATATATATGTATATGTATATATATTAGAATTTTTCTTCCGTGGTCAATCCGTTCGTTTAAAGAATTTTAACATTAGCGACGTTTCGCCAAAATCTCATCTGGGATTTTCAAGTCTTTGCTCCCTCGGTAGACAGAGTTCGAAGCTGTTCACAATTAGAAAAGAACGTGATCGGCGCGATCTCTTCATTAATAAGTAAAGTCATGGTTGGAGCGTTCGGTTGAGTGGTGGGGATGAGATGGGAGGTGGACGTTTGATTGGAAGGGTTTCGGGTATGCAATCTGGAAATAGGAGGTTTTCATGTATTTGGAACTCTAAGACCGTCGTTCCTCTTAGTTTCCGCAGCCTGGACGTTTTTCGATCTCAATTGCTTCACGAATTTTGTGGGGCTTGTAGGAATATATAGGTGCGATTACTTTGGCCTCGTAAAATCTATTTTGTGACCCGTTTGGATATGATGTTCTGCTAGAGTTGAGAAGAGATCCGATTTTCGGACGGCGAGAGAATGATATGGCTGATATATGATTGGGAGCATCCGGCACAAGGAACCTCATACACACCATGTAACTCTTGTGGAATATTATCACTGGTCTAAAGAAACTGGATATATTTCTTTCTGTGGTAAACATCGTTTTGATATTACGGGATCTGAATACCTGGCAAATTGTATCAGTAACTTTCTTGATGTATGGCAGAAGAACCTTGGGATTTTGGGACAATTCTCTAGTGGATTGCTGGAGATGACCTGTTGCCTTGGACTTTATTAATATGCCTTTTTATTTGACGCATGTCAATACGTCAAATGAATTATATATCAACGCCGTTTTGAATTATTTGCAGGTGTTGGATTTTAGGATTTAATAAGCTGTAGAAGTTTTCTTTTTATGTCAGTTATATGTCAGCTTATGTAGCTATATATATATATATATATATATATATATATATATATATATATATATATATATATATATATATATATATAGCCGAAATCACCGAAAATCTCTGTTCAACATCCTAGAAGAACAAGGACTCGACCCCAAAACACTAAAATTGATCAAGCAGACACTGACTGGCACAGCCTCTAAAGTGAAATTTATGGGAGAAATTTCCGAACCCTTCCTGATTAAAACTGGAGTACGCCAAGGAGATGGGTTATCCCCAATCCTCTTCAACGTGGTCCTGGACAAAGTCGTATGGCAATGGGAAAAAGAACTAAAAAATCAAGGACACTGGAAACCAATAAAACCTAAATGATCCAATAACAACATATACATATCATCCCTGGCCTTCGCAGACGACCTAGCCATACTCACAGACAATGAAAAAAGGGCAACCAAACAAATCGAAGTCCTCAAGAAATGTGCAGAGAAAATCAGCCTACAAATCTCCTTTCAAAAAATCGAATTGTTCTGCTTAAAATTAGATGTCCAAAATTTTAACACGAAATACGGCAAAATAAATAGGGTCATTCACTTCAAATACATGGGCGAGATCCTCGAACCCACAGGAGGAGAGAAGATAGCACAGAAGATGAAGAGGACATACGGCAAGACACACACTATCTACAATAAAAAATGCATATCCACACACGAAAAAATAAGACACTATAACACAGTAATCAAACCAGAGGTACTATACGCAAGCGAGACACTTACACTTCATACAACAAGCAGCATAGAAAACTTACTAAAAGAAGAACGCAAAATTATGAGGAAAATTCTCGGCCCAAAACTGACACAGGAAGGATACAGACTACATTCTCGAAAGAGCACAGAGAGAATATCCAACGTAGCGGCGGAGATAAGAAAAAGAAGGTTGAAATTCTATGGACATATCAGTAGACTCCCACCGACAAGACTCACCAACAGAATTTTTACATACTACAAGGAGTCAAGTCAACAGTACCATGGAACGCACAAGTCAGAGCTGATCTGGGAAAGGCACAAATGGGTCCGACAGAGATTGAGGATAGAAGAACGTACAGAAACAAAATACATATGTGGAACGTTGCATCAGAGAGCGAAGTTTCGAGGAGATCGGGAACAAAGTGGACGGAGGAGAGAAAGAGAATCCACGGAGAAAGGATGAGAGAGGCGTGGAGGATCAGAACGAATACTCGAATATATATATATATATATATATATATATATATATATATATATATATATATATATATATATATATATATTTATGTTTATGCATTTTTGGCTTAGTTAATTAATTGTCATTTCTGATGGTTTTATTGAATTCCTTGTTTAATTTTGGTCCAGAATGTGTCGTAATTATTTATTTACTTTCAGTTACGTTGAAGTTATGTGTCGTGAAAATCAGCGTGTCACTGTGGTCGAATTGCACAAACAAGGAATGAAGACGGCTGACATTGTTCGCACGACTGGTTACAAGAAGCAAACCGTCTACGATGCCGTGAAGCGTTATGAGGAGACCGGCGGGACTGCGGACCGTCCTCGAAGCGGTCGTCCAACCACCGCGACCACTCCGGAGAACGTCCGGAAGGTCCGTTGCCGAATTCAACGAAATCCGGAGCGTTCGATGCGGAAGATGGCGAAAGAGCTCAGCGTTGATGAAAAAAGCATCCGTCACATCGTCAGGAGGAAGCTGGGACTGCGCAGCTGCAAGATCGCTCGCGTCCATTTCCTCAATGACGCGATGAAGGCGAAGCGACTTGAGAAATCTCGTCGGATGCTTCGTCTGCTCGGTGATGCTCGCCTGTCGAAAGTGCTCTTCACCGACGAGAAGATCTTTACCGTCGAGCCGCTCCACAACCGTCAGAATCGCCGTCAACTGCTCAGGAAAGGTCAGCAGAAAATATTGAAAATCGTGCAGTAATTAAATTCTTTGTAAAAAAAGATTTAAAGGCAATAGAAATTCACAGTGAAATAGTAAAAAATATTATAGGGGTCTAATCCTTTAAAAACAATGATTTGTAATTGGGCAGGTGAGTTTCAATGTGGTCGTACAAGCCTGGATGATCATCCTCGTTCTGGACGTCCAATAAGTGTAACTACTGAACAAATAATTAATTTTATACATGATATAGTTATGGATGACAAATAATTGACTTTGAATGAAATTGCTAAGACCATGGACATCTCAATTAAATGGGTGTTTCATATTTTGAAAAAGGAATTGGTCTTGAGAAAGCTATGGGCAAGGTGGGTGCCGCATTTGTTAAATTCGGGTCAAAAACGGCTTCGAGTAAAACTTTATAAGCAACATTTAGATTTTTTCCGAAATAGTCCGGTCAAACTAGACAGAAAAATAAGAGTGCAGGTGGCTCTTAGGAAAAAATTATTAATACATTTTTTATAGATAATTTTATGATCTACTATTTTTATCTGAAGTAATTTTACGATAAAACTTACCGTTTTGATGAAAATCGCGAAAAACCCATTTTTTGACCTTTGACCTCGAGTCAAATTTTTTTCCACGTACCGGAACGATGGGGAATTTTGAAATGTTATTTTTAATCATGTTTTGAACAATTTCACTCACTTCCAGCTTGATGTGAATGTACCTTTGAATGTCTAGATTGACCCGACTAAAAGAATAAAATAGATTTTAAACTCGTCTTGTAACTATGGACGAGACTTGGGTTTAGCACTGTGATCCTGAATTACGACAACAAATCGCAGAGTGAACTGAGCCCGGTTGTTCAGCTCTTAAGAAGCCAAAGTGGTCAAAATCATTTTGTTAATTGATTATCTCGAAACCGGTAAAACAATAACAGAAGAGTATTACTTACACTTTTTGGATCAGTCAACCTCAAGAAAAAAACTCGTGAAAAAAAAAGATAATTCATCGACTCACAGCGGTATTCTTGCAATGGCTAAATTGAAGAAGTTACACTATGAATTGTTGGAGCATTCAGCATATTCACCTGATTTTCATCTGTTCCCAAACAAACAAACCTCTCAGACTTTCATTTGTTCCCAAACCTCAAAAAATTTCAAACAATTTAACTCACAAAATTATGGCAGACGTACATGAATGAGTATTTTGATGGACTTCTAGAAAATCACTTCAGAGATGAAATAAATGAATTAGAGAATCGCTGGAAAAAATGTATTGAGTTTAAAGAAAAATATACGGAAGAATAGAGTTATTTTTCCAACTATACGCTTATACTATAATTTTCAATTAGCCCAGTATATGTCTGATGTTTTTTATCTATCTTATTTTAATCACAAAGTGAATATTCATAGATTATTAATAGTTAATTTATATCACGATTCAACAAAATACAAAGAGCAAGTAACGACCGACATTTTTCAACGTCGTCTCATTCCTTTACGGCGAATTACTCGCTAAATCGTTACGCGCTTAATTCGGAATAGAAAAGAGAAAGTGCTTCTCGAACGTAAGAAACTAAATAAGCGTGTACTTTTGTTTTTGTCTCTTCTCTACCGAATCGACCCACTTTTCAACAGTTGCCCGTTAATTTCCTCGGCAACTCATTTCGATCCTTGTGATTAGTCAACGAAGTGCACGGCTTTAGTTGCGCATGAGATTTCGGTAGTAATTTTTTTTCAGTTCAAGCGAATAAATTAATTGACACCGATAGTCACGATGAAAAGAATCTGTTTCCAACCGGTTGTGCATACGGCATAATGAATTGGTTATAGTTAATGAGGTCCTTTGACACTGATTCGCATTTTATGCTGAATAATCAATTTAAAGCAATTTCACTTGGTCCGTTTCGATGTATAAATAATTCGTGTTTGTGTGGCTACTGATTGATTTGATATACTGACGGAGCCAATTTTCACTCGTTTATATTATTTCAATTGAAATGTCTCCTGGGACTCTGTCCAAATTGGACTTTTGAACAAATTTTTTTTGTCATAAATGGAAAGATTTTTATAGAAGTTTTATAACAAAACTATTTTTATTTTTATGTTTTTCCTTATAATTTAAAAGTTATATCAAACTGAAAATAAATTTTTAAACCTAGTACCGATGACACGCCGACAATTCCACGAAAACGATCGGAACAATTTGTGACCTCACAATATGTAACGAAGGCCAATCGGTTCGGCTCGAGGCAATTCGGTTACTTATACCGAAATTTTCTTTCGCCGTTTCTGAACAGACGTTACGAAATAATCGGAGTTTCGGGTAAATAAAACAATTTATCGATCTTTAGTCATTGTTTAACCTATATCTTTGACTGTTTTTGTTGGTTTGCGATCGATTTGAAAATATACTTGCTTTTAATTGTTATTTTGGCTTTCGGTGCTGTTTTCGATGTTAATCTCATATATATGGAGGCGCAATGATGAATTCAGAATGAAATCAGATTAGGGAGTTTGTTTTTTTGCATTCGTTTTTATAACTTTTATTTATATTATTTAATTCATATAGGGAAAATACATTAATGTAACAACTAATCTATATGTAGCAATACAACCGAGGGTAGTAACAATATAAAAAAGTCTTACAGGATAGTAGGATGGGAATAATAATATTCAATAATTAGACAAGAACAACATACGACTATCGATTTGGAAGGTAATTGTATATGAAAAGTTTTACAGGATAATCTAATTTGTAGATGGTCGAAGAGTACAGATATTTGTGTGATCAGTTACCTTAACAGGGGAGTCCCACACTTCGACTATAAACGTTTTTCACTCAAAAAGGCGCCTTTTTTATATTTGCAAATATAATTAAGAGTCTAATGTGGTGGTTTGTAAAACATGTAAGGCGAAAATAATGTAGTATGAATGGATTATTTTTTGAAAATATTGTTAAGAGTGTATTGTGGTGGCTTGAAGAAACGGTGTGGTTTTAAAACTACAAAATTTCTTTTGGTTATTCAATATTTAACAGTTTTCATTATTTTTGAAAACCAATATTACAAATATATAACATTATGTAATTTTTTTTGTTTGAGTATTTATTATCTGCTGAAGCTGCACAATCGTGACATTGAATGTAAGAATGTAATCGTGACATTAATAAGTAAGGCAACTGTATAAGCTGTACTTCGAACTTTATGTTCTAGACATACATGTCCTTTTACCTATAGCCTTACTCTATACCCTTGTCACTTTAACTTTCTCGTGACACCCTACAAATAATTTAATTATATTTAATAGAAATATTATCCAGATTACGGAATACCTTTTCAAGGCAGGTTGAGAAAAGAACAGAGGATATTGAGTCACCCTGCCGTACACCTCGTTCTATATTCATTTTAACTTCAAGTAGGGTAGTATCTCAGTAGGTTTACATACGCTCTGTCTATCCCTTGGTTAAGCAATGTATCCATTATGGATTGCTTTGATATCGAGTCAAATGCGTTTTCATAGTTAATAAAAGCCAAGCACAGTGGCATGGTGTATTCATTATGCCTTTCTATGGCCTGTTGGACAACCTGGATATGATCCATTGTACTGAATCCGATTCTGAATCCTCCCTGTTCTCTTGGTTGTGCGTCATTCAGTGTTCTCAGTATTCTTTTGAATATTATCTTGGTGAAAATCTTATACAATACTGACAGGAGGCTTATTGGGCGGTAGATTTTCAAATCCTCCTGTATTCCTTTTTTATGAAGAATAATCACTTCAGCACTTTCGAAAAATTCGACCGCCGACTTTCAACATCTCAACTGTTACATTGTCCTTTCCTGGAGCCTTTCCATTCTTCATCGTTTCTACAGCATTTGACACTTTATCCAACAGGATATCTGGCATTTCCTCTTTCGTGGGTTTTGCTCTCTTTAACTGGTTCTGATCTTCATATAACTTGGAATAAAATCTTCTGATAACCTCTAACATTTCCGTACGTTCCCTGCAAACTGTGCCATCCTCACGCATTAATGCATACATTTGTGTCCTTTTATTTCTCAGCTTGCGTTTTGCTTTGTTTATTCCCTTATTTTCCTGTAGTGTTTTTTGCACTAGATGCACGTTGAACCGACGCGTTTCTTCTCGAATACGTTTTCTTACAGTTTTGCAAAAGGACTCCCTGCATTCCTCTTTGTACATCGTTTTCTCATTAAATTAATTGTCTCATTGGAGATTTTTGATTGTTTGAAACTTTTTTCTGCAGGTGGTATTGCAACAGCCATTTCAAACACATTGTCGATTATTTTTTCATACTGCTCTGTTATTTCCATCTTCTCTGGGTCTTGCAAACCATCAAAGCGCTTCGACAAAGCAATCTCAAAATCGCTGTCCCTCTGAAGCAACTTTCCAGAGCCTACTTTGCCTTTCTTCGATCTTATCATTCTTGTACGTTCTCTTCGACAGTTTATCTTAACTTTGCTCGTACCATTATATGGTTATTTCCGACATTAAAACGGTTAAGGACAGTACAATTACAAAATATTGTTTTATCGTTTGACATGATGTAGTCAATTTCACTTGTGAGACCAGTTGGACATTTCCATGTCCATTTTCTGCTGATTTTTTTCTTATAAAACGAGTTCATAATATACAGTTCCTGTCCTTGTGCAAAATCTACTAATCTGTCACCTTGATTGTCCCACTCACTACTTCCATACGGGCCAGTTGCATGTTCACCTGTTCTTGTTTTTCCAATTCTAGCATTAAATTCACCCATAAGAATTTTGTACTTGCACTTCTCGTTGTCTAGAAGCTGGGCAACATCATCATAAACTATCTGAATTTCCTCATCACCACAGCTTATATTTGGCGCATAAGCTTGGACGATTTAAAGCTTAAACTTTTTATTTAGATGAATGACACATTGGGCTAGTCGGTCAGATATACTTTCAAATTTTACGACACTGTCTTTCAACTTTCGGTTAATGAGGAGTCCAATTCCACCACATCGTCCATTCTCCGTACCCCTGGTGTAAAGTATGTGACCAATTGCTTCCAGTTTGATTAGCTCTTCGCCCTTTTTTCGTATTTCACATAGCCCTAAGATGTATCAATATATGTTGTCGAGCTCGATCAATAGTTCTTGCAGTCGTTCATCCGTTTTTATTGTCCGTATATAAAGCGTAGCAATATCAAAAGTCCAATGGCATCTAACTCATCTAACCCGGTGATTCTTAGCACCCTTTGCCCTGGGGCAGGTCTTTCCGCTGCGGTAGGTAGTTCCTCTTGGCCTCCAGTGAACGACAGCCGTGTTTAAAATTGTAAAGCCATGTTGGGGGTTGGACCGTAATTTCCCACGCTGGTCCAATGCGGGTTGGCAGATTTATATATATATATATATGTATACATATATATGTCCCTTTGTGGATCAGACCTCGAGGTGGTAAAGGGGTTTGAGAAAGGCAATAAAGTTTTAAGCTATGCCGTCTGGAGTCTACACTCCTGGGAGGGTCACCCCTAGCGGACAGGTCAAGGCAGAGGCCTCAGACTAACATAATCCAAAATCTGCCAACCCGCATTGGACCAGCGTGGCAGATTACGGTCCATACCTTCAACATGGTATTTCAATATGACAGTACAACCTCAAACACGGCCCTCATTCCCCGGAGGCTAAGGGGCAACTACCTACGGCAGCAAGAAGACCTGCCCCAAGGCAGAGGGTGCTAAGAATCACCGGGTTAGATCAGGCTGTCATTGGACTTTTGACATTGCAATGCTAAATATACGGACTATGAAAACGGAGGCCCGATTGTAAGAATTGTTAATCGAACTTGACAACATACATTGGGATATTATTGGGATCTGTGAAACACGAAGAAAGGGCGAAGAGTTAATCAAAGTGGAACAAACTGGACACGTACTCTACACTCGAGGTACGGAAAATAGCCCATGTGGGGGAATTGGATTCCTCATCAATCGAAAGCTGAAGGAAAGTGTAGTAAAATTTAAAAGTACATCCGACCGCCCAATGCGTCATTCAGCTGAATAAAAAGTTTAGGCTTCAAATCGTCCAAGCTTATGCACCAACTATAAGCCATAAGGATGAGGAAATTGAGGAATTTTATGATGATGTGGCCCAGTTTTTATACAAGGAGAAATGTAGGTACAAAATCCTGATCGGTGATTTTAATGCCAGAATTGGAACAACAAGAACAGACGAAAGTGCAACTGGCCCATATGGAACTGGTGAGCGAGACAATAGAGGTGACAGATTAGTTGATTTTGCTGAAGGACAAGAACTATATATTATGAATTCATTCTATAAGGAAAATATCACCAGAAAATGGACATGGAACTGTCCTTAACAATTTTAATGTTGGAAGTGACCGCCGAATGGTACTAACAAGGGTTCGAATTGACTGTCGAAGAGACTGCGAAAGAGTGGTAAGATAAAGAAGGGCAAAGTGGATTCTGGGAAACTGCTGGAGAGAGGAAGCGATTTTGAGATTGCTTTGTCAAACCGGTTTGCTGCGTTACAAGATCCAGATGAGGTGGATCAATATGAAGATATGGATACTAGTTCAATATGAAGAAATCGCCAGCAATGTATTTCAAATGGCTGCTTCAATAGCACCAGAAGAAAAATGTCTCAAACAAACAAAAATCTCCAGTGAGACCATTGATTTAATTAAGAAGTGGCGGGCAATGAGAAATGCAGGAAGTCCTTTTGGCAGGGTTGAGTACACTGAGCTCTGCAAAACTATAAGGAAACGTATCAGAGAGGACACGCGCCGATTCAACAATAAAAACCCTGGAAGAAAAGAAAGGAATTAACAAGGCTAAACAGAAGCTGAGAAACAAAAGAACGCAAATATATGACTTAAGGCGAGAGGATGGCATAGTGTGCAGGGCGCGTATCCAAATGTTAGAGATTGTCAGAAAATTTTATTCCCAGTTATATGAAGATCAGAACCAATCAAAGACAACAATACGCACGGAAGAACAAATGCCAGATATCCTAGTGGAGGAAGTAACAAATACTATAGAATCGATGAAAAACGACAAAGCTCCGGGAAAGGACAGTGTAACTGTGGAAATGCAAAAAGCTGGTGGTCGGACGTTACATAAAACAGTGGCAAAATTATACTCAAAACGCCTCAAAGAACAAAAAGTACCTGACATGGAAAAATGCAGAAGTGATCATTTTACATAAAAAAGGAGCACAGGAAGATTTAAAGAACTACCGTCCAATAAGCCTCCTATCAATAATGTACAACGTTTTCACTAAGATAATTTCTAAAAGAATATAAAAAAAACTGAATGACGCACAACCAAGAGAATAAGCAGGATTCAGAAGTGGCTTCAGTACAATGGATCACATCTAGGTTGTACAGCAGGCCATAGAAAGGCACAATAAATACACCATGCCACTGTGCTTGGCTTTTATCGACTACGAAAAAGCATTTGATTCCATCTCAAAGCATGCGATAATGGATGCACTGCTTAGCCAAGGTGTAGAGATAGCCTATGCAAACCTATTAGAATCGATATATGATGGAGCTACAGCCACAATTCACCTTGATGATCTTGAAGTGGGAATTAATGTAGAACGAGGTGTACGGCAGGGTAACGCAATATCGCCTATTCTTTTCTCGGCTGGTCTTGAAGAAGTATTCCGTAAACTGGATTGGGAACAGGATGGTGTAAAGATCAATGGTGCAAACATAAACCATCTTAGATTTGCAGATGATATTGTTCTCCTTTCACAAGACCCAGAAGAGCTGGAAAGACGCATACAAGAACTGCAAAGGGCTGGGGAACCATTTGGCTTGAAAATAAACCTGAAAAAGAGTCAGGTTATGTTCAATAACTTCGCTCAGAACGCAACAAGTTCTTGTGTTCTATGTTCTTGTATATATTGTTCTTGTATTGTTCTTGTATGCGTCTTCCCAATATATATATATATATATATATATATATATATATATATATATATATATATATATATATATATATATTGGGTCCTCAGCTTCATTCTCGGGCATTTTGACATTTTTACATCTATTTATGAAAAAAGTTCAAAAGTATTACAAATTTAATCTTCCTCATTTTCAATAGACTTTCGACACAAAATAAATTTTAATGAATACATGAATGAATAAATATTTTGTTTTATTTTAAAAGTCTCTTTATATTTTGTTTGTAGTAGCACACGATATTCCAAACAACAGACACATATAAACTCAATAATTCCATTAATACTTTTCTCCAAAACACACTTCAAACATCGATAATTATCTCATCACATTTCACATATCAACAAAAGAGTTCTACTTTCCGCGTGACTTTCCTTTTACATGAGGCACATAATGCCGATTGTGTTGGCGCTGCAAACCCGATTTCTACACACCTTCAAAGATATTTTCTTTTACAAATAAGGTCCCACGCGTTCTTTTTGAAGTAGATTTATTAAAAGATTAAATGCAGGTTAAAAAGTACCGTTGACAATGACGTGTGGGTTTCAGAAATATGTCCATTTCCTGTGGTAGCCGTCAAATATTTTATTCTTAAAGAGAAACGTTTAACTGCGCGTACAAACAATGTCTAAGATGAAGATAAATGAGAAATGTTTTGAATACTCCTTAACAATATCGTAATGTACTGCTACTCATACAAATGGTTCGTTAACAAGATAAGAGGAAGAGTCAACACTGAGGCATCAGCATTTGTCTGACATGTCCATCTCGATATTAATGTAACGGCTGAAGTGATGCCGAAAAGTACTGAACACGAATGGACATTGCCTTGAGATTTTTATCTGAACGTCTAAGAAGGTTAATATTTTAACGAATTAATGCACGGATATATAATACAAAGGCATTTTGGAGAGTCCTGTACTTGTCTCGGCCATGAGTTGCAGGGTTTATCTAAATTTTCACCACCGGCGGTTCGTAGGGAAAAAAACAGGAGGGGTACGTATAACCAAATTTTGGAATGTGGATAGGGAAATGCATCGCAACCAAAAATTTTACAATTCTTAGTATCATACACACACTTTGCTGTGTAGAAATACGAATGCAAGACATCAAATATCCAAATAGGTATTTGAATGATGATTTTAATGAATCGATGACTTGATCATTAAAATCTGAAATTGACTTCACAAGTTTTTTTTCAATAGGATACGGTAACAATAGGGCACATTGGTAACGCGCACAGCCATTCCTGGCCTATAATGTTTCTTAGAAATGTTTTGATTCGTTTGAGGGTAGAGAAACATCTTTCGTTTTCCACAGTCGTCATAGGGCCGGTACACAAAACAGTCAGTAATTCCACAGATTCATTTTTTCTTTTATTAAGATAAACATTTTCAATAGCGGCACAGCCCCACTGTGTTTCATAGAATCGTCCCTTAACGTACATTAACGAGAGTTAAGTTTTAATTTTAAGTAATTTACGTTTGCAAACAGGTTACACACAGTTTTAACGTCTTCATTTGGAAAGACGGCTCGATATTCACCAAATTTTTCAGTTTCAAATAAATTTGCAACTTATAGGTGTACATTAAAACTAAAACGTTTATGAACCTGCATGGTTAACGTATTACAGATTTCCTTACATATCCCGACGTAAATCTCTTGTCAGTAAATTTCCCTGTCTTTTTGTAATTCTTTATGATCGTTCATATATATCTACATATACAGGGTGCGACAGAAAGACCTCTTCCCCCATTTGGAACTCTAATAAAAACCTAACCAACAAAGATGCAAAACAAACCTATATATTTCTGAAAAGTATGTACAACGCAGTTTTAAATTAACATGTTTTAAATATGACATCACTCAAGTGGCGGCCTCCATTATCGATATATTGATTGAGCCTCTCTCGGTAGCTTCCCATTACACGACGTAGCATTTCAGAGGGAATCGTACCAACTCCTTGGTTTATCGCCTCCTTAAGTGCATTCAAAGATAAATTTAAGATAGCCCCACAGAAAAAAGTCGCACGAGGACAAATCTGGAGAACGGGGAAGCCAGCCAATGTCGCCACGCAAGGATATTACATGTCCAGGAAACGGTTGTCTTAAAATTTCAAGTGAACGACGAGATATGTGGAAATTCTGTTTATTGACCATAACTGAAAGGTGGAAATGAGCTTCATCCGTAAAGATCAAAACGTTTCCGCTAGGAAGGTTTCGAAGCTGTTGGCACAAAGTTCTACGGGTTTCCCAATCCGTTTCAGACAATTCCTGTGTAACTGCAATTTTGTAAGGATGCATTCTGAGATCTCGGTGTAGAATTCTACGAACACTTCGGTCAGATAACTGCAGATCGCCGGGGTGACTGCTCAACCGAAGCTCTGACAGCGACCACATTTTCCGGTTCTGTTACGGTTCGAGGTCTGCCAGGAGGTTTCTTTTTAATGCCGAATCTGTCTCTCTGAAGTTTGACACGCAAACACCAATGCTTTTCTTATCAGGAACGGGGTCATGTCGCCCAAGCGCGTGAACTCCTCGACGACGAATGCGCGGTGCACTTTCAACCAAGCCACCGAAAGCAACCAAGTTCCCGAAACGTTAACGCTAAAAGTCTGTATGTTTTTTTAGAATATTTTTATATTTTTTTTATAATTTTGTTCGTTAGGCAAATTTATTACAAAAAAGAATCACGAGAAATTTGTCTCCGTTTGATTTTTTTCCCAGTGATTCTTTATGTGCATAAGAACAGATAGTTTTGATATTTTTTTGAGTTTTAGATCGTGGCGAAAAACTCAAATAAAGAAAAAATATATGAACACGCCACAATCATTCAGACAATACTTACATTTCCCTAACGCCATATATTTCATGACAAATCAAAGTGAATTTTTGTTTAGATTGGGGGGCTTACCTGAAATAAAACAAAACAATTAATTATAATAACTTAACATTGTAATAATTTTATAGCTAATTAACGTCAACTTCCTTTAAAACATACTATAAGCATAATACTTTAAACGCCCACCTAATCACCAGTTCAGTTCTGTATTGTCGGCATCGATATAGAGAAAATATATTCATCAAATTAGCATTCAAACTTTCCTGCAAGAGACAACTTGAAATATACTTAAGCAATTTATACAATATTGTAGTTGCATATAAAACGCATGTACGGTCTTTGGAATGCTTAGAAGAGTGCAATATTTTATTCCCAATGAACAAATACCTTATAAATCGCTATTTGCACCCGAGGAGGTGGCACCTGATAAACTGCTATTCGCACAAATAAGGCCCCATTTTAATGCCATTATTGTTAATTCTTATCGTTAACATTCGTGACACTACCTCTACTCGAAAATTTACATTATTTAGAATAATTCGTGTAAGCATAGTTATTTGGAATGATGTATGTCTTATTTTATACACTATAAGGAAAACATTTAAGACCACCCTTAAAACTTCCGAAAATTTGTTTAAACACCAGATAATTAATTTTTTCAACTCGGTAATATCGATTATAGTTCAAATTAATATTCAAATTAATATACTGTATTTATACCTTTAAAAATACATTTATCATTGGTATAAGTGGTTTAGGTCCATTTCTTCATATTTCAAGATATTTAATGGTTTGCATTTGAATCAGTTAATTGGTAAAAATATGTCGTCATATATACATAATATCATCATAATATTTTTGTTGGTTGGTTGGCTGGGAACGAGCCCCACTCATCCCTTCAATTGGTTAACATATGTTTCGTTTTTCGATGTTCAGACTCTTCAGGGCGCCGACATATACGATACTATCAAGAATATTATTTCATTCAGTTATTTCAGTTATTACTTCACTACTACCTGCATTAAGTTAAAAAAATATTAACCTAATGTTTGCCTTCCTTCACACTTTATGAAAAATCGAAATATCTCTTGACATGTCAGAGATATCGATTTCGGGTTTTCACTGGATGATTCCTCTTTAAATTACTTTTCTAGCCATGTAATAAAAGCTGTACCATATTAAGACCAATTTTTAACTTAATATTACGGTAAAAATTAAAACTGATTTTTTCAGAAAAATCGAAATATCTCTTGACATGTCAGAGATATCGATTTCGGGTTTTCACTGGATGATTCCTCTTTAAATTACCTTTCTAACCATGTAATAAAAGCTGTACCATTCCATTTGAAAAAACTGAACAAAACTTCAAAAAAGCTATTGTTGAATGTAACGCCACCTCGCAGTTTCATTTATAAACTAAATAATTTATCTCCCAGATTATCTGATTGTCCCAGCAATTGCCTTTTAAATGAATCCAAATTGAGGAAAATCGGTTTAGGCAAACGGACATTAGACGACTTTTTATCTAAATAGGTAAAACTCCCCCCCACTTCTTTATTCTCGAAGTTAGGACAAAATGTCATAAAACAAAGTTGTAGGAGACAGTTTGCTAATTATAACTGAGAATTTTTCTTACTCGGTTAACACTTGAAAATACACAAAAAATGATTTTTAAAAATGTTTAGCTCGTCACGCCCTCTTGCGGTCGTTTTAGAAGCTTAAAAATATTTTTGGTGAATTTCTCATGATCATTTTTAGTACAATTTTTTTTCCCCAAAGCTCAAGGTACGGCCGCGATCCATCCTTAACGGGACACCTGGTATATATATATATATATATATATATATATATATATATATATATATATATATATATATATATATATATATATATATATATATATATATATATATATATATAGTCGGCAATTTTCCCGCTCATAAATGGACTAACCATAATGGTAGAAGATTGGTTGAACTATGTTCGCAGTTTAATCTAAAAATAATGTAAACCCATTTTAAGAAGAAAATATCAAAACAAAAGACCTGGAGGTGCCCAAACACGTACATGGGTGAATTTCAAATTGACCATGTTGCCATTTCGTACTCCAATTATAAAGAGATTTTGAATGTTCAAGTCAGGAAAGGAGCAAATATAGACACGGATCATTACTTGACTAGAATCAAACTTAGTTTAAAACCTCGAAAACTTATTCAAAAGAGGCTGCTAATAGTAAAGTTTGACCCAACGAAAATAAAACCAGCCCTAACAGAAGAGCTTGATAAACAACCAGCACAGAACTGGCAAGAATTGAAACAAAAAATTATTAAAACGGCCTTAAAGTTGGTCCCTTTACAAAAACGTAGAATACATCCGTGGTGGGATGAAGTTTGCGAGCAAGCAGTATTAAGCCGAAGTAAAGCATTCAAAGATTGGAACAGTCAAAAAACAGCAATAAACTATAACATCTTTTTGGAAGTAAGAAAAGAAACATCGAAGCTAATTAGACAAACTAAAAGAAAATATGGAAATAATCAACTTAATGAAATAGAAAAAGATTTCCAAAAAAATAACACCCGAAACTTTTACAAAACATTTAAAACTAAATTAACAGGCTATCAACCGCAAAGTCTTTGCTTCCAAAAGGATAACGGACAATTAGCTCTAAATAACCAAGACAATTGCAAAAAACTTGCGAAATATTTTGAACAAATACTAAACTGTCCTGAGCCCTTAAACAAATTAGCAACACTAAAACCTAAACAAACAAACCCAGATTCATTACCACCGAATGAAGCTGAAATAATTAGGCAAATCAAGCGGCTTAAAAATGACAAGGCTTCTGGTGAAGATGGAATCACTGCTGAACTTTTGAAATCCGCTGGTCCAGGTACAATCAAGGAAATAACCAAAATTCTACAAGAAGTTTGGCGAATCGAACGGATTCCGGAAGATTGGAAAGATGCTCTAATCCATCCACTACATAAGAAAGGAGATAGAACCGATGTAAACAACTATAGAGGGATATCTCTTCTCCCAGTTTGTTACAAGATTCTATCTCAATGTCTACTAGACAGAGCACAGGGACAGTTAGAACCTAACATTGGTGAATATCAAGCAGGTTTTCGACCGGGCAGATCCTGCCCTGAACAGATCCTGAATCTGAAGTTGATTCTAAGACATCAAAAACTGTACAATAAAAATCTCGTTTATAGATTTGTGGATTTTGAAAAAGCATATGATTCTATTGACCGCGAATCTTTATTCCGAATCTTGAAAGAACAAGGACTAGATCTGAAAACGCTGGCAATTATTAAAGCAACGTTAACTAACACAAGGTCAAAAGTTAAATTCATGGGTGAGATGTCAGAGCCCTTCGAAATTAAAACTGGAGTGAGACAAGGGGATGGACCCTCGCCACTCTTATTTAACTGTGTTCTAGAAAAAGTAATACAGGAGTGGCGTGAAAAAAAGTCGGCCCTGAATATTGACCAGCCCATTAAACTGGGGAGAACCAACATCAAAATTGATTGCCTGGCATTTGCTGATGATCTAGCAATTTTACCTCAAGATGTATTAACGGCACAGAAACAGATTGAAATTCTAAAAGAAACAGCAGAAAATGTAGGACTTCAAATTTCCTTTGAAAAGACACAATACATGACCTGCAACAGACTAAGAACGCCATTTCTAAAAACAAAATATGGTAACATCAGACGAGTCTCTCAATTCAAATATTTGGGTGAAATAATCATGGAAAATGGGTTAGAGAAAGCGGCCAATAAGGGTAGATGTCAAAAAATGGAAACGGCATTGAGACTTACACAAAATATTTACAACAAAAAATGCCTATCTAAAAACACAAAACTGAGACATTACAACACAGTTATTAAGCCAGAATATCTATATGCTGCAGAAACGCTCATTTTGAATAGAAAGAAGGACATCGAGGATATTGAAAAGAACGAAAGAAAAATCGTAAGAAAAATCCTAGGCCCCAAACAAATAAATAGCACAACATACCGACTTCGAGAAAACAAAGAAATCAAACAATACACAGATATACATAGCGATATGAGAAAAAGAAGACTTAAGTTTTACGGACACATAAAACGGATGAATCCGAGTAGGTTAACTAGACAAATAGTCGAATTTTATGAAAACAGGAATAGAGCTAAAGTAGAAATAATTAAATGGATTGCTGCAATTAAAGAGGACCTAAGATCAGCAAATATTACACAAAGTGAGAATCAGGATAGAGGCTGTTTCAGACACAAGGTTAATGTGTGGAAGGTTGGCCAGAGTGAAAAACGTAGGAAGACTGGAACAACTTGGTCTGACGAAAGGAAAAAAGATCATAGCGAAAGAATGAAATTAGTATGGGTACAAAGGAAGGCTAACAACAACAAACGCCTCTAATTGTACTTCGCGTGGTCCACTAGGGCCCATATGTGAATAATAATATATATATATATATATATATATATATATATATATATATATATATATATATATATATATATATATATATATATATATATATATACTTCGCGTGGTCCACTAGGTCCACTATGTGAATAATAATAATATATATGTATATATATATATATATATATATATATATATATATATATATATATATATATATATATATATATATATATATATATATATATATATATATATTTATATATGCTTAGCATTTGTCGCATTGCATTGCATGTCGCATTGCTTAGCATTTGTCGTCGAGTAAACGCTTTGAAAATGATGGATGAGATTCCATCGAAACGGTCCACCGAAACCGTCCACCAGTGGACATTCAGCTAACACGGGATACCCGAGAAACTATCATTACATTTCACACCCGTGAAAACATTCGTCAAAACGTTCTGCAGACTTGAAATTTGGAGGAAATGCTCTTCATGTGCCAAATATGTTCGCTAAGGAGGGTTTACAAAAAAACAACTCCTAATGGAGTTGCGGGGGCGTAAAACAATAAATATACTCCGAAATTTGCGATTGAATCCTGTTGAATCCCTCGTAATTTTATCATCGTGAAAGTTATAGAAACAAATTGTCAAATACCACGTAAAAGTTATGACATTTTATAGTCATTTTAACGATAAAAAAATCAATTATTACTAAAGTTTCATATACGCCCAACGAAGCGGACGGGTAACAGCTAGTTATATAGGGATATAGGATTAAATGAAGATTCACTAGTAAAAAAAACAACACAATTTTGTAAAATTCTGACCTGAAATTATGGTTACTGTACCACTAAAATTATCTCAGACAACAATCGATATGATTATTACATCCAGATGCGAACTTTCTGGGTTAATGGTCAATTCGACAAGTGGAATTCAACGTATTACAACACCTCACCCTCGATAACATAGTACCGCTTCGGATTCGCGCACAACAAATATTACCGGTAATGTATGGATTCGTAGAATGTAGTCGACCTCGTGGCTAATAGATGCTGTTTGCACCATAAAGCCGATGGCGATATTAACGCAAATTATTTATACATGCGTTGTGTGTATAGTTTTTTTTCTTTTCAAGACTGACCTATCGGATTTTCCTTTGTTTTTATTTCCTAATAAAGTAGATATAATGGACAAAACTATATGTAATAAACAAGTAACCGTCCAGCTCTATACCTATCATAAATTCAATGTTACATACACTTCAATGTTGAAGAACTCATATAAATTTTAATTTAGTATTGCTACAGGCAGTGGTGGTTGGTCCATAAGGGCACATGGGCACGTGCCCTACCTAAAAAATTAAAAAATGAAGTGGAAAACATAATTTCAGATTTTATATTAATTTACTCTCTGTTCTGTCTATGATCACGTCTTTAGCGACTTCTATAGTCTAATATCCATAATGTCATTCGCGGTAACGAAATAGTTCGTGGGTTGCCGAAGCGCTCCGATTAGAGAACACGTACTTTGGGCACAGATAAGTTTGTGCTACTGTTTTCTTCACTATCGCGTGCAAAAAAAAATATAGCAATGCATCCCTTTTCTAGTAACCCGGAGATTAACCAAACAGCGATTTACGTCGGCCCAGTAGTCCCGTATCGGGTTGGATGCAAGCTGCTAATTAATAACAATGCCATATATTCCTTCCGTATTGAATTTATACCTGCATCAGTCATACAAAGCCCTATTTTTTCAGGAATTTTCCTAAGTTACGCCATCTATACAGGGTGTTAGGTAAACATGCGGCAAAAATGCAAGGGGTTATTCCTTTTCCTATTCTAAGAATATTTTGTCCTATGATGATTTTTAAAAAACACCTTTGTTTCGAAGATACAGGGCGAACAAAATTTGCGACAACCATATTTGATATTTGTTGAAATCATTAATATAAATAAAAGTAGGGTGTACGTCAATGAGTTTATCAAATACAAAACATTTCTTTTTCGATCTCGATCACTTGGAACGGCTGTTTTATCTAGTAAGTGGATTTCATCGGTCGCATTTGTTTACATAGATTGAGTGACGTTTGGCTGTTTGACGTATCTTAAACAGTGAGTGAAGTCCTCTGTCATAACGTATACAAACGCCGAGATGACTGACATGCACTTCATGTATGGACTTGCTGATGGCAATGCATTACAAGCTAGGTGATTGTACAATGAACGATTTCCAGCCCGTAATGTCCCCGATCGAAAAATCTTCGAAAACATTAATCGGCGTCTTCGTGAAACAGGTACATTGAAACGAACCGAAGGGTCAGGAAGATCACTGACTGTAAGAACGGTACAATTGGAACAGCTACAATTGGAACGGTACAATTGGAACAGAATGTACTGGACATGATAGCGGAAGAGCCTGGTAGTTCTACGCGAAAAATTGCAAATATTTTGAATGTGAGTTCTCTGGACAGTTTGGAAAATTCTTAAGGACAATTTGTTGTATCCATACCACATTCAACGCGTTCAGGCACTACTGTGGATTTTCCTGTGGATTTTTACCTGTGGATTTTCCTCCACGTATTGCATTATGTCAATGGATATTGTAAACTTTACTTCGCATCCCTCTATTCCTGACACAAATTCTTTTCACCGATGAAGCCACTTTCGCAAGAAACGCAATAAGGAATTTTCATAATAACCATGTGTGGGCAGATGAAAATCCGCATGAGGTATGCGAAGATAGTTTTCAACATCAGTTCTCGTTGAATGTTTGGGTTGGAATTGTAGGTGACTATCTATTTGGACCGGTATTTCTATCACAAAGACTTACTGGAGAGGTGTATCGCAACTTTTTGGGAGCAACGCTGCCTGAATTTCTGGAAGATGTACCATTTGCAACAAGGCATGAAATGTGGTTTATGCACGATGGTGCACCACCATATTTCTGTTTGGTTGCTCGTGATTTTTTAACAGCAACATACGGATATCGCTGGATTGGTCGAAGTGGGCCACACGCATGGTCTGCTCGATCCCCGGACTTAAACCCCCTGGATCAATTCTTTTGAGGATATCTGAGTCATTAGTTTACGCTACTACATTGAAGAATTTGGATGATTTGCGAAATCGCATAATTGCTGGGTGTAACTCAATTAGAAACGACCCTGGTGTGTTTGAAAGTGTTCGGCAGTCAATGACAAGAAGATTGAATGCTTGTATCAAGGCTGGAGGAAGTAATTTCGAACATTTATTGTAGATTGAGCAACTTTACATGTACTTTTTAATAATAAAATGTTGTTAATGTCGTAAATTTTGTTCACCCTGGTTCGTGACCCTTGACTCTTGACAATGACCATGGTTCGAAACCCACGTTAAGCTGTAGGCCCAGTCGCTAAATAACCCTCTCAGTTGCTGATGCGCCTCTAACCCCAAAACTTTTTACTATACTTTTTAATATGGCTGGAATCTTCAAGGTTATCTTTCGACGCATGCACATATATTACCAGAATATTTCCCCCGTACATTATATCCTTATGCTTTGCCTTTTATGTATGGAGAGCTAATATATTTTTCAGTGTACAAGCAGGATAACCATTGTCAATCCTGCATGTAAATTACCTAATATTATTTATAAAATACTCTCAATTAGGCGTTTACATTACCATTTTTTTTAAGTTCGCAGTATCATCTCCTCTACATAGAAGACAGGTGGGTGATACGTTCCATTGACCTAACCTTGAATTTATTAAGGATATTTGCTACAGGACATAAATATTAATAAAATCTTTATTTGTTCACTGATCACAACGAAATATTTACCATCAAGGTAATAAAGAACAAAAAGAATATGAAAAGTATAGCCGGGAAATAAATTATATCGTTTACAGTATTAACGTTTATTTTTTCTCTGTTTGGGGTTTTCGCCACTATCTAAAACTCAAAAAATATCAAAATATCGGTTCTTATGTAAATAAAGAATCACTGGGTAAAAACAAAAAACCAAACGGAGACAAATTTTTCAGTGATTCTTTTTTTTTGTTATAAATTTGCCTATCGAACAATATTTGAAAAATATAAAAATGTTCTAAAATAAATACAAACTTTTGAACTTTAACGTTTCGGGAAATATTCTCTTTCCGTTTTCAAAACGAATCCAAAAAATAAATAATATTAATTTCTATATATAATGCAGAGATAAGAAGTAAATATATTTTTTGTGTATGTCAATGATACTTACATTGACAATTAGTTTTTAATAACAGTGACATACTACCAAAAAAATATATATAGGTGAGGTAAACTGTGTGATTGTTTACTGTACTGATTGTGTATTGAAATACTTAAATGTTTAAGTAATTAATTGTATTCTTTAGAATCGGGAACCATATTGAATTTAAATCTACTGAAGGCATAGTGTCCACGCCACTGTCCAAGCCAGAGCGGGAGAAGTTTCGGCCCCGAAAACGGACGAGACGAACCGGGAGTGACCGACAGAATAAAAATACAAGAGAGATACTTTAAAATTTACGCTGTAAATATATTCAAATATTGGTTAATAAAGGAATAAAAAATTAAACCCAGCAGTATCAGTGCACTACACGAACATTGGTCTTTCGCACCGTATACCCAGAAGTTGAGAAAATCAAGAGAGAGTTTGAAAGATCTAACCAATTCAAGTGTGATAGTTAAGCGGTGAGAGAGCGCAGAGTACTTAACTGGTCTAGCAAGCAGCAAGCCGAAAGGCTTTTTTATCTGTGCGACTACCCAATACATCGCTTCTTTTCTAGTCGTATTAATTTTGTTTATTGAAATTATAATTTTCCTTTCTTGAAATAATGTCGGAGCACGAAAAAAATATCGATTGTTTAAATCGAAAAAGAGCAACGGTTAACGGTTAAATTAACTATATTTGAAAGATATGTAGATTGGATTATCACTTTGGAGGGTACAGAGAGAGCCAAAATAATCGAATTACAGCAGCGAATGCAAAATGCGGAAAAACTCTTTAATGATTACGACGAGATTCAAACAGAAATTGAACGTCTAGTCGCGTCACCAGAAGATGAATACACAGACCGCATAGAATTTGAAAAGAGATTTCATTAAATCATTCCAAAGGCAAAGTCATTACACGAAGGTAAATCAATGTACTCGACAAATCAATGCACCCAAAATCAAGCAGCGGTAAAATTACCAGAAATAAGGCTGCCAAAATTTGATGGATCTTATGATTCATGGATGGACTTTAGGGATATTATGAATCATTGATTCATGAAAACACTAACATAAATAGCATTCAGAAGTATCATTACCTCAGGGCATCGTTGCTTGGTCCAAAGCAACAAATCATTCAGTCACTCGAATTCGCGGCTTCGATGAGTCAGCTCAAAATATTCGAGATGTCATTGATATGTTGGACAAACCTACAAGCGCACTTGAACAATTAGGAGAGCCGGTTCAGTCATGGGACACTCTTCTAATTTACACAGTTTCAAGCAAATTTGATACAAACACTTCACGTGAATGGGAAAAGGAAAGGCCAACATTTGACTACTAAACATTAGACAAGTTCAAAGAATTCCTAACAAAACGTGCTGACCTACAAACAGTCGATGCCAATTTTCAAAAGGCTGACAAAGATTAAATACTCGGACGACTACCGAGCAGCGACTGCGCTGCTCGAGGAAAGGAACTACAAGTTCCACTCGTTCTGTTTCCTGAGGAACGCAATCATCGCATTCTCATCAGGAGAGTCTTGGAGACGATTCCAGTTGCCGAGATCACCAGTGAACCCCGTGCGATGGGTTTTCATCCCGTCCACGTAGAGAGATGCAAAAGCTCAAGGTTCGCACACTGCGACTTCCTAGATTACGAAAAACGATCAAATCTCTAATAATCTCTGAAGACGCTAAAGTCTTCACAGAGGAAACCTCTTAAGACCGCTGTTAACAAATCTCATAAACCCTCCATACCTCCACCAACCTTCGTGTGGGGGTCTCAAAGGAACTCTGTTGTGGGGCAACTTGTAGCTCAGTTAATGGGTCAAAGTCACGCCCAGTTGAGGGCAGCGCTCCACACTTCCCTTGGAGCGCTTTGTTCCCTATAATCGCCCCCCTAACCTCCATGGCAGTGAGCCTATGAGGTCCGAACATCTCGGGTTCCAGCTTACATAAGTTCCGTAAAAGCATAATCCGCTATCGCAAAATCCCACATTCTCACACCATATAGCGGACCGACGACGCCCGCTAGTCGTCGGCCCGGTATTGGGCGTGGCTAGTTTTCCTTTTCCGATGGCGATAGTCTCTCATTATCATGATAACTAACCTACGCAAAGTTTCTCTGGACTTTGTTGCAAACCCTAATCTTAAGAAAGGTCAGACTATGCCCCGCAAAGGGGGAATTCTGACACCTGGGATAGCTAGAATCCCATAGAAAATCGACCCTTTTCGTGTATAGTTTATTTCTAGGTAGATAAGGGCTGGATAGACAACCTAAAAACTAGGGTGAAAAAGCGGTTGTGTGTTGTTTGGTTTAGTTTTTGTTAATATAGATCTAAGAGTATTTTTTGTTTTAAATGTCGTTCTTATGTTGTATTTATTTCCTACTCTTTTAATGGTGTCAGAAATACCGCGGATGTAAGGTTAATTGTTTGACAGTTATTATTATTGTTATTAACAACTTGTCTGTTTTGTCTAGTATCAAAATTTTTACACGATTTATCTATGAAATTTTTTGGGTAATTGTTTTTTATTAAAATGTCTTTGTTGTGATTTGTTTCTTTTTGTAGTATATCACTGTCGGTACAAATAAGTTTTGCGCTGTCATATAAATTTTTAATTACTCCTATTTTGACTGATTTGGTTTGATTAGAAAACAAATTGAGATAGCTATCTGTGTTTGTCGGTTTTCTGTAAACAGTAGTTTTTAATGTGTTGTTTTGTTTTAATATTAAAGTATCGAGGAATGGCAATTTATTCTCCTTCCCCATCTCTAAAGTAAACCTAATGGTAAAATCTCGAGAATTTATATCTTGTAAAAAATATCATCAATGCTATGTTGCCATGTAGCAAAAATATCAACACATCTAAGCCATATTATTGGTTTTTTAAGAGATTAACTTAATATGTCATTCTCGACTTCCTCCATAAAGATATTACTCATCAAAGGAGAAAGAGAAGAACCCATTGCCATTCCGAAATTTTGTTGATAATAATCATTTTCTAATTGAAAATATGTGGTTTTTAAGCACAGAGTTAATCATTCCAAAATTGTATTTATGTTTAGTTTAGTGCGGTCTTTTGTTGTCTCATGTGCTAATTTCTTTCTAATTATTAAAAGTGATTTATCAACTGGTACATTAGTAAATAAATTCACCACGTCAAAACTGACCATTAAATTTTTGTTTGCAATTTTAATGTTCGAAATTTTATCTAAAAAATCTGATGTATTTTTAATATATGAATTTGTTCTACCCGAAAGTGGATTTAAAATGTTTAATAAAAATTTTGCTAGTTTATAACATGGGGAATCTATACTACTAACTATAGGGCGAGGTGGTATATTCGTTTTGTGTATTTTTGTTAGACCATATAAATGAGGTGGTTTACTATAACGTGGTGTAAGTTGTGATCTTTCTAGATCTGTAAATTCATTTGTGTTTATGTACTGTATTGTAAATTTGTTTAATGTAATTTTCCTCATCAATTAAAGTTTAAATTTTGTTATTATAGTGTGTAGTGTCTAGAATAATTGTGGAATTAATAGATGTGTCTTTTTTTAATTTATCTATAGCTAACCTTCCCTCATGGTATAAGTTTGATTTCATTTTAAATTGTTTTTCTAAGATAAGTTTTAATCTGATTCTGTATTCATTTGCACTTTTCAAAGGTAATTTTTGAGCAACAGACTCTACTGCCGAAATAATGTCTAATTTAGGAACATCGATGTAATACTAAAATTTAGTCCCTTAGAAAGTATATATTTTTCAGAATCAGATAATATTTTACTTGAAAGGTTAACTACGTTTTATTAATGAAATTTTGGCTGTATGTGTATTAATGTGTTTTGTATTTATTCCATGTTTTTCAATAAGTAAATTTTTAAATTTCTTAATGTGAGTATTTTTTTGGATATTGAAATAATATATGTAACTGTTATAAATATGATTAAAATCTACTTCAGTTACTTTTTCGTATATTTGTTGTAATGTATTATCAATGTCAGTCTTTAATTGTTGTTTAGTGTATATGTGATGTTGAATTCAATCTCTTGAAAGTGCTAAACTAGCCCTATGCAAACTATATATGTTTCTCTTTTTGTGTTATATGGTATATGTAAACCTAAACCTTTTGGTATTATGTCACAATCTTTACATTTGTAAAATCTGTTAAGCAGTTTTCAGAATGTTTTGAAGATGATAGTTTAATATATTTACTTTCTAAATAATAGTAGTGTTTCTTAACAGACAAGTTATTAATAACATAAATAATAACTCTCAAACAATTAATCCCACAATTCCTTACATACTTGATATTTCTGCCACAATTAAAAGAGTAGGAAATAAATACAATATAAGAACGACATTTAAAACAAAAAATACTCTTAGATCTCTATTAACAAAGACCAAACCAAAGAATATACAACAAAATACCAAAAAATGTGGTTTATAAAATTCCCTGCGAATGTGGCAAATTCTATATAGGTGAGACATCTAGACCGTTAGATGTTAGAGTAAAAGAGAAAAACCTTCTTAGAAAGGGCGATTTTAATAAACCTAGAATTTGTCAACACGCATGGGAATCGGGTCATAAAATCAAATGGAATAATTCCAAAACGGTATTAAAAGAATCGGTAACAAAATACAGAAGATTAAAAGAAACCGCTATAATTAATTTAAATAAAAATAACTGTATTACTATGCCTTCGGTAGAGTTAAATTAAATATGGTTCCCGATTCTAAAAAATATAATTAAAAACGTTTAAATATTTCAATACACAATAATCACCCAGTAAACCTCACCTATATATATATGTTTTTGGTAGTATGTCACTGTAAATAAAAACTATTATTGTCGATGTAAGTATCATTGACACACAAAAATATATTTACTTCCTATCTTTGCATTATATATAGAAATTAATATAATTTATTTTTTAATTCGTTTTGAAAACAGGAGGAGAATATCAATTCTTCTGTTGGAACCTTTGGTGTGAAATACTAAATTTGAAGAGATTTACCACTAAACACCAAAACGCCTTTTTGAACTGCCCGACGCACGTTTCGCTAACCATGTTAGCATCATCAGGGGATGATTTTTTTTAATCATCTTTTTCATCATATTTTTTTTCAAATCATCTCCCGATGATGCTAACATGGTTAGCGAAACGTGCGTCGAGCAGTTCAAAATGGCGTTTTGGTGTTTAGTGGTAAATCTCTTCAAGTTTAGGAAGAGAATAGTTCCCGAAACGTTAACGTTCAAAAGTTTGTATGTATTTTAGAACATTTTTATATTTTTAAAATTTTGTTCATTAGGCAAATTTATTATAAAAAAGAATCACTGAGAAATTGGTCCCCGTTTGGTTTTTTGTTTTTACCCGGTCATTCTTTATTTACATAAGAACAGATATTTTGATATTTTTTGAGTTTTATATCGTGGCGAAAAACACAAAAAAATATGTGAACAAGCCACAATCATTGACATTACTTAGTATTAACGTTTGTTGGAATAAATTCTTCTATTGGAATTTTCGGTGTGAAACTTGAAATCGATTAGATGCCGGCATGCTTCAACAGGTACTGAAAATCAATGAACTGGTACGATTTATAACTTTGGACTATCCAGGCAGCTTCCAAGTATGGGTCTGAACAAAACCAAGTCAACCAAAACCAAAACCAGAACCAACATCTACCAGGGGCCGTCGTATATGAAGTTGATGGCGCTCAAAAGGGTCAGTAACGGGTTAGGGGCGCAAATTACATAACGAATTCACAACGAACTAGCCGTGCAATAGCGCATACGGAGATTACATTTTTATAATATTTTATATCGGTGTTTCAATTGGACATCCAGTGAAGTAATATATATTTTTTTAGGGTATTTCTAACTCGCTCGCTTCAGGAAAACGCACACTCAAAAAGTCGCTTCATAAAAAAAAAACAACTTTGGTCCAATCGCGATCTTTGTTTTTCTCAGCCCAGGCCTTGCGGTTTTCGACATGCTTTTGAGAGAGCAGCAGTTTCAAGGTCGTGGGATGGTATTTTACGTTTGCCTCTTGTACACGACGTTGAATTGTGTTGGTACTCACATCTATTCCCCTTTTAGCCAGTTGAACGCAGGCCTGACCTAATCGCAGAGTGGGAGTTCTCTTGAAAAGATTGACTATCGCTTCGTACAAGGTCGTTGGATGGTATTTTACGTTTGCCTCTTGTAAACGACGTTGAATTGTGTTGGTACTCACATCTATTCCCTTTTAGCCAGTTGAACGCGGGCCTGACCTAATCGCAGAGTGGAAGTTCTCTTGAAGAGATTGACTAACGCTTCGTCTCGCTTTTCTGTTTGCTCGTTTGGAGCCCCGATCGTCGTAGTCATCGACGTTTTTAAACAACTCATACCGCTCAATTCGTTTTGCTTTTTTAACGTTTTGCACGTTTTAATTGCTTTGGCAGTCGATGAAAACGATATTTTAAGTCCTTTAGTATAGTATAGTAGCGCTTTGACGGTACAATCGCATCGCGAAAAATCGACAGATATATCTCTTGTACTTTCGAAAAAAAACACGTATACTATCTCCTGACACAGACGAATATTTTTTTAGGGTATTTTTAACCATTTTACACACATTGATTTAAATTAACGAGTTTTTGGCAAGTAAAACATCACTGTGGTCACGCCACCCGTTATTCATCAGACTTAAGTCCTTGTGATCTTTTTCCTCTTCCGAAGATTGAACATTCTCCTTACGGGACACTATTTTGGGACATTGGAGAACACTGAACAAACCGTAACCGACTAGTAAGTTTAGTTTCACGAAAAGAATTACTACCAACCACCATATCACTCTAGGCAGTTCAAACTCGTACTGGAGACTCATCAGATATTGGCATGCCTTCTCTCCAAATGAGAAGCCAACACTATTGCAAGTTTGTCCGCTACGCCACCAATCTCATTACTATATTTACACACCTCGTAAACTTAAATTTAGTGAAGAGACAATAAAACTTCACTTTTGCCGGAGGTCCAACTTGAAACTATTGAAACGAACCATTAAAAACGAAATTTTCGAGACTCTATAACCATTAAATACGTCCATAAATGTTAATCGGTCAGAAACACACGACGTGCTATGAATGTCATGCTTCAAAAAAATCTTCTTTGTGTATTTTGGCATAGATTTCAGTACAATATCAGTCATTACAGAAACCGTATCTGTAGAAAGACGGTTTTTTCTATTGTAAAATTAACTAGGCCAATATGACAAGGATGATTCAAGTAAAAGGCATATTATTTGATGTCCTACAATTTCTAAATGATACAAGCAGTATATGACGTACATCGTTTCTTCGCGTCTTGAAACACATGCATTTCGATGTCTTGGAAATGCATGAGTGCCTTCACTAAAACAGTTCTCTTTTTGGCCCCGAGCCCTACGCAATTTATAAACATGTTTTATTTAGTTAAAGAAGCCACTCTCAAGCGATTAAAGATAAATATCGAAAGAAGAGGCTTAATGAATATTAAAATTGAAGAAACAACAAAAAATTACTCGCAAGGACGCACTTTTTCAATATTATACGGTCCGTAAGCGCCGCGCCGGACGGTCTCTTTTCAGCTCACCTTCAATATACTTCCAGCTTTTTCCGGAGTCGATTAGAAAAGCTGAAACAGGCGACTTGTATAGTGCGGTTCAAGATATATCATTGACTGAATGGCTGCAATAAACTGTTAACAAGCCCTGTCGTAACGAAATTCGAGAAAGTTGCAAGAAACGTAAACAGGGCCGGGCCTAATAAAATAACAGGTAAAAAGATAAAATTAGGTAAAATCTGGTTTAGTAGTTTCGAAATATTTTAGTGTAGTTGGCATTCTTTTTTTAAACAGTGCAGTTCTATTCTATTTCTATGCATCATTTACTAATAATATAGAACCACTTATTATTAATGTAGATCAAAGTGACAGTGAGAGTGAAACCGAATTAAATGTATAATTAAATTTAAGTTATAATTTTTATTCTACTAATAGATACATTTATTTATTTATTTATTTATTATTATTTTATTATTCAGGTATGGGCCCTGGTGGACCACGCGAAGTACAATTAGAGGCGTTTGTTGCTGTTAGCCTTCCTTTGCACCCATACTAATTTCATTCGCTATGAGCTTTTTTCCTTTCGTCAGACCAAGTTGTTCCAGTCTTCCTACATTTTTCTCTCTGGCCAACCTTCCAAACGTTAACCTTGTGTCTGAAACAGCCTCTATCCTGAATTTCACTTTGTGTAATATTTGCTGATCTTAGGTCCTCGTTAATTGCCGCAATCCATTTAATTATTTCTACTTTAGCTCTATTCCTATTTTCAAAAAATTCGACTATTTGTCTAGTTAGCCTACTCGGATTCATCCGTTTGATGTGTCCGTAAAACTTAAGTCTTCTTTTTCTCATATCGCTATGTATATATGTGTATTGTTTGATTTCTTAGTTTTCTCGAAGTCAGTATGTTGTGCTATTTATTTGTTTGGGGCCTAGGATTTTTCTTATGATTTTTCTTTCCTTCTGTTCAATGTCCTCGATGTCCCTCTTTCTATTCAAAATGAACGTTTCTGCAGCATATAGACATTCTGGCTTAATAACCGTGTTGTAATGTCTCAATTTTGAGTTTTTAGATAGGCATTTTTTGTTGTAAATATTTTGTGTAAGTCTCAATGCCGTTTCCATTTTTTGACATCTACCCTTATTGACCGCTTTTTCCAACCCATTTTCCATGATTATTTCACCCAAATATTTGAATTGAGAGACTCGTCTGATGTAACCATATTTTGTTTTTAGAAATGGTGTTCTTAGTCTGTTGCAGGTCATGTATTGTGTCTTTTCAAAGGAAATTTGGAGTCCTACCTTTTCTGCTGTTTTTTTTAGGATTTCAAACTGTTTCTGTGCCGTTAATACATCTTGAGCTAAAATTGCTAGATCATCAGCAAATGCCAGACAATCAATTTTGACGTTGGTTCTCCCCAGTTTAATGGACTGGTCAATATTCAGTGCCGACTTTTTTTCACGCCACTCCTGTATTACTTTTTCTAGAACACAGTTAAATAAGAGTGGTGAGAGTCCATCCCCTTGTCTCACACCAGTTTTAATTTCGAAGGGCTCTGAGATGTCACCCATGAATTTTACTTTTGACCTTGTGTTAGTTAACGTGGCTTTAATAATTGCCAGCGTTTTCAGATCTAGTCCTTGTTCTTTCCAGATTCGGAATAAAGATTCGCGGTCAATAGAATCATATGCTTTTTTGAAATCCACAAATGTACAGACGAGATTTTTATTGTACAGTTTATGATGTCTTAGAATCAACTTTAGATTCAGGATCTGTTCAGGGCAGGATCTGCCCGGTCGAAAACCTGCTTGATATTCACCAATGTTCGGTTCTAACTGTCCCTGTGCTCTGTCTAGTAGACATTGAGATAGAAATTTATTTATTTATTTTTATTGTACTAATAAATTCAAAATATATAAACCCATAAACAATGTAGTAGTCATACATAATAATAATAATAATTTAACAATATTTTATTTTTTCCAAAATTATTCAAAACTTAAATCACTCAAGAGTCTGGGGCCTTTGAAGAAACTAAGAATATTTTTATTGAAATTTATTGGGGCAATTAACATTTTGCAGAAAGGCAACGAAATATCTTGAGCTGGACTATACAAAACACAGTACGAAAAAAAATGGCTGATACTGACACATGGGCACAAAAAAAATGTGATGAAAATGCCTATTGGATAATCGCTTACATTATCGTCTATATCAAATTGTGCCATTTTCAAACCAACATATATTTTCTTATTTATTCAGCTGAACGATTATATGTTCAACTGAATAAATTTTAAACTTGAAGAGATTTACCACTAAACACTTTTTTGAACTGCTCGACGCACGTTTCGCTAACCATGTTAGCATCATCAGGAGATGATTTAATCGAATTCTAAAACTAAACTATGTTCTATTTATATGAAAACCATACCTAACGAAGCGTGTAAAAATCATGAACCGTGAAATGTACTAAACCTTACATTAATAATTGAAAAAGTTCACTGAAAGGAATCGGTTCTTTATCTCGGTTCATGATTTTCTTACATTTTATGTCATCATGATTTTCTTACATTTTATGTCATCAAAGATCAAACTCATAGGTTCCCAACGGGGGTGGTACCGCTTCCTGCGATCGCATCAATTGTTCTAAAACCCCGCGTTCAACTGACCAAAAAGGAAACAGATGTGAGTACCAACACAATTCAACGGCGTTTACAAAAGGTAAACGTGAAATGCCGTTCCACGACCGTGCACTCTTAAAGTCGGTCAACACAATGTTCAAAAAATAAATATAAAAAATGGGTGCTTTAAGAAAATAATGATCTCAAACGTCGAAGTTGGCTGTGCAAGTCTCGGACAGAGGAAATTGCATGATGCGTCACTAGAACGGTAACTTTCACTATATCCTTGTATATGGGAATGATTCGACTAGTATATAGTCCGGTTCAAGATATTTCGTTGCCTTTCAGCAAAATGTTAATTGCCCCAATAAATTTCAATAAAAATATTCCTAGTTTCTTCAAAGGCGTTAGAGTCGGAGTGATTTAATTTCTAAATAATTTTGGAAAAAATAAAATATTGTTAAATTATTATTATTATCCTGCTTATCCTTAATGTAGAATCTCAGCTCATGCTGATCGATATTCCAATGCCAAGTTGAAAAAGCAATTTAGCTCCTCTCACCCTAACATAATATTTTACGAACAATGTGACACGTCTGCAAGAGCACGGCACGTTGTCCCACTATGGCAATCGATCTCGAAATACCGAGGCTCTCGAAGATTCTTTGAAAATTTCTTACTTATCAGGCCATCGGCGGATATAACTAAGGGCACTACATCTACCTTACTCAGTTTCCACTGGTTCTTCAAGTCGTATGCCAGATTTTCATACTTTGTGGATTTTTCTATTTCAGTTTTTCTAATGTTGAGAGAGTGGCACTTTTCTCCTTTTTGTTGATTAGAACAATATCTGGTCAGTTATAATCAACCGTTCGATCAGTAGTGATTGGTCTGTCCCAGTAAAGAATGGTATCGGATGATTCAAGTACAGAAGAAGGTAAGAAGGGAGGGGGTGCGCTTTCTAATAGCGAGTATTTTTTTATAATTTGCTGATGTATAATTTTTGCCAGCTGATTATGCCGTTCTAAATAAGCATTAGGAGCAAGGGCCGGACAACCGCCAATAAGGTGCTCAATTGTCTCTCCCAGAGTACCGCACTATCTGCCCTTATCGACTACGTCCATATGCAGTATGTGCTTTTCATAGTTCTTTGTTGTTGTTACCCTATTTTGAATAGATATCGCGCAACCTTCTGTTTCTGGGTACAAGAGTCCATCGATCAGCCACTTTAGAGACAATTGTTCGTCAATGCTGTAATCTTCAAGTGACATAGGGAACCTTCCATGTCATGTTTGTCCTTTCCATTCTCGAACGCAATCCGTCAGTGTTGTTCTGCTATCAATACGGTTTTGTTTATTTAGGTTTAGTGGGGTGAAATCCCGGTCCTCATTTGCAACCAATTTCACTATTGTACTGTTTGAATCAATTTTCTTGATTGAGACAGAGATTTTTTACGTTTACAAGGCCCCTACCCCCAGCTTTCTTGGGATGTATAGTCTCTTCGTAGATGAGTTTGGATGCAGGCATCGGAAGTTTGTTAATGCTCGGCATGTCAACCTATCAAGGTCAGTTTCTGGCCATTTAACAATGCCAAAAAGTGCTTCTTTAACTGGTTATGATCAAGTTTACGCTTTTGGGGTATTCCTAAATATTTGTAGGATTCTTCTGGTGCCAGTTGTTGTATGTTACAGAATGTTGAAATGTTGACTCTGAACCTTTCCCTTCTGCATACTAATGGTAGAACATTTGTCCAGTCCGAATGACATTCTGATATCCCTACTAAATGTTTCGACCGTTTCTATCAAGGAGTTTGTTTATTATTATTATTATTATTATTATTATTATTAATGAGAATTCTCAGCTTCTGCTGGTTTATGTTTTATCATATCTCAGGGTGATTTACACACCAACGAGACAGACTTGAACGATATTTTCAATCTGCACTAAGGAATTTTCTGATAATATGGCATGTGTCCAGTATAACTGATTTACTAGTGGTAGATAATCTGTGTTGGATATTTAGTTGGTCCAGTCCAGGTGTTTAGCAAGTGTCTTTGGGACAATTCCTGTTGTAGAAATGATGAGAGGATGTATGTTTACTTTACCCACTTTCCACATTTTCTTGATTTCAGCTGCCAATTCCATTAATTAATAATAATAATAATTATTATTATGTTCCTTTATATATTTTCTTTCCAGCTAAGCTGGATTTTAAATAAAGTGCGGGCCGTTGCCAAAACAACTTCATTCTTCCTAAAATTTTCGTACGATGCGAGTGGTATTAAGGATAATCTCCCTCTGCATTATTTTAAACAGATTTTCTTCTAGTCCCAGAAATTTGATGTTATTTTTCAGTTTCTTTGGTATAATGCCAGTTGTTGAAATTATCAATGGCATTATTATTATTATCCTCGTTCTGAACTCAGCATCTCAGCCTAAGCTGGTCTATATTACAATGCCAAAATGAGAAAGCAATTCAACTTTTTTCACCTAGCATAAAATTTTACGAATAATGTGGCATGGCTGCAAGAGTACTGCACGTTATATGACAATCGATTTTGAGATACCAAGGTTCTTCAAATTTTTTGAAAAGTTCTTACTTATTAGGCCTTTGTCGGATATAACCAAAGGCACTATCTCTACCTTATGCAGCTTCCACTGGTTTTCAAATCTTACACAAGGTTTTCATACTTATTGGTTTTCTCCAACTCGATTTTCCTGATATTCCGAGAGAATGGCACTGCGATGTCAATTATAAAAGCCCTTTTCTCCTTTTTACAAATTAGAACAATGTCTAGTCTATTATAATCGACCGTTCGATTTGTTGTGATTGGTCTATCCCAGTATAGGATTGAATCAGTTGATTCAAATACAGGAGAAGGTGAGTACTTATAATATGGAGCAGGTGCGTTATCTAATAGCGAATAGTTTAATGCAGTTTGCTGATGTATAATTTTCGCCAGCTGATTATGTTTTCCTAAATAAGCATTAGGGGCTAGAACTGACTATCCATCGATAAGGTGTTCAATTGTTTCCCCGCTATACCACACTTCCTACATCGGTCGACAACATCCATGTGTAGTATATGTTTTTCATAGTTCCGTGTTTTTACTACCTTATCTTGTATAGATGTCGCAAAACGTTCTGTTTCTGGATACAACAGTCCATCGGTCAGCCATTTTAGAGACAATGGTCCATCAATGGTATCATCCTCGAGTGACTTTGGATACCGTCCATGCAGTGTCTGATGTTTCCATTCACGGACACAATCCGTAAGTGTTGTTCTACCATCAACACGATTCAATTTATCTAAGTTCAGCGGGGTGAAAGCGTTCTCTCATCTTACTCTCCTGGTTCAGACAAAGGTTCTTACTGTTCACGAGGCCTCTGCCTCCCAACTTTCTTGGAATGTACAGTCGCTTTATAGATGAATTTGGATGCAGACATCGGAATTTTGTCAATGTTCGACATGTTAATCTATCCAGTCCATCAAGGTCTGTTTCTGACCATTTAACAATACCAATGGAATAGGTCAGGGTTGGCACTGCCCATCCATTGATCGCTCTAATCAGGTTTCCACTGTTCAGTTTGGTATTTAAAAGTTTTGTAAGCCTCTTTTCGCACATAGTAGAAAAGTCTTTCTTTAACTGGCTACGGTTAAATTTCTCGTTTTGAGGTATACCTAAATATTTATAGGATTCTTCTGGTGCCAGTTGTTGTATGTTACAGTGTGTTGAATGTTGATTATTGACTATTCCTTTCTGAATGCTAATGATAGAGCATTTATCAACTCTGAATGACATCTTGATATCCCTACTAAATTATTCGACCATTTTTATTAAGGAGTTTAGTTTTTCTCTAGTTTCTCCATAGAGTTTAAGGTCATCCATATATAGTAGGTGCGAGAGTTTTCGGGGATTCCTCATGTTTAGTTTATATCCTGTATTACTGTTGTTCAAGGCTAGACAAAACCAAACTGGAGAAAGGGAATCTCCCTGAAAAATTCCTCTCTCGATATTCGCAGTTGTAATGCATTGTTGATCGATAAAGAGATTTGTTTTCCATTTCCCCATCAGGCACCTTAAGGAGTGAATGATGGGAGCTTATTTTATAAATCTTCAGGACTTCTAGTAACCAATCGTGTGGAACACTATCGAAGGCTTTCCTGTAGTCTATATAGCAGATGTTTAGGTTGCGTGTTCTTTTCCGCGCTTGTTCGAGAACTACAGCATCGATCGTTAGCTGTTCCTTGCATCTCATACTTGCTCTTATACATCCTTTCTGCTCTTCTTCAAAAATATTGTGTTCATCACAATGTTTGCAAAATTATCATTGATTAGGGCTGTCAACAATTTATAAAATACTGACAGACATGTGATGGATCTGTAGTTATTGGGTTGCCTAGCATCACCCTTTTTGTATAGAAGATATGTATTGCCTTCCATTAAAAAATTCGGGAAAGTATCAGGATTTATCATTACCTCTTTAAATGCACTAGCACGTGGGGGGTGGACAGCCGTAAAGTTTTTAATCCAGAAGTTATGTAGTACATCTGGTCCAGGAGCTTTCCAGTTACGAGTTTTCTTGACGGCGGTGCAAATGTCAGTCGCCGTGAAATCGTTAAACTCCATTTCTGGGAGAGCAGTTGTGTGCTGTTCAATTGTTTTAATCCAAGGTGCCGATTTTTCATAATCATCTGATCTTTTCCAAACCGATTGCCAATATTCTGCAAAGGAAGACATGTCCACATTCTCAAGTTCTGACCTGCTACTGCCTTGTTTCGAGCTCTCTATAAAATTTCTTTTGGCTATTTATGAATACTGAATTTTGGTGCTTTCGTTTTTGTAGCTCGTTATTAGTATTATTGGTGGACTTTGTGTCACTCTCTCAGCTCAAAAAGCTGGAAACCATAAACCGATTCCTCCTTTGCGACGTTGGAGTTCGACTAGGAGCCTGGGGATAAATTTCATTACAACCCAGTATATTATTATTATTATTATGTATGACTAAAATATTGTTTATTGGTTTGTGTATTTTGAATTTATTAGTACAAGAAAAATTAATAAATGTTTCTATTAGTACAATAAAAATTATAACTTAAATTTAATTATACATTTAATTTGGTTTCACTCTCACTGTTGCAGCACTTGCAAAGTCGGATAAATATTTTCTGTTCTAACATTGGATTTTACCTGATACCACATATGCTTAATTGGATTAAAAATACAGTAATATGGGGGAGGGCGTAAAACTGTATGTCCTATATCGGCAGCAATGGTATCCTTTATCCATCCATATTCCTTTTTAATATCAAATGTCTTTAATATTTCTAGAATATCTCATTTTTTATGTCTTTATAACTAGCATTGTCCATTACAATTACGCTTTCCTTAGGCACATTGGGCAAAAGGTTATTTATAAACCAATGGTCGAAAAGTTCTCCTGTGGTATCGTTATGGTAGTCCAAAGATGAATGTTTAATATTTTTGGATGACCACCGTAAACAATATGCAACCGATCCATCCTCAGAACCAGTATGTAAAATAGTAATTATTTTTCCCTTGTTTGCTAGGGTTTTGGTTTGGCATTTTCTTGATGTATCTACGCATCCTTCTGCTGGCGTCTCATGTATCGAACCATGTTTCATCAAGGTAGATAATTGGACGATTTTCTAATCTGTATTTTTTTTATAGAGTTTAAGTAATCAAACCGCCATCGTTGCAATCGTTGTGATTGCATTAATATTTGTCTTTTATTAATGGTCCGATATGCAAAACCCAGTAGAGATAATATTCTCCGGAAGCTAGTTCTGCTGCAAGGAATGTTAGTTTCATCTTTCCTTAGTCGCTGTTGCAATGAATGCAATGCAGGCACAGTTTGCTTTTCATACATAGCATAAATTTTGCTTCGAATTAAGTCTTTGTCGCTTTCGTTAACACATTTGCTTTTACCAGAATGATTATCCAGATGACGTATCTGTTGCGGCTGCATTTACATTAAGCCCCCTGTTCAATAAAGAACCATACACATTTTTACAATTAGCATCGGACGATAAATGTCTTCTTTTAAAATTAGCACTACCGGAGGCATAATGATCATTATCTTGCCAAGAACGCCACATTTTTAGCTCATTTGGAATAACAGAAATACGATCGAAATTATAGAACTGCACTGTTTAAGAAAAGAATGCGAACTAAACTAAAATATTTCGAAACTACTAAACCAGATATAAAATTAATTCTATCTTTTTATCTGTTATTTTATTAGGACCGGCCCTGTTTTTTTTTTGCAACTTTGCCGGGCTTCGATACGACAGGGGTTGTTAACAGTTTATTGCAGCCATGCGGTCAATGATATATCTTAAACCGCACTATACCAGTGTACCACGGATATAGTGAAAAGTCAAAGAAGTTTCCGATAACTACCGTTCTAGTGACGTATCATTCATTTTCCTCTTTCCGAGACAACTTCGACGGTTGAGATCATTCCCTTCTTGAAGCACCCATTTTTAATTTTTTTTTAAACCTTGTCTTCACCGACTTTAAAAGAGTCCACGCGGATAAATTTTGACCATTTTCTTGGCGTCCAAATTCTCGGTGAACAGCTCTAAAAACCCAAACCGCCCTGAGAGAACACCCTCAAACATTGATCTTCCCGGGTGTTTGACGGTACGCTGGATGAAACGTGTATCGCTGGTGAACCAAGCTCGCTTCAGAGAAAATGCACGCCCAAAAAGTCACTTCACCAGAAGAAAGAACTTTGGTACAATCGGGATCTTTGTTTTCCTCAGCCCAGACTTTGCGTTTTTCGAGGTGGTTTTGAGAGAGCGGCCGTTTCATGGTTGTGGGACGGTATGTCACGTTTACCTTTTGTAAGTGCCGTTGAATTGTATTGGTACTCACAACTGTTCCCTTTTTGGCCAGTTGAACGCGGGGTTTTAGAATAGTTGACGCAATCACGGGAGGCGGCACCACTCCCGTTGGGGACTTATGATCTAGATCTTTGATGATAGATTCATCTGTTCGTATGGGCGTCCGCGGGATATTCAACACCACCTTACGAGAGCATTTATAAGTTTTCTGTCATTAGCTTGCACTGCCCAAGCGTCCCAGCCTCAAAGAAGGAGTGAGGCTACAACTGAATGTAGTAGTCTCTTCTTTGTGTTAAAAGTTATAGCATAATCACTCCAGATTTTCCGCAGTTTCTCCATAACAGCGCGTGCAAATACAATGCGCTTTTTATTTATGTTCTACCGTCACCAGTCTGAGTATGGTATGGTATTACCACTACTGTCACTTCAAAAATCACACACCCACAACATAATTTATTCAGTTGAACATATAATCGTTCAACTGAATAAATAAGAAAATATATGTTGGTTTGACAATGGTACAATTTGATATAGATGATAATGTAAACGATTGTCCAATAAACCTTTAAAATGAGACAGTCTATGGGTGGTGATAATTAAATTTCAAACAGTGTTGTCACTACGACGTTCTAAAGTTCTGACAATCTTATTGAAAAACTCTTTATATCCACTTACAAATTAGATATTAAGGTTACGGCCTGGGTTTGTCGCTGCTTAGAGCTTTAATACGGATGGTTGCGATCGTGATGAAACAATCCATCAGTCCATAACGATATCAGACATACAATAAAATGTGATTGACCAACAACGCTTTTTATGAATATTACTTTTAATTTTTTTTAGGTTACCTAAATATTCAAAAGTATAAAAATTTTATGGTACAATGGTTTATTTAATTGGAACGGAAATATTTTAGATGTAGAAATTAATTTTAAAGCGTTCGAAGATATAAATTTTACTTCGAAGAACAGATGAGATAAAAAAAAAGGGGGAAAATACCTTTAGAAATTTCAAAAAAACGATTTTTTTTTCATATTTCGAAAATATAATATATTGAAAGTACACAGTTGTCGCTGCTCGCTCTGTAACTCAAAAAGTTATTGATCGATTTGGCTGAAATTTTGAGAGGCTTTTTTCTATATCATTATAGGAAGGATATACCTAAAGTTTTAAAGATTTTGTGGAAATAAACTACTTTTTGGAATAAAAATTTCGATAAAATAGTACAAAAATTGAATTTTTTTGTTTTAAAGTTTAGTTAATTTTTATAATAATATATATTATAAGTATATATACCAGGTATCCCATTAAGGATGGATCGCGGCCGCATCTTGAAAACTATTTATCCCACAGCTTTGGGGGGAAAAAATTGTACTAAAAATGATCATGAGAAATTCACCAAAAATATTTTTAAACCTCTAAAACGACCGCAAGAGGGCGTGACGAGCTAAACATTTTTAAAAATATTTTTTGTGTGTATTTTTAAGTGTTAACCGAGTAAGAAAATTTTCAGTTATCATTAGCAAACTGTCTCTTAGAACTTTGTTTTATGACATTTTGTCGTAATTTCACGAATAGAGGGGTGGGGGGAGTTTTACCTATTGAGATAAAAAGTCGTCTAATGTCCGTTTGCCTTAACCGATTTTCCTCGATTTGGATTCATTTAAAGGGCAATTGCTGGGACAATCAGATAGTCTGGCGTTACATTCAAGAATAGTTTTTTGAAGTTTTGTTCAGTTTTTTCAAAAGGAATGGTACAGCTTTTATTACATGGCTAGAAAGGTAATTTAAAGAGGAATCATCCAGTGAAAACCCGAAATCGATATCTCTGACATGTCAAGAGATATTTCGATTTTTCTGAAAAAATCAGTTATTATTTCACTACTACCTGCATTAAGTTAAAAAAATATTAACCTAATGTTTGCCTTCCTTCACACTTTACCCAGGCTTAGGACTGGTCCAAATTCTTCGTGCCATATTAATTTGGAGCGTGTTTAAAAGCCAACGGACCAACAATGAAGATAATAATAATAACAACAGTCAAATAAAATTAACAGCACAACAGTCTAATAATTAACAGAATCTAAACTTTAATGCCTTTCTAAATGTTCAAAATGCCTTCCATCCTTAGAAATGCAAAGATTTATTTTTCGACGAGTACTAAAAACTCTTGAAATGCTGGTTATTGAATTTTGAATTATTTCAATCATGTTTTCTCGTGTGGTAGGACGAGTTTGAAAAACAAGGTATTTTAGTCTTCTCCACAAGTAAAAATCAAGGACTGTCAAATCCGGTGAGCGCGCCGCGCCGGCCACGAAAATAAACTACCCCGTCCTATCCAACGATTTGGAAACGAAGCATCCAAGAAGTTTCGAACCACCTGCGAGAAGTGGGCAGGGCATCCATCATGCTGGTACCACATTTGTCTTCTTGTTTCCAACGAAATATCTTCCATTAGTTCTGGCAGTCCATTTTGTAAAAAATTTAAATATGTTTCACTATTCAAATGTCCATTAAAAATAAAGGGACCAATAATTTTGTCTCCCAAAACACCACACCATACGTTCACACTCCATCTATTTTGGTGGTTGATTTCTAACATCTAGAGTGGAAGGCATTTTGAACATTTAGAAAGGCGTTAAAGTTCAGATTCTGTTAGTTATTAGACTGTTGTGCTGTTAATTTTATTTGACTGTTGTTATTATTATTATCTTCGTTGTTGGCCCGTTGGCCTTTAAACACGCTCCAAATTAATACGGCACGAATAATTTGGACCAGTCCTAAGCCTGGGTAAAGTGTGAAGGAAGGCAAACATTAGGTTAATATTTTTTTAACTTAATGCAGGTAGTAGTGAAATAATAACTGATTTTTTCAGAAAAATCGAAATATCTCTTGACATGTCAGAGATATCGATTTCGGGTCTTCACTGGATGATTCCTCTTTAAATTACCTTTCTAGCCATGTAATAAAAGCTGTACAATTCCATTTGAAAAAACTGAACAAAACTTCAAAAAAACTATTGTTGAATATAACGCCAGAGTATCTGATTGTCCCAGCAATTGCCCTTTAAATGAATCCAAATCGAGGAAAATCGGTTAAGGCAAACGGACATTAGACGACTTTTTATCTCAATAGGTAAACCACCAGGACGTGAATATGTGATATACGTGAATACGTATATACAATATACGTATATACGTATATACTTATATACGTATATACAGTATACGTATATACAATATACGTGAATAATAATAATATATATATATATATATATATATATATATATATATATATATATATATATATATATATATATATATATATATATATATATATATATATATGTATATATATATATACATATATATATATATATATATATATATATATATATATATATATATATATATATATATATATATATATATATATATATATATGTATATATATATATATATATATATATATATATATATATATATATATATATATATATATACATATATATATATATATATATATATATATATATATATATATATATATATATACATATATATATATATATATATATATATATATATATATATATATATATATATATATATATATATATATATACATATATATATATATATATATATATATATATATATATATATATATATATATATATATGTATATATATATATATATATATATATATATATATATATATATATATATATATATATTTTTTTTTTTGTGTTTCAGATGAATAGAAAAAGAGTGACGAGTGCAGCACTTTTGGACCTCCAGCGGGAGACGTCCAAAAAAAAAATAGCCCCTATTTTATAAAAAGAAAATAACAATAATAATTTTATACTCTTCAAAGATGAAATAGAATGATGTTAAAGTTTAAAATGATACAATTATTTTATCACCTTTAAAAACACTTCTGAAAAATGACTCATCATTTTGAGGCGTCTAAAGGGATTTCCCCCTTAAGGGAACGCACTAAAATCAGTGTTAACAATGCCATAATAATTACCACTCTTCTATATGGAGCTGAATCATGGGTCCTGTATAAGAGGCAAATAAAAAAAATCGAAAGATTTCATCAAGGCTGATGCCGGAAAATCTTGAAAATAAAATGGCAGGTCTATCAGACCGATGTGGAGGTACTTGAAGGAGCCAACTGTTTGAGCATAGAATCCCAGATCATAAAAGCTAAGCTGAGGTGATCAGGCCATTTCCAAAGGATGCAGGATTCGAGGATGCCGAAGCAGATCCTCTGTGGCGAATTAAGGAACAAGAAACGAAATCTAGGATGTCCAAAAAGTAGATATAAAGACGTAATAAAATCGTCTTTAAGGAAGTGCATGTCAAGCGTGTTCGAATGGCAAAGAGGGGCAAACGTCAGACCCAAATGGAAAGATTATATATAAGTTTTATAACAAAACTATTTTTATTTTTCTTTTTTTTCCCTAAAATTAAAAAGTTACATCAAATTGATAAAAAAATGTTAAACTTTGTACTGATGACACGCCGACAATTCCCGAAAACAATCGAAGCAATATGTAACCTCACAGAATGTACCGCCAATCGTTTCGGCTCGGGGCAATTCGGTTACTTAAACCCGAAATTTTCTTTCGTCCTGTTTCTGAACAGACGTTCCGAAAGAATCGGAGTTTCGGGCAAATAAAACAATTTATCGATCTTTAGTCATTGTTCTGTAGGTTTAACATATAACTTTAACTGTTTTTGTTGGTTTGCGATCAATTTGCAAATATACTTGCTTTTAATTGTTATTTAGGCTTTCGGTGCTGTTTTCGACGTTATTCTCATATATATGGAGGCTCAAAGGTAAGTTCAGAATGAAATCAGATTAGGGTTCCTTTTGTTTTTTGCATTTGTTTATAACTTTTATTTATATTATTTAATTTATGTAGGGATAATAAATTAACGTGCCAAATTTTTAAGAAGGAATATTCCTGTGTGTCCGCAAATAATCTACATGTACACAAGGGTAGTAACAATAAAAAAGCCTTACAGGATTGTCAGTTTTGTAGGATAGGAATAATAATATTTAAGAATTAGACAAGAACAAAATTCGACTACTGATTGGAAGGTAATCGTATATGAAAAGTCTTATATTTATGCAAGTTTTATAGGATAATCTAATTTGTAGATGGTCGAAGAGTACATAAATTTGTGTGATTAGTTGGATGAACACTAACTAGTTACATTAAGGACTGGCAAAGCAATTTTCCATGGAATCAAAACAAACATTTGAAGGAGTATGCAAAAAAAAGAAAATAGAAAAGCAAACCTACTATCCAAACAAAAAGTAAAGAAAATGGTATATGTATCTTCTAAATAAAAACAAAACCGTTAAAATATCTTGTTTATCAGAATTTTGGTACATTTCATCTATTGATTGAACATATTCATTTGATAAAGTATGTTTAAACATAGATTAGAAAATTATTCAGTGGTTCCAGGATATGTTGTGGTACATAGTGGTTTTCTAGTGGGTAGACCTTAACAGGAGGGTTCCACACTTGGACTATAAGTTTTCCACTCATTCCACTCAAAAACAAAAAGGTTTAGGTGCCTTCTCTTATTTAGGAAATCTCTAGTTGGCTATGCATTAGAGTTAGTTAGCAGCCACATTTATTTATATTTGCAATTATTATTAAAACAAGAGTCTAATGTGGTGGTTTGTAAAACATGTAAAGCGAAAAATCGCTATCGTTTTAAAAATACTGAAAACTTTAATTGAAACAATAATGTAGTATGGGTGGATTTTTTTTGAAAATATTGTTAATAGAGTTTAGTGTGGTGGTTTGAAGAATCGGTGTGGTTTTAAAAGGATTGCAAACTTCAATGAAAGCAATCAAACAAATATGTATATAATTTTCGATAGTGATTGTTTTTATTCTGAATGGATTATTAATGTAATAATATATATTATCTTGTTGGGGGAAGTTTTAGTATATATATATGTAATAGTGTATTTTTATTGAAATAAAATTAGATATTTAAACAGTATGTATGTGTTTTGTTTTTCTAATTATGCTTTATATTGTTTTTGCGCTCAAAAAATAATTACAAAAATAGAAAATATCTTTTGGTTATTCAATATTTAACATTTTTCATTATTTTTGAAAACCAATATTACAAATATATAACATAATTTTTTTTGCTTGAATATTTATTATCTGCTGAAGCTGTACAATCGTGACATTGAGTGTCTTGAAACTTTTCTTAATTTTTCATTAATAGTCAAGGTAACTATATAAGCTTTACTTCGAACTTTATGTGCAGGACATACACGTTCTTTTACAATGCAAATACTATTTTTACGGTTAAGTTGAACAAAACCTATAGCCTTGTCATCGTAACTCTCTCGTGACACCCTACAAATAGTGTAATTATATTTAATAGAAATATTTTGTTTCTTATTTACATTTACATTATTATTTTTTAAAAAACTTACATCAATGTTTTAGCACCTCGAACTTCAGCTGAATTGAACCGAATGTCATTTTTCAGAAAACCTGTGACCATAAAAATATCTACTGCAGGTATATTATAAGAATTAGCCTATATGAGCCCTTTGTCACTTAACCAATAATAATTTTGACAGTATATACGAATAAAAGCCGTTGATGACGTCACAAACATAGCAGCCAATCGTGGCGCGTTCGTAGTCACGTGATTTTTATTTAAATTTTATTCATTTTAATTCAATTATAATTAATTGTAACAAGTTTTTAAAAAGTTTTTCGCATCGATTATCAATATTATTTATGATAAAGTATTGAAATAAAGTAAAAAAATCGATAATTATTTTTTATTCAAAAGCCTACTTGTATATCCTCCTGATTTGAAATGTCCAGAATGCGGAAGAACATGTAGATTTAAGCTGAGTTATCTGAGTCACTATAAAAACCAAAATTCTTTAACAATGACTCAACCAAACTAAAAGCCATGACTAAAATCGTACTCGTATCGGATTAACAGCCATCATCATTAATTTAAAAATCTGACATGTCTAAATTTCCACGACATTGAATAACCATTGTTTCAACATTGCTCTTTTCATTGCCCTTTTCAAATACAAAACTACAATGTTCATTTAGTACTGTGTAGGGTCCATGTTTTCTTTGTTTTCAAATAACTAATGTCATATCACTAATCACACAGAGTTTTCAAAGTTAAGTTATTTATTTTAACCGCTTGTGGAACTCGTAAAATAAATAAAAAGTATGTTTTGTAATAAAAAAAAATGTATGACTCTGATATCCCCACGTACCGCATTCGATGTATGTGTAAATTTCGCGCCCGTCATAACCTCTTTGACGGCGTTGCCACATGTAATTAATATAGTACATTTTTCTTAATTATTTGCGAATTACTCTTATCATTCGGTTGTGAGCAACCAAAATGTTTGATTTTTTTTTTCTTTCCGTTGATACCACTTGCATTGTAATCGGACTGTGATTTCTCATAAGGATCAATGATAAAGACAAATATTTTTTTTATTACTATCTTTTGTCTGGTTCGCTGCAGCTTTTCAAAAATTCAACTGGTTGATTATCTTATTATAATGTACCAACATGCCAAGTTTCATCTTATTCTGAATGGTAATTCTATCACCGACAATACTACTACCTTAATCGTAGAAAATACCCAAACGTTAAACACTCACTACTAAGGAATTATTACCACTGGTCAAATCGAACATCGCACTCTAAAGAAATATCGTATATGAATACAAAAAACTAATACCCAATATCAGCAGTAAACAAATATTTGATGTTTTTACAGCACAGTGGTCGAGAACATCAAAAAGTCAGGTCTGTTTTCAAATTTTGTAACTGTTAATAACTTCTTTATTTTGCAACTTTTATATAAATGATTTTTGGCAAAATTACTTGTTTTTAAGAGTTCTACAACTTTTTTTTTTTTAACGTTAAAAGTTTGTAAATTTTTTATAACATTTTTATATCTTTAAAAATATTGTTCGTTAGGCATATTTATTACAAAAAAGAATCACTGAGAAATTTGTCTCCGTTTGGTTTTTTTGTTTTTTACCCAGTGATTCTTTCTTTAAATAAGAACAGGTATTTTTGATATTTTTTGAGTTTTAGACAGTGGCGAAAAACCCAAATAAAGGAGAAAAAATATATGAACACGCCACAATCATTCAGACATTACTTAGTTCTACAACTTGTTCAAATAAACGGCTCAACTTTGAAAACACCCTGTATAATAAGACATTTTTTCAAATTTTCCACTGTATTATTTTTTTTTCTTGGATTTTCTGCCAATTATAAGAATAATTATTTTTTATTTTGTTGTTGATGTTTCGGTTAGTTTTATTTAACCATCTTCAGAACAGCTATAATTTTATAATATATATTATTTTCATACATAATATAAATTTATAATTTAACACATATTTTTTATAAGATCCTAATACACTATACTTACGTTATACTATTAATTATAAATTATTAGTTAAGTTTTATTTTGACATGTTATTTTTTGTTTACTGTTCAAGTTGACTTATTTTATCAATTTTTACCTACATATATACCTTATATATATCTAACAGTATATATATTATATATATATATATATATATATATATATATATATATATATATATATATATATATATATATATATATATATATTATATATATATATATATATATATATATATATATATATATATATATATATATATATATATATATATATATATATATCCAATGAGACGCAGTCCAAGAAAATCTTGGCGAAGACATGTGTTGTTGGCTGTGGATAGGGTCTCTCTATTCTTGATGGTATGGTATATGACGGCGCCCTGAAGAGTCTGAACCTCGAGAGACGAAACATATATCATCCAGTTGAAGGGATAGGTGGGGCTTCATCCCGGTCAAGCAACCAACAAAAGTGTTTATATATATATATATATATATATATATATATATATATATATATATATATATATATATATATATATATATATATATATATATATATATATCATCATCATCATCATCATCATCATCATCAGCCTGCATCGACCCACTGCAGGATGAAGGTCTTTCCAGCATGGTTCCATCTTTCACGGCCCTGGGCTTTCCTCTGCCACTCGGGTCCAATATACTTAACGATGTCATCAATCCATCGTGCTTTCAGTCTTCTTCGCGGACGTTTGCGATCAAGCGGTATCCACTCCAGGATTGCCTTGGTCCATCTGTCATCCCCTCGCCTCGCTATATGGCCTGCCCATCTCCATTTCAATTGCTTTACTCTTCCAATGATCACAGACACACAGACTTTTCTTTGTTCCCTGATCCATGCGCAGGACTTTCTGTCTCGTCTTGTAATGCCAAGCATACATCTTTCCATTCCCCTCCCCAAACCTGAAGTTTTTGAATTCATTGCGATGTGAGTGTCCAGGTTTCACTTCCGTATGTCATAACAGGTAGAACGCACTGATCGAAGACTTTTCTTTTCAGGCAAAGTGGGAGTCTGCCCTTAAACACTATGTTGAGCCTACCAAATGCCTGCCAGCCACATTTAACACGCCGTTCCACCTCCCGGGCGGTATTCCCCTCCATTGAAATCATCTGCCTAAGATATATAAAGCTGTCCACAATCTCCAAATCCCTTCCTAAAACTGAAATTCTTCTGTCCTGAGCGAAGTTATTGAACATAACCTGACTCTTTTTCAGGTTTATTTTCAAGCCAAATGGTTCGCCAGCCCTTTGCAGTTCTTGTATGCGTCTTTGCAGCTCCTCTGGGTCTTGTGACATGAGAATAATATCATCGGCAAATCTAAGATGGTTTAAGTTTGCATATATGTTTGTTATATATATATATATATATATATATATATATATATATATATATATATATATATATATATATATATATATATATATATATATATATATAGAGACTCAAAATTGGCTGTGCCTCTATCTTCTTGTCGCAGAGTGTATCACTCTTAAGTTAATAAATCTATATAAAAATATGACTAAGTAAGCCCAGATAGGTATTAAGGTACACAACGCAACACACTTTTTATATTCGAAATGAATTACAAAATATTGTACTATATTTACTATGTAAATTGCCTACATTTTATAAGATCACAGTCAATTAACAAAAAATATCCTTTGATAGAGATCAGTTCAAACCAAATGTTATGATTACATTCACGCACGTGGAATTTCAAATGATGTTATGTGTCATACCGTTATCTCCGCATTTCAGAATCATTGTTAATGCAAGTATTTCGAAGCAGGAAGCCGACAAAAGATTGATTTTACGGTTCGAGGGTTAAAATCATGCTTCTTTGGTGTGCATGCTATACACTCTGACCAACAGGCTCTTATTTCACCTAACTACCAGACATGAAGTACCGTATATTAGCCATGAAACGTGTAACAGGTTCTCAACATTAATACCTAATTTTAATATTCGTCCAGTTTATCAGATATTTATCAGTTGTGGGGATACCGTTGTAAAGTTTAAATATGAAACTGTGAACTAAAATTAAAGTGGATGACGTTAAAACACAGTATACGTACATTTAATATACAATTAAATCGACTTGTTTGTCTTAAAAATTAGAGCGCTGGACATATGCATAGAACCATTTGTGTTTTAAGTTGGTATGATTATCCTTGGCATATGACTAAAGTTTCTTTTTTTTTTGCTGGCGATTTTTCTAAAATAGAGTCGTACTATACTAGTCGTACTATTAAACCTTTTAGAGTTTGCTGGTTTCCAACTTTATGCAAATTCTTTAGGTTAGGTAATTTTATTATTAATAATTAAAAAAGTTCACCATTGAAGATGTGCTGAATGAATCAATTGTGTTGGTTCCTTGGCTTGTTATTCCTCTTTTTCTAGTTGATTCACTATTATAATGCCTGGATCTATGACAGTTGGAATCTCACACAACTTTTATATAAAAGGAAGCATTCTCCTTAATTTCTTGATTCCGTTCTTTAAAATGTGTAATTAAAAGTTGCCATATATTATTTAAAAGCAAGTAATATTTACGATGTAATTTGGGGAATGTAAAAGAACAACCAAATTAATACTATTGGCATAATTAAGTACTTGAAAAATTTGCCTTTAAGATTTGAATGACAACTTTTCTCCTTGCACTTGAACTTGACTTCTTGGAGAGTACATTTTAGACCAAGACATTTGATTTTACCTTTATAACCAAAGCAAGAGTTCAGCAAATGTTCTTGTAATTCTTTTCATAGGCCAATATCCTCATGCAGCTCGAACATGTAGAGTTATGCTCCATTTATATTTAAAAAATGGCGTATAGCACCTATTTTGCAAAGAAAGCAGTGTTAAAATAGTTAAAGTTCTAATAAAAAACCGGTAAAAATATAAGTCTTAACGTATTCATGACAAAGCAAAACAAAAAACATGTCAGATGTACAGAACCAAAATCATAGATAAGATATATATATATATATATATATATATATATATATATATATATATATATATATATATATATATATATATATAACCAAAATATTGTAGATACATAAAATAATCGAAAATCGATATATCATGGTGTTTCAATGCTGGCTGGGCGTATAATTTACAAGTATCTTAATAAAGGTTATTATATTTTATTCTTTTTAAATTATTATTATTATTTAAAACTACAAAATCTGCAAATAGGTCCTCTACTGACTGATTTGTGAACCTAAAGCTGGCATCTGATTGGTGGCTCGGCGATCCGCGAAAGTCTTTTTCGTTGGGCTCGCTCATAATCTGGATGGCTCTAACTCAGACATACGTACAATTCTTAGTTCAGATGGATTTTATTTGTGACGTAATCGTCAGGTTTCGTGAATCGGACTGTATATATATATATATATATATATATATATATATATATATATATATATATATATATATATATATATATATAGATATATATATATATATATATATATATATATATATATATATATATATATATATATATATATATATATATATATATTAGAAATTTTAATATTGGAAATGACCACCGAATGGTGCGAGCAAAAGTTAGGATTAACTCTCGAAGAGAACGCGAAAGAATGGTGAGATCAAAGAAGGGCAAATGGGAATCTGGAAAACTTATGGAGAGAGGAAGCGATTTTGAGATTGCTTTGTCAAACCGGTTTGCTGTGTTACAAGATCCGGAGGAAGTGAAACTATCAGTTCAATGTGAAGAAATCGCCAACAATGTGCTTCAAACGGCTGCTTCAATAGCACCAGAAGAAAAATGTCCCATATGGAACTGGTGAGCGAGACAACAGAGGTTACAGATTGGTCGACTTTGCTGAAGGACAGGAACTATATATTATGAATTCATTCTATAAGAAAAATATCACCAGAAAATGGGCATGGAAAAGTCCATCTGGGTTCACAAGTGACACAAGTCACACTACATCATAACCAACGATAAAACAATATTTACCAGTTGTACTGTTCTTAAGAATTTTAAATGAAGTGGAACTATCAGTTCAATATGAAGAAATCGCCAACAATGTGCTTCGAACAGCTGCTTCAATAGCACCAGAAGAAAAATGTCTCAAACAGACAAAAATTTCCGGTGAGACCATTGATTAAATGAAGAAACGGCGGGTAATGAGAAATGTAGGTATTCTTTTTGGCAGGGCCGAGTACACTGAGCTCTGCAAAACTATAACAAAACGTATCAGAGAGGACACGTGCCGATTCAACATTCAGCTAGCACAAAAAATCCTGGAAGAAAACAAAGGAATTACTAAGGCTAAACAGAAGCTGAGAAACAAAAGAACGCAAATATATGCCTTAAGACGTAAGGATGGCACAGTATGCAGGACGCGTACGCAAATGTTAGAGGTTGTCAGAAAATTTTATACCCAGTTATATGAAGATCAGAACCAATCAAAGACAACTATACCCACTGAAGAACAAATGCCAGATATCCTAGTGGAGGGAGTAACAAATGCTATAGAATCTCGATGAAAAACGGCAAGGCTCCAGTAAAGGACAGTGTAACTGTCGAAATGTCGAAATGCTAAAAAGCTGGTGTCGAACGTTACATAAAACACTGGCAAATTATACTCAAAATGCCTCAAAGAACAAAAAGTACCTGACTTATGGAAAAATGCAGAAGTGATCCTTTTACATAAAAAGGGAGCACAGGAAGATTTAAAGAACTACCGTCCGATAGGCCTCCATAAGTAAAATATCGACTCTTACTGGTGCATACATATATATATATATATATATATATATATATATATATATATATATATATATATATATATATATATAGTGTTTTTTTTCCTGGGAAAATTGGTTGTTATCGGGCTGGCGGTCTGCAGTAAAACAAGTGTTTAATCGTCTCAATATTTCGTCATTTTGTTGATGACTTCATCAGGAGACTAATTAATGACTATAGTTTAAAACATGTGTATCTAAATAACGTTCTTGAACGATACGGGCCCAACCGGGAATTAACAATCTTTTCTAAACAAACAGTTGTTTAAAAAAGATTGTTAATTCTTATTACACATGTTTTAAACTATAGTCATTAACTAGTCTCCTGATGAAGTCCGAATCATTCGTGTGAACTCAAAAAGCAAATAAGAAAACTTCTTTCAGGTTTGTATTTAATATCAATTGGGATGCGTCAAGAACAAAAAAAATTGACATACCTTAACTGCATCTCACCATACAAACTTACCTAAAACAAAGAAAAAAATATTATTTTATCTCTTCAGACAAAAAATTTTAATTCAAGGTGCATTTTTAAAACTTAAATTATTAAATAATTTTTGTTAATATTAATCTTCAAATCATTTGTTTGTTCCTTCGGTTATGTTAGAGGCGCGTCAACGTACTAGGTGATATATAGCAACTGGATCTACATCTTAATTAGGGTTTTGAACCATGGTCATCGCCTACCGATTAACTCCGGCTGAATCTCGGGCTATCAAATGTTGATTTTATGTTTAACCGTAAGTCCAACATTTAACCAACATAAAATTTATCTCTCAGAAGATCTTACCCAGCCTCAAATTGGCATTACTAGTCAGATGGTCAGGTGATTGCTAGACAGTCAGGTGATTCCTAGAGTCAGGTGATTCCTAGACAGTCAGGTGATTCCTAGTCAGATGTTTAACAACCAACAGTTTTGGACGGACGGTAAAAAAGTTGGACAATTAAAGGCATTTAAATCATTTTTAAAATATGTTTTTAAGCGTAATGCTTTAAAAACAACGGTAAGGTGCGTAAGGTTAAAAACTATTCTCAAGACATCAAACAAATTTTCACAACAAAACTTTCTTATGGGACACCTTCTACAAAATTCAACTTCGTTTTTCTTCTGCTTAAAATTTAAACTAAATTAATAAGTTTACTAAAGAAAAGTGGCAAAAAATTAGTTAAATCAATATATTTCATTAACAACTCACTATGCTCTATAAACAAAAAAAAAATGTTCCTAAGAAAACCATTTTATTCGGACGTGCAAAACCTTTCAGTTATGATTGGCAACTTAATGCGCGGCTCAGTAATGAAAACAGGCTTGAAATTCGTGTTAATTACATATTTCATTTATTTGTTTTTGCTGCTAGGAGCAAATCATTTACCGGGCACTATTTTAACACGTAAAAAAATTGCCGTTACAACAATTTTTAGTCCCATCAGCTAATTGTATTTTCCACGTGTATTAGTGGTGTTTTAAACACCATAACTGTTTTGTGATAATTTACACTGGGGAACAATTTGAAAAATAATTTCTGTTGAGTTCGATATTTAAGCTGTTTTATACGTAAATTGATATGCTAATTCCAAAACTTTATTTAGTTTTTTTCTATCACGTCAAGTTTTTCTCTACAGTTATTGCGTATCCGACTAAGCTTGGCGAATCACAGAAGTCACTACTGCTCTCCTACCGGCACACCTTCTTCGACCTAGGAGTGAGTGACGTTGCATCATCCAAAACTAGTTCGGTCAGTTACGCATGAGATGCTAAAGTACGCGGGTCTGTGTCGCTCTGATATAGTGAAGTCAAAGTATACATACACAACTACACATTTTCGTTATGTCTGCCCCTGGTAGTTCTCGTCGTAAGTGCTTAAACAGCCCTGATTCATTTTGTTATATATGTGGTAGTTTTACCATCCCCATTCAACGGACTAATATTAGTACATTTGTCAAGCAAGCCTATTTTGCTTATTTTAAAGTGAAAATAGGTGACCAAGATAAATCATGTGCCCCACATAAAGTGTGCAAGCACTGTGTAGAGAGTTTACGAATGTGGACGAAGAGAACACGTAATAAACTTTCGTTTGGTATACCAATGGTTTGGCGAGAGTCCAAAGATCACTTAAGTGATTGCTACTTTTGCATAGTGAAAACATCAGAATTCAGCAAGAAAGACAAACATAAAATTGAGTACCCTAGTTTACCTGTGCCTCATTCAGCTGAAATTCCAGTGCCAGTTTTTCAAGAATTACCTTCTTTAGAAATACAAGAATGTAAATCAAATGAAGATCGAAGTGACTCCACCGACGAAGAATTCAAAGTTTCCAATGATTCTGTTCGTAAAGGATTCAATCAACATGAATGAAACGATTTAGCACGAGATTTGGGACTATCCAAAAAAGCATCGGAATTATTAGCATCAAGACTGCACGAAAAAAATTTGCTTGACAAAGGAGCTAAAGTCACTTACTATCGATCCAGAGAAAGTGAATTTAGGCAGTAAATGCAGAAATAATGACGGATTTGTATATGGCCAGAACGTAGAAGGTTTAATGAAATAATTGGCCATTTCTAACTATAACGCAACTGAATGGCGATTGTTTATAGATAGCTCAAAGCGTAGCTTGATGAAGTGTGTTCTCCTACATAATGGAAATTTATACGGTTCAGTCCCAATAGGTCATTCAGTTTCTTTACGTGAAGAATATGGCGACATAAAGAAAGTCATTGACTTGTTGCAATATAACATGCACCAATGGATCATCTGTGTTGACGTTAAAATGGCCTGTTTCCTTTTTGGCCAGCAACGCGGGTATACCAAGTATCCCTGTTTCTTGCGCATGTGGGACAGCAGAGCTCGTGAGAAGCATTGGGTGCAATTGAACTGGCCGCCAAGATCTGACCCAAGACCTGGTGATCCAAACATTTAAATCAGCCACTTGTCGACAGAAAAACATTGTATATCCGCCTTTGCATATAAAACTAGGTCTCATTTCTACTCAAGAAAGATTTCTACTCAAGAAATTGTTCAACAACTCTTGGAGAGCTTTAAAAAGCTTGGTTGCAACACGAGCATCAAACTGCATTTCTTACATAGTCATCTTGCTAACTTCCCAGAAAATCTTGGTGCTGTTAGTGATGAACATTGCGGGCGATTTCGCCATCTAAAGGTTATAGAAGCGCGGTATCAAGGTAGATAGGATGTCAGTATGATGGCTGACTACTGTTGGAGCATCAAGCGAGAATGTCCACAAACTGAACACTCCAGGAAAAGCTATAAGAAGAAATTTTTACCGTAATATATTTTATTTATTTTTTTGTATAAACACAATTTAACTTTTAATGACATGTTAACCTCTGAATGAATAAAATATTCTAATCTACTTTGGTATACTTTTAAGGTAAAATGAGGGGTATGCTGTAGCTTAAGAACTTGACGTGATAGAGAAAAACTGTGAATATTTTTGAATTCAGAGATGAAAAATTAGTCAACAACAAGTCAACAAAATTGCTGTTCCCCTGTGTTATTAATAGCGACTAAAAAAATAGGTTATATAACACGATAATGAGAAATTGACTAGTTAAATGAAATTAAATACACTTTATTTAGCATATGCTATTAATAAAAATAAGAAAACAGTAATATACAAAGAAAAATAAAACGAAGGAAAATTCTAATGTGTTTCGATTAAAAATATTTTTCGATTTTTTCGCAAAATTTGGGTGTGTTGGCTCAAATAAAAAATTGACAAAAAAAAATGGATTTCGCGCCAAACGAACTTTTGGTTTTTAGCTCTTTGATTTAGCGCAGTTTTCCCATCATTAATATCGTTTCTCCATGTTCTCCATACTGAATAGGCGTCTGATTTTTAGGAACCGGTTCATTCGGCTTTTTTAAGAGATCCGAATTTGGGAGTCGGATCAGATCCGATCCGGACATATCTAGTTATTAGTAATCTTTATTCAACTTGATCTTTATTCATTGCCTCTGTGTACTGGTCGTTCCATCAGATGGTGTTTCTCGTATGTAATGAAACCTGTTAAAAATACAATTCATTAGTATTTTACAAAAAACCACAATTAATGCATTATATAAAAATCATTCTTTATTATCAAGAAATAGATTTGCATCCGTATAATATCACACTTACTAATGAGAGAACATGTTAGTCATTTATAAGTATTAATTCTCGGTAAAGCAAAGTTTCGAGAGCAGTATTGATTAGTTGGCAAATGGTCCGGTCAATCTAGACATTCAAAGATACATAAATTCACATCAAGCTGGAAGTGTAAGTGAAGTAAAATTGTCCAAAACATCATTAAAAATAACATTTCAAAATTCCCTATCGTTCCGGTACGTGGAAAAAAATTTACTCGAGGTCAAAGGTAAAAAAAATGGGTTTTTCGTGATTTTCATCAAAACGGTAAGTTTTATCGTAAAATTACCTCAGACAAAAATTGTAGAACATAAAATGATCTATAAAAAAGGTAACAATAATTTTTTTCCTAAGAGCCACCGTTCCTGAGATATAACGATTCAAAAGTTGTAAGCGTCATAATATGCACACGTTTCCACGCCTCCTCTGAGGTAGTGTACTTAGCGCGTTTTTTTTAACATGGTTTCCCCAGTAGGCCTATTCCACAGATCTGTTGTGATTCTGTTTAACTGGAAACTATTGCATAACAACAGATATTAGCAAGGGTTGGAATTGATAAAAGCGATGGAAATTAAAAAACAGTAGAAAAATGTATTCGTCCGATTCATAATCTTCAATTACTTCGTCTTGTTGTCGAGGGTGTAAGTGAATTGCGTCAGTAGCGATGTATCGCATGTCTCTTCATTGGTAGCAAACGAATCCCCTAGTGTGATTCAACATTAGAACACGACTGGCCTTGACAATTCGTACATGCCAGAGAACAAAACAGTCCAACTTTTTTGCAACCACATTTAGCACTGCATCCCTTTTTACAGTTGCAAAAAATTGTGTTTAGCAGTGTTTCCGGCGCAGGTGGGAGTAGAGTCTGAATTGGTTCTAATGTATTGACGACCAACTTCCAACCCCAGTCTTTTGGGTCTAGCTGATAACCAAGCCACACTTGAACTTGGTAATATACCCGAAAAAGGTGTTAATGAGCAGCAACTGAGGTTGGAGGAAGACAAGCTAATTGCACTTGTTTTTTATTTCGAGTGTTATTAACAAAACATGCATATCGATACTTATCTAAGCAGGTAGTTTTCTTAGGAGCTCCGTACATAGAAAGAAGAAAGCGAATTCCGTTGGTGACTTCAGTACATTGAACTAAATCTTGTTTTTCAAAGAATGTTTTGAAATAAACCTTGATTAATTATAAAATAGCAACTGGTTTCAGAACAAGTTCACAACTCTGCATATGCAAAGTCTGGATGATTCTATCAATAACAGGTAACAAACTAATTGGCCTAAAGTCACTTGCTACACTAAGCTTTAATATTTTTGGAATCGGTACAATAATGATGGTTTTTAATTTTTCAGGAAATTTATTTGTTTCAAAAATTGTATTAATTAAATGAATAATGAATTAAATGAATAAAAGATGATCCATAACACTGAGGTAGCCGATACTTGATGGAAATTCATTTAAAATAAAAAACAAAGATTAATATCTAAATTTCCACTATATTTAAAACTTGTACGTATGACAATTGTTTCGACACGCAGTGTCTTTTTCAAATACTCACTCTCACAATACACAGTGTGTATTTGAAAAAGACACTGTGTGTCGAAACAATTGTCATACGTACAAGTTTTAAATATAGTGGAAACTTAGATATTAATCTTTGTTTTTTATTTAACTAAAAATTTCCTTTATTAATCTTATCGTAATTGGGATTTTGAATAAAAAATAATTACTGATTTTTTTACTTTATTTTAAAATTTTATCATAAATAATATTGATAATCGATGCGAAAATTTTTTTAAAAACTTGTTAGAATTAATTATAAATGAATTAAAATGTACAAAATTTTGGGTGCTATGTTTGTGACGTCAGAATCCAGTGTGGTCAACGACTTCTTTTTGTATATATGCTATCAAAATTATTGTTGGTTAAGTGAAAAATTAAATATTGTTGATTACTAATTTAGTTCAGTAATGTGTGATAAAATGTAAATAAGAAACAAAATATTTCTATTAAATATAATTAAACTATTTGTAGGGTGTCACGAGAAAATTACGATGACAAGGCTATAGATTTTGTTCGATTTAAACGCAAAAATGATATTTGCACGGTAAAAGGACATAAAGTTCGGAGTAAAGTTTATACAGTTACATTGATTACTAATGAGAAATTAAGAAAAGTCCAAGAAACCCAATCATGATTGTGCAGCTTCAGCAAGTAATAAATACTCAAACAAAGAAAATTATATAATGTTATAAATAGTAATATTTTGTATATATTTGATGACAGGTGATTGTAAACACGCATTAGCACTACTCATGTGGATACATCGGAGAAGCGAATATTCAACACTCACTGAAGAAAAATGTTAAATATTGAGTAACCAAAAGATATTTTATAGTTTTGTAATTATTTTTTGAACAAAAAAACAATATAAATCATAATTAGAAAAACAAAACACGTTAATACCACATACACATACTGTTTAAATCACTAATTTTATTTCAATAAAAAATACACTGTTAAATATACATACAACTTTCCCCAACTAGGATAACTTGGAAAATATATTACAGTAGATTATAATATGAAAACTACATAGATAATCAATTCAGAATAAAACAATCACTATCCAAAATGATTTACATATTTATTTGATTGCATTCATTGAAGTTTGCAATACTTTTAAAACCACACGGATTCTTCAAACCATCTCGCTAAACTCTATTAACAATATTTTTTAAAAAATCCACCCATACTACATTATTACTTCAGTTAAAGTATTCAGTATTTTTAAAACGATGGCGATTTTTCGCCTTACATGTTTTACAAACCACCACATTAGACTCTTGATTTAATAATATTTGCAAATATAAGTAAATCTGGCTGCTAACTAATGCAGAGATTTGCCAAATAAGAGAAGGCACCTAAACATTTTTGTATTTTTAGTGTAAAACTTATAGTTGTGTGTATAAGTGTGGGACTCTCTTGTTAAAGTCTACCTACTAGAAAACCACCATGTACCACAACATATCCTGGAACCACTATCAGCCTACCATCAGTCTTCAATGCCTATAATAAATCTCTAATCTATGTTTAGACATACCCTATTCGAATAAGTCGAATTTTGTTCTTGTCTAATTATTGAATATTATTATTCGTATCGTACAAAATTGACGATCCTGTAGGGCTTTCTTATTACTACTGTTACGTATCTTACTACTCTTATTACCACCCTCGGTTGTGTTGCTACATGTGGATTCTTTGCGAACACCCAGGAATATTCCTTCTTATAAATTTATCACGTTAATGTATTTTCCTTACATGAATTAAATAATATAAATAGAAATTATAAAAACAAAAGAAGCCCTAATCTGATTTCATTCAAAACTTACGTTTGCGCCTCTCTATCTTATGTAAAGATATATGAGTATAATGTCGAAAACAGCACCGTAGGCCTAAATAACAATTAAAAGCAAGTATATTTTCAAAACAATCGCAAACCAACATATGCAGTTAAAGATATGAGTTAAACCTATAGAGCAATGACTAAGATCGATAAAATAACCTTCTTAGAAAGGGCGATTTTAATAAATCTAGAACATGCATGGGAATCGGGTTATAAAATCAATTGGAATAATTTCAAAACGGTATTAAAAGAATCGATTACAAAATACAGAAGATTAAAAGAAACCGCTATAATTAATTTAAATAAAAATAACTGTATTGCTATGCCTTCGGTAGATTTAAATTAAATATGGTTCCCGATTCTAAAAAATATAATTAAAAACGTTTAAGTATTTCAATACACAATCAAAATAGTAAACAATCATACAGTAAACCTTTTATATAAACAGCGTCTTCCACAATTTGACATCCCTGCTTCAGTCGGAAGCAGTTCGCTTCTGAACAGTCGCGAATGAACAGTCAGGGCGAGAAAAATATTTGGAAACAACGCCAAAAGAGAATTTCAATTCATTCACCAAGACAATGCTGCCGTGTATAGGACTCAGGTTGATAACGAGTGTTTTCAACAGGAGAATATCCGTATTTTAGGCCGACCAGCAAAGTCCTCGGAACTAAACATAATAGAACATGTTTGAACACAATTAGCCAGATAAATGCGAGGATGCGAGAAATACAAAGAATCGAGGCAATTTTAAACTTCTTAGGAATTAAAAAAATAATTGAAAGGAAAGAAAGGCCCAGATTTCCTCAAAACAACATCAAACCCGTTTGCGAAACTCTTCTCAATCGAATGATTGTAGTTTTAGAAAAAGGATGGGAGTTTACGGATTATTAATTTGTAATTATAAATCTATTCAATAAAGTTATTTTGGAAAAATTAAAACTGTCCTATCTCTTTGGCCCACCTAAAAATTCGTTTTTGAAAAATCTATTTCAAATCAATACTTCTTGTCGGTATCAATTCATCACATATGCTTTTCCGATAAGCAAACCCAGTTATTAAATACAAGAAGGCGTGAATAAACAAAAATTTTAAAAATCGTAAAAAGCAGAGGGTTTCTTATTTTTTTTGTCCCGGATTTTATGTGACAAACAATGTGTTTATCATTACAATTGATTAATAGCGAAAAAAAGAATGGAACGGTTCTCGATAATGTGAAACTGGCTGTAGTTGTCATGGGGAGAAAATATCTGAAAATCGGACTTAAATTATTAAAGATGGAACATAGGCAGGAAATGCGAAATAGCTGGTAATAGTATCGCATATATCTTGTTACCTATCCAATTAGAGTCGGCGATATCAGTAATGGCAGTGAAATTTTCTTACATTACTCATTTCAACAGATTTTACGCGAAATAAAGCTGCACCAATTGACATTTACATGCAAAAAAATACAGATGCAGCAATAATTCGCATATTTAGAGACTTCCTGGAATGGTACACACGTCTGAAACCTACAAAATGAAGTATATCTGAAGATAATGTGAAAAAATAATCTATACAATAATATTTATTTTTAAAAGTATATATAAGTTGAATAATTTAGACTTAAGGATAGTCGACTATATATATATATATATATATATATATATATATATATATATATATATATATATATATATATATATATATATATATATATTCATCATCATTATCATCATGATCAGCCCGTGTCGATCCACTGCAGGATGAAGGCCTCTTCAGCATGCTTCCAACTTTCATGATCCTGGGCTTTCCTCTGCCACTCGGGTCCAATACACTTAACGATGTCATCAATCCATTGTGCTTTCGGTCTTCTGCGCGGACGTTTGCGATCAAGCGGTATGCACTCCAGGATTGCCTTGGTCCATCTGTCGTCCCATCGCCTCACTATATGGCCTGCCCATCTCCATTTCAATTGCATTACTCTTCCAATGATGTCACAGAGTTCGTTTGTTCCCTTATCCATGCGCAGGACTTTCTGTCTCGTCTTGTGATACCAAACATACATTTTTCCATTCCCCTCTATGGTACCCGAAGTTTTTGAATTTAATGCAATGTGAGTATCCAGGTTACACTTCCATATGTCATAACGATTAGAACGCACTGATCGAAGACTTTTCTTTTCAGGCAAAGTGGGAGTCTGCTCTTAAACACTATGTTGAGCCTACCAAATGCCTGCCAGCCACATTTAACACGCCGTTCCACCTCCCGGGTGCTATTCCGCTCCATTGAAATCCTCTGCCCAAGATATATAAAGCTGTCCACAATCTCCAAATCCCTTCCTAAAACTGAAATTCTTCTGTCTTGAGTGAAGTTATTGATCATAACCTGACTTTTTTCAGGTTTATTTTCAAGCCAGCTCCCCTGGGTCTTGTGAAAGGAGAACGATATCATCTGCAAATCTAAGATGATTTAAGTTTGCACCATTGATCTTTACACCATCCTGTTCCTAATCTAGGTTACGGAATACTTCTTCAAGGCCAGCCGAGAAAAGAATAGGTGATATTGCGTCACCCGGCCGTACATAGCGTTCTACATTAATTCCCACTTCAAGATCAAGGTGAATTGTGGCTGTAGATCTATCATATATCCATCCTAATAGGTTTGCATATGCTTTATCTACCCCTGGGCTAAGCAGTGCATCCATTATCGCATGCTTTGAGATGGAGTCAAATGCTTTTTCGTAGTCGATAAAAGCCAAACACAGTGGCATGGTGTATTCGTTGTGCCTTTCTATGACCTTCTGTACAACCTGGATGTGATCCATTGTACTGAATCCACTTCTGAATCCTGCTTGTTCTCTTGGTTGTGCGTCATTCGGTTTTTTTAATATTCTTTTTTTAATTATTGTAGAAATTATCTTAGTTAATACTTTGTACATTTCTGATAGTGGGCTTATTGGACGGTAGTTCTTTAAATCTGCCTATGCTCCTCTTTATGTAAAAAGATCACTTCTGCATTTTTCCATAAGTCAGGTACTTTTTGTTCTTTGAGGCATTTTCAGTATAATTTTACCAGTGCTTTATGTAACGTCCGACCACCAGTTTTTAGCATTTCGACGGTTACACTGTCCTTTCCTGGAGCCTTGCCGTTTTTCATCGATTCTATAGCATTTGTTACTTCCTCCACTAGGATATCTGGCATTTGTTCTTCCGTGGGCATTGTTGTCTTTGATTGGTTCTGATCTTCATATAACTGAGAATAGAATTTTCTAATATTTGCGTATGTGGCCTGCACACTGTGCCAGTCCTCACGCCTTAAAACATATATTTGCTGTTATATTGTTTCTCAGCTTCTGTTTAGCCTTGTTAATTTCTTTATTTACTTCCAGGGTTTCTTGCACTAGCTGTATGTTAAATCGGCACGTGTCCTCTCTGATATGTTTTCTTATAGTTTTGCAGAGCGCAGTGTACTCGACCCTGCCAAAAGGACTACCTGCATTTCTCATTACCCGCCGTTTCTTCATTAAATCAATGGTCGCACTGGAGATTTTTGTCTGTATGTCTAGCCTTCGCCGACGCTGTAATAATTATAACACGAGAATTGAGAGGAATGTAAGATTAATGAGAGAAGCAGGAAGGTTCGAGCTCCGAATAAATACAAACAAAACAAAATACATGAAAATGAGAATTAAAAAAGCCGAAATGTGCAAGATAGGGCTGAAAATGAAAGTAGAAGAGGAACACAGTAGGAGAGGAACAGGAAAGTAAAGAAGAAAAAGTACACTTCGACAGGGTTGGTCGTTTTTGTTATCGTGGCTCAACTATTACACACAAACATGGAATGGAAGCGGAGGTTAAGGTCAGAATAGCGAAAGAAAATAAATGTGCTGCGATACTGTAGGGACTCCTGAGAAACAAGAATATATCAAGGAAAGCCAAAGTAAAAGTTGATAAGACGATAATGAGACCAGTTGTAATATATGTCGCGCAGACCTGGACCTTAACCAATAGCAGCGAAAAAATTTTGAAGGTGTGGAAGCGTAGTGTGCTGAGAAAAATATACGGTGGTATTATGGAGGAGAATCAGTGGAGAAGAAGGACTAAATGAGGAAATAATACTGGTATTTCGAGAACCCTCAATAACACGGATCATTAGAGCACGGCGAATAATCTGGCTAGGACATATAGAAAGGCTAGCAGAAAGCAGACTAATAAAACAGGGAGAAGCGAGAGAGGAATGAAGAGAGGAAGACGAAGGAGAAAGTGGCTATAGGAGGGAGAATCAGTGGAGAAGAAGGACTAAATGAGGAAATAATACTGGTATTTCAAGAACCCTCAATAACACGGATCATTAGAGCACGGCGAATAATCTGGCTAGGACATATAGAAAGGCTACCAGAAAGCAGACTAACAAAACAGGGAGAAGCGAGAGAGGAATGAAGAGAGGAAGACCGAGGAGAAAGCGGCTATAGGAGGTGGAGGAGGATTTGGCCAGAATGGATGTGACATAGTGGGAAAGAAAGGCAAGGGATAGAGCAGTTTGGCGGCAGATTGTAAAACAAGCCAAAGGACTTAAAGGCCTGTAGAGCTGTACATATAAAGTTTTAAAATAAAGTAAAAAAATCGATATTTATTTTTTATCTTTTTGTTTTATATTTATCTTTTATAATATAAATTACAAAAATTTTATTCTTTTTTTTTAAGCGTGTCTCTATAATGAAACAAACTGCAAAATAGCCAAACCCAAACTGATACAAATATCACTAAAGCAAAATGGCCCCTACACAAAATAGTACAGTGACTGTTTTACTGAAGAAAACTTTTGAAGAAAACTTACTTTTTTACTGCGTTGTTTTGGAAAAATGACCCGATAAAAAGGAAAATGTTTTTGTATTTTTATCGATGAACGTTCGGTTTGGTTTATCGAATTAATACTGCGTGGGAACTAATTATTGACTAACCATTACCGCACATCGCTGAGGGAAAAAGTGGACCCGATCGGCCGTAATTACAGCGTGTCGCTTCCATTCGGCTCTGCGTCTGAGCGACTCTCCGGACAGTTATCTATCAAAGGTGCCGAGCGACGGCACCGGGACGGTGTCAATTTAACTCACGGCTTCCTGGCAGGTGGGAGCGCCGATCCGGTCAGCGAGGTGTCGAGGAGTCAGGCAAAAACTCGAGCCGCGCTACGGAAAAACGGCCCCGGACTATCCCGTTGCTTGTGATATAATCGGAAGATTAAAACGGCGAACGAAATCAGTCTTCGACGCTGCCGTCGAGCAGGCGACCGCGGAAGGTCAAATTAATCCTGAAGCGGACCGTGCACCTGGTGGACCCCGGAAATGGGACACTCGGGGCTTTGACTCCGCTGCACCACGTCGCTGGGCCGGAAGATTGTGGCCGGAGATTGATGTATTAGTATTTCTAGCAGCGTGTGCTCTCTAATTGGACAGGTTACAATCGATACGCTTTGTTATTATTACTAGGAGGTTAACATTCCTCTCCACTATATTGTGTTTGATAATATTTTTTCTAACGGATCCTGTGAGGCAATTAAATATTCAGTACTAAAGAATGGGGAGTGTCACGCTAGCATTTTATTTTAGTTTCATTTTTTTACGTGATATTTGACAGTTTAAGGGGGTATTCTAGTCTAGAAGCCCGAATTTCGAGTGTTTTTTAAAGATTCATAAAAAAAAAGCAATTCATATTTTTACTATCCATTTGTTTAATGACTTATTTATTCATATTTCGAGAGCACATAAAAAAATAAAAAAATATAAAAATTTCGCCAAGTTATGCGTCGTTGAAATAGAGGGGGGGAAAAAGCCGTGTCCCGGTAGTCATGATATCAACCCTCCTGGTGATCTGAAAAATAAAATTATGGATACTCTTTTATCAGTATAAATGCCAGTATCGTATGAACCAGAAAAAGTGTCAACAATTTTTTTTTCGCATAATGACGGCTATTCAAAAATTGAGGTCGATTTTCCCACTAATTTTTTAATTTTCCCGAATTTTTTTAAAATAGTAAAATAAAAAATTTAAAGTTTTTATTGGTCCATACGATAGAGGAATATGTAAAGAATATTCATGCCGAATTTTAAGTAAATCGGTCGACTAGAACTTGAGATATTATGTCAAACGCATCGAAAAAAGTAGTTTCGAGAAAAACGCGTTTAAAGTTTTACGTCAGGCAGTGTAACTGATAGATGCGTACGTATAACTTACATTCTCTTAATCAGCCATCCCAGCTCCACACATCGGGCCTTCTTCTACTTCATATTACTGATTTTCAGCGTTTCTTTCCGCAAGACGAGCAGTTCTTCCTTCTTTTGAAGCATTTGAAGATCGAACTTCAGAACGTTGAATTCTTACTTCATTGGGTCTAACAACAAACCTATGGATTTCCAGACCAATTTTCATCCCCATAAGTTTCATTATATTTAAAATGGGATTAAAGCCTTCATTGAAAATACTGACTGCTAAATAAGTAGCAATTTCAATTGTCTGGACTCCAGCATGGATGTGTTTGGGTGCAAACGTCCATATCAAAGAATTTAGTGATTCGTTGTTATTTTGAGTTTCGGAACCCAAACAACGTTTCAATAAAGAATCATCTGACAGGCTCTCGTAAATAGGTTTTAAAACTGTTAAAACTTTATCAGTAAGTGGTGGATCTTCGTGTTGAAAGTCATCCAAAGTTCCTCCGGCTGCTGTTTTCTGCCATTTGCACCAACTGCATGGTCCAGGTGGGCAATTCATGTGCTGAGGCTCCTTATCCATGTGATGAACTCTTATGATAATAAGTTGCCCATGTTTCGCGCTTCGTATCCTCAACGGAATCAGGATAACGACGAATAGCTAATCCGTAGTACAAATATAACTCGTTGATCATCAGTCAACTTGCCAGCATCCTTGCCACCAATTCCACTATTGTCCTTTTTAGCCTTCCGAAGTCGCGATCTCATGCCCTTCTGGACATGCCCAACATACTCTTTTTTTTTTATAACAACTGGATTATCATTGTAAGGATTCCTAGTAAGGACACCTTTAAAAGTCGTCGAGTCACCATCCCCGACATACTTTACGAACTTTACTCCATAATTTTCTTCGGATCTTCCAAACATTTCAACCACTGAGTCGACCTCCATTTTTCCAGCACTTCCTTTGTTGTTAATCGAGCAAAAGTCTTGATGTTCTTCATACCAGTCTACGTAGGAACCGATATCGGTATTTTTTTTATTCTTCCATAAATTACAGCCTTGGCAAAAACTCGACTTCACGAGTGTATCAATAACTTTTTTACTGAATTTACCTACAAGGGTAGTAACTCCAAAAAGTGAATTAAAACCTCTCTTTTTCCACGTCCCATCACCAGAAACTGTGAAATGTGTAGGATTAGCATTCGGATCAGATGCTAAAATTAACTCTTTCTCTTCCTCCACAGCTTTAGAAATAACCAGGTTATACACATCCGATGCAGCCAGATGTAAATTATCTAGACAACTATAATATAAACCCTGACCAATATCCATGATGCTACAAAAGATATTAATTCCTTCTCTCCCAACTCCGATGAGCCTCATAGCTGTTACAATTCTGCGATTTATTTCATATGCCTTATTGACAAAGGGGCATGATGAATATATCGGGTATCTATCTTCGCAGCCACATACCACTCCAATTTTAAATCCTAGTCCACATGCAGCCGACCGAGAAAACGTGATTTTTTCCTTACAAGTAGCACATATAATCATTAGTGCAAGAGATGAAAACACAGAACAAAACTCTAAAATACAGTAGCCGAAATTTTAATCAATAAGAACTTCATCGTCAGCTGAATTTTTCAACTTTGCTGCGGGTGCACTGGTAAAAGATGTATCCTCTTCAAGAGTATGTTGATTGCCAGTGAACCTCCGTTTTTTTGGTCTGTCTGAACGACAAGAACTTCCTTTCTTACTTTTTCGATCCATTATACCCACACAAATAAAATATTCACTCCAAATTTTAAGAAAAGTTCACAGAGAGTTTCTCACTTATTTGTACGTCTTTACAGCTTCGAGGTTAAAATCCGCTCCTCCCAAACCGGTCTGGGTGCTATGTCACTAAAATGACTACAACTTTTTAAAAAAATCGAATTTTAAAAAATCCTTTTAGGGAGATATTCTTGAATATCTAAACTATCGAAATATGGAAAAAAAAATCGAATTTTTCAAATTTCTAGACTAGGGGGTATCTTAGCCCCCTTAAGGGGGTATCCTAGTCTAGAAATTGGAAAAAATCGATTTTTTTCCATATTTCGATAGTTTAGATATTCAAGAATATCTTCCGAAAAGGATTTTTCAAAATTCGAATTATTTTTAAAGTTATAGTCATTTTAGTGACGTAGCACCCAGACCGGTTTGGGCGGAGCGGCTTGTAACAAGGCTGAAGGCTGCAGCTACCTGAAGATGAATAACTCTCTCTCCTTTTTTTCATTATACGCTGAAAATCAACAATATGAAGTAGAAGAAGGGTCGATGTATGGAGCTGGAATGGCTGATTAAGAAAATGTAAGTTATATGTACGCATCTATCAGTTACACTGCCTGACGTAAAACTTTAAACGCGTTTTTCTCGAAGCTACTTTTTTCGATGCGGTTGACATAATATCTCAAGTTCTAGTCGACCGATTTACTTAAAATTGGGCATGAATATTCTTTATATATTCCTCTATAGTATGAACCAATAAAAACTTTAATTTTTTTATTTTTAATATTTTTAAAAAATTCGGGAAAGTTAAAAAATTAGTGGGAAAATCGACCTGAATTTTTGAGTAGCCACCATTTTGCGAAAAAAAAACTGTTTTACACTTTTTTTGGTTCATACGATACTGGCATTTATACTGATACAAAATTATCCATAATTTTATTTTTCAAATGACCAGGAGGGTAGATATCATGACGACCGGAACACGGCTTTTTCCCCTTCTCTACTTCAACGACGCATAACTTGCTGAAATTTGTATAATGAATAAATAAGCCATAAAAAATGGATAGTAAAAATATTAATTGTTTTTTTTTATGAATCCTTAAAAAACGCTCGAAATTCGGGCTTCTAAACTAGAATACTCCCTTAAGTCTGGCTGTTGTGTAGTGTAAACGTGCAAGTTTTACTATAGATAAATAGACGCTAAAATAATGTATTGAAGTCGTAATTTAAATAAAAAAAAAAGGGCGTGTGTACTTATGTACACACGTAAAAAGTTATACTTTATGATAATTAATAACACATTTTTACTGAACAAACGACCAATAGACGAAAGTAAATACTACAAAAAAGTTGGAATATAAGTATAATTTCAAAAAAAAAACACTTAACTTAAAAATAAATTATGTGTTACACCGGCGCGCGCAACTTCGTCCCCCGCAAAAAATTCACTCTAATCTGTTTTCCCAAAGGCGCCATAAGAAATATAACTTCAACAACACAAATCGACGTGATTTTTGTATTATGGATGAGAATGCTTTTTTTTGGGTTTTATTCAGGTAGTTATTAAAACATCTTTTCACAGAAATGACCTAGCACGTCCCTTTTTCAAGTACCCTTTTCTCCTTTATATCATGGAGTAATTGAAATTATTGATACCTAAGTTTGGACTGGAAAATGTAGGAATTACCACAAGACCGTAGAGGATTGATTTTGATAGTATTCTACAAACTTTTCAGGGCATTTTTATTGTTTTCTTTAGTTTAGTTTGTTTCTGTCTCGTTTACAGTACAGTCAAGTATTTCAACTCGATTTGATATAAAATGGCAAGTTCTAGTCATCGACTTTGCAAAAATCCAGCGGATATATTTTGTTATATATCCGGACTCTTTATTTTAAAGTCACAAGCTAGATCTATATCCGAGGAAGTCAAAAAAGCCGATTTCTTTTATTTTAAGTGCCAGATTGGAGATTAAGATAAAAGTTGAGCTTCTAATATTTGCTGTGTGAGTTGTCACGTAAATTTAGTGCAGTGAATGTATTGCAAAAAAAAATCTTTGCTGTTTGCTGTTTACTGACCAAGTAAGTGATTGCTACTACTGTATCACTAAATCAGAACGGATTTCAAAAAAGCAAAGGGACAGAATTCAATATCCAAATTTGCCTTCTACCGATTGCGCCTAAACTTCGACAATATGTTTCCCAGTGATTCCAACTCTTTATCAGGATTTGATATACAACTTCCTGACCTGAACACCAGTTGTAACCCAACATTTTTAACAACTATCGGTAAACCTCATTTAATAACTCAGAATTAATTAAATGATTTTGTACGCGACTTGAGATTATCACAAAAACAAAACTCCTTGATTCCAGAATGTAACAGTGGAACCTGTTAGGTAAAAAGGCAAGTGTTGCACTTTTCCGAAAACGAAATGTAACATTTTCAAGTTTTTATAAAATGGAAGGATCGCTATGAGTATGTTGTGATATTGATGTCTTATCGAATGAGCTTAATATGGAACATGTACTTTCCGAATGGCGTATTTTCCTAGATTCGTTGAAATACAGCCTAAAAGCAGTCAGGCTTTAAAATGGAAACAAAAAACCATCAATCCTTTTAGCCCATTCAGTGACAATGAAAGAAACCTATGACAACCTAGCAACTATACTAAATCGCGCTAAACAGTATCAGTGGGAATTTAAAAGTGGTAGGTATATTGCTTAGGACTTCAAGGAGGTTTAAACAATAAGTACTATTTTTTGCATCTATGGAATAGTAGGGCAATAAAAGAACATTCCAGAAGGAAAGATTGGTCTCATAGAACTTCTTTTGAACTTGACACTTCAAATATAAAATACACCCCCCTTATTAACCCAAAAAAGATGATTCCTCCGCATCTCCATATTATGCTTGGACAAATCACTAATTTTGTCAAATCCATGAGCAAAAAGGGCAATGGTTTCAAGCATCTAAAAGAAACATTTCCTCAATTAAGTGATACAAAACGAAAAGCATATTTATTGGACCTCAAAAAAGGAAGCTTCTAGATGATTTCCGTTTTCAAATAAAAATAAACGAAAAGCAGGGCACCTTGAAGATGTAGTGAAAGGATTTTCGGGCAACATCAAAGATAAAAACTATAAAAACCTGATTAATACTCTCATTTGGATTTTTTTACGGAAAATTTGAGCGTAGTAATCAGGACGACGAAAACTTTAATTTAAAACACATTTAAAACAGAATTGGCGTCGCCAGTCTGGCGCAACACGTCTCTAGCATGTCGGTGACGCGAATCCATAAGTTTTGCCCCTACCGAAAATCGCTCAACGCCGCTGAAGAAGTTCTCAGCTTCTAGATGATTTCCGTTTTCAAATAAAAATAAACGAAAAGCAGGGCACCTTGAAGGTGTAGTGAAAGGATTTTCGGGCAACATCAAAGATGAAAACTATAAAAACCTGATTAATACTCTCATTTGGATTTTTTTACGGAAAATTTGAGCGTAGTAATCAGGACGACGAAAACTTTAATTTAAAACACATTTAAAACAGAAATGGCGTCGCCAGTCTGGCGCAACACGTCACTAGCATGTCGGTGACGCGAATCCATAAGTTTTGCCCCTACCGAAAATCGCACAACGCCGCTGAAGAAGTTCTCACTTCAAAAACTGTAGGTGTTACAGTAATTAGCTTATCATTTTCGGATTTAGGACTACAAAATTCTTCATACACACCTATTTTTATCAATCTTACCTCAAAAAAGTTTAAATTTGTTGACCCGTATTATTAATGAAACGCTTAATTTCACGGTTCATAATTTTTACACGATTCATTAGATACTTATTAGGTCGTCATATAAATAGAATATAGTTGACTAAATCATCTCTTGAACTTACTTAAAAATGTAAACTGGTATTTAATGGTAAATCTCTTCGAGTGTAGTGTTTCACACCGAAGGCTCCTATAAAAAAATTGAACAAATACTAAAAAAATATAAATAAAAAAAAAAGGTAACTAAGGCGGAAACTTGGCAGGGAGCGTCCTCTTATCCATCACGAATATCTTTCCTAACGATTTAATTAAAATCTAGACTGGGCAGAAATTTAAAATCAAGGCCAATGGATACACGATCTCGACTTACTCCCATACTAATTTTCCGGTTGGACTTTTATTTTTTAAGATAAAAGCGACGACGCTTATGTAAATCTACATTTAAACAGATGAGCTAATAAAATGACACATGAAAACCGCAATTTCCGCTATATGATCGTCGTAAATTCCAGTAATTGATATATTTTCGTAGAAGTGGAAAGTCGTCTTTGTAAATTTGAAATTGCGGGCGTGTTGTCGTTATTGTAAGGCTTGATTAGGAAGGTACGAGTGAATCTCATGGAAAAAACGAATTTCCAAGTGAGGTAAGGCTTGAAACTCGGTAAATGTTACAAAGGATATGTAATTGAACTATGCTGAAAATTTTAAAATAATTTATTAAAAAATGATATTTTCAACCGATCTTAAACACGGTCCCTTATGGTAGACTGATTTCAGCAACGGATTTTTCAATTTTTTTCATTATTAATTTTCTCTTTTAACTTTCGTTTACTAATAACGAAACCTAATCCAAAAGCCTAGCAATCATCATCATCATCATCACCCTGTATCGATCCACTGCAGGATGAAGGCCTCTTCAGCAGGCTTACAACTTTCACGGTCCTGGGCTTTGCTCTGCCACTCGGGTCCAATATACCTAACGATGTCATCAATCCATCGTGCTTTCGGTCTTCTTCGCGGATGTTTGCGGTCAAGCGGTATCTACTCCAAGATTGCCTTGGTCCATCTGTCGTCCCATCGCCTCGCTATATGGCCTGCCCATCTCCATTTCAATTGCTTTACTCTTCCAATGATGTCACAGACTTTTGTTTGTTCCCTGATCCATGCGCAGGACTTTCTGTCTCGTCTTGTAATGCCAAGCATACATCTTTCCATTCTCCTCTGTGCCACCCGAAGTTTTTGAATTGATTGCGATGTGAGTGTCCAGGTTTCACTTCCGTGTATCATAACGGGTAGAACGCACTGATCGAAGGCTTTTCTTTTCAGGCAAAGTGGGAGTCTGCTCTTAAACACTATGTTGAGCCTATCAAATGCCTGCCAGCCACATTTAACATGCCGTTCCACCTCCCGGGCGGTATTCCCCTCCATTGAAATCCTCTGCCCAAGATATATAAAGCTGTCCACAATCTCTAAATCCCTTCCTAAAACTGAAATTCTTCTGTCCTGAGCGAAGTTATTGAACATAACCTGACTCTTTTTCAGGTTTATTTTCAAGCCAAATGGTTCGCCAGCCCTTTACAGTTCTTGTATGCGTCTTTGCAGCTCCTCTGGGTCTTGTGAAATGAGAATAATATCATCTGCAAATCTAAGATGGTTTAAGTTTGCACCATTGATCTTTACACCATCCTGTTCCTAATCCAGTTTACGGAATACTTCTTCAAGGCCAGCCGAGAAAAGAATAGGCGATATTACGTCACCCTGCCGTACACCTCGTTCTATATTAATTCCCACTTCAAGATCATCAAGGTGAATTGTGGTTGTAGCTCCATCATATATCGATTCTAATAGGTTTACATAGGCTCTCTCTACACCTTGGCTAAGCAGTGCATCCATTATCGCATGCTTTGAGACATATATATCTATATATCATCATCATCATCAGCCCGTATCGATCCACTGCAGGATGAAGGCCTCTTCAGCATGCTTCCAACCTTCACGGTCCTGGGCTTTCCTCTGCCACTCGGGTCCAATATACTTAACGATCTCATCAGTCCATCGTGTTTTCGGTCTTCTTCGCGGACGTTTGCGATCAAGCGGTATCCACTCCAGGATTGCCTTGGTCCATCTGTCGTCCCATCGCCTCGCTATATGGCCTGCCCATCTCCATTTCAACTGTTTTACTCTTCCAATGATGTCACAGACTTTTGTTTGTTCCCTGATCCATGCGCAGGACTTTCTGTCTCGTCTTGTAATGCCAAGCATACATCTTTCCATTCCCCTCTGTGCCACCCGAAGTTTTTGAATTGATTGCGATGTGAGTGTCCAGGTTTCACTTCCGTATGTCATAACGGGTAGAACGCACTGATCGAATACTTTTCTTTTCAGGCAAAGTGGGAGTCTGCTCTTAAACACTATGTTGAGCCTACCAAATGCCTGCCAGCCACATTTAACACGCCGTTCCACCTCCCGGGCGGTATTCCCCTCCATGGAAATCCTCTGCCCAAGATATACAAAGCTGTCCACAATCTCTAAATCCCTTCCTAAAACTGAAATTCTTCTATCCTGAGCGAAGTTATTGAACATAACCTGACTCTTTTTCAGGTTTATTTTCAAGCCAAATGGTTCGCCAGCCCTTTGCAGCTCTTGTATGCGTCTTTGCAGCTCCTCTGGGTCTTGTGAAATGAGAATAATATCATCTGCAAATCTAAGATGGTTTAAGTTTGCACCATTGATCTTTACCCCATCCTGTTCCCAATCCAGTACACGGAATACTTCTTCAAGGCCAGCCGAGAAAAGAATAGGCGATATTGCGTCACCCTGCCGTACACCTCGTTCTATATTAATTCCCACTTCAAGATCATCAAGGTGAATTGTGGCTGTAGCTCCATCATATATCGATTCTAATAGGTTTACATAGGCTCTCTCTACACCTTGGCTAAGCAGTGCATCCATTATCGCATGCTTTGAGATGGAATCAAATGCTTTTTCGTAGTCGATAAAAGCCAAGCACAGTGGCATGGTGTATTCGTTGTGCCTTTCTATGACCTGCTGTACAACCTGGATGTGATCCATTGTACTGAATCCACTTCTGAATCCTGCTTGTTCTCTTGGTTGTGCGTCATTCAGTTTTTTTAATATTCTTTTAGAAATTATCTTAGTGAAAACTTTGTACATCACTGATAGGAGGCTTATTGGACGGTAGTTCTTTAAATCTTCCTGTGCTCCTTTTTTATGTAAAAGGATCACTTCTGCATTTTTCCATAAGTCAGGTACTTTTTGTTCTTTGAGGCATTTTGAGTATAATTTTGCCAGTGTTTTATGTAACGTCCGACCACCAGCTTTTAGCATTTCGACAGTTACACTATCCTTTCCTGGAGCCTTGCCGTTCTTCATCAATTCTATAGCATTTGTTACTTCCTCCACTAGGATATCTGGTATTATATATTGTTCTTCCATGGGTATTGCTGTCTCTGACTGGCTCTGATCTTCATATAACTGGGAATAAAACCTTCTGACAATCTCTAATATTTGGGTACGCGTCCTGCACACTGTGCCATCCTCACGCTTTAAAGCATATATTTAAAGCATATATCTATATATATATATATATATATATATATATATATATATATATATATATATATATATATATATATATATATATATATATATATATATATTTATATATATATATATATATATATATATATATATATATTTATATATATATATATATATATATATATATATATATATATATATATATATATATATATATATATATATATGGATGGGTGCTCTTATACACCCGCTGCTCAAGAAAGGAGACAGAACAGATGTGAACAACTACAGAGGAATCTCCTTACTACAAGTCACTTACAAAATCTTCTCAGCATGCCTTCTCCAGAGAACACAAGAATAATTAGAACACAAAATTGGCGAGTACCAGGCAGGTTTTCGCCCTGGTCGCTCATGCACTGAACAAATATTTAACTTAAAAACATTACTGAAATACAAAGCTATCAGGAACGTCCCAATTATCTGCACGTTCCTGGACTTCAAGAAAGCATACGATTGCGTCGACCGAAAATCTCTACTCCACATCCTAGAAGAACAAGGACTCGATCCCAAAACATTACGATTGATCAAGCAAACACTGACTGACACAACCTCTAAAGTGAAATTTATGGGAGACATATCCGAACCCTTCCTGATTAAAACTGGAGTACGCTAAGGAGATGGATAATCTCTACTCCTCTTCAACCTGGTCTGGGACAAAGTCATAAGGGAATGGGAAAAATAACTGAAAAATGAAGGACACTGGAAACCAATACGACTCGGGCGATCCAAAAATAATATAGAAATATCATGTTTGGCCTTCGCAGACGACCTAGCCATACTCGCAGACAAAGAAAAAAGGGCAACCAAACAGATCGAAGTCCTCAAGGAATGTGCTGAGAAAGTCGGCCTACAAATCTCCTTTCAAAAAACCGAATTCTTCTGCTCAAAATTAGATGTCCAAAATTTGAACACCAAATACGACATATAAATAGGGTCACTCACTTTAAATACCTGGGCGAGATCCTCGAACCCACAGGAGGAGAGAAGATAGCACAGAAGACTCGATTACAGAATATGAAGAGGGTATACGGCAAGGCACACAATATCTACAATAAGAAATGCCTATCCACACATGCAAAAATAAGACACTACAACACAGTAATCAAACCAGAGGTACTATACACAAGTGAGACACTTATACTTCATACAAAAAGCGGTATAGAAAACATACTAAAAAAAGAAAGCAAAATTATGAGGAAAATTCTCGGCCCAAAACTGACAGAGGAAGGATACAGACTACATTCTCGAAAGACTACAGAGAGAATGTCCATCGTAGCGGTGGACGTAAGAAAAAGAAGGTTGAAATTCTATGGACATATTAGTAGACTCCCACCGACAAGACTCACCAACAGAATTCTTACATACATACAAAGAGTCAAGTCAACAGTACCATGGATCACACACGTCAAAGCTGATCTGGGAAAGGCACAAATGGGCCCGACAGAGATTGAGGATAGAAGAACGTACAGAAACAAAATACATATGTGAAACGTTGTATCAGAGAGCGAAGTTTCGCGGAGATCGGGAGCAAAGTGGACGGAGGAGAGAAATAGAATCCACGGAGAAAGGATGAGAGAGGTGTGGAGGATTAGAAAGAACACTCGAAAATGAGTCAGAATGCTTTGCGTATGGATTAATAATAATTCGTTACTTTTTATATATAAATAATAATTTATTGATAATTATAAAGTTTGATTTAGTATTATAAACAAAAATTGTTAATTTCTGTAAAGAGTTAAAAGTTTTAAAGTTAGATTCACTTTATTAGATTTTATTTTTTTTCTGTTCAAGTTAGATAACATCCGATCTTTGGAGCTCGAGAACGTATAGTTTATTAAGGGTAAAAAATAGCGGGAACTTATGGAACAGCCCAATAATAAAGTGGAAATTAGAAAAGTAATGAATTAAACATTTGTGATGAATTTCCGTCAAGTAGAAACCAACACAGTTAGCAATACAACAAAGCCAACACTACAAAAGGCAAAAGATAACGTTGTAAAATTAGTCGATTATTTTTTAATTGTCTGTTGTGATAAGATGTGATGTCATCGTATAAAGCAAAACCTGTTTTCTTGTTTCAACGGAGTGCAAGAAAAAAAGTTTACTCATTACAATGAAATGCACTGCTAGAAGCGTGATTGCTACCTCACATTATTTCGACACCGGTTTCAAGTTCAACATTTACATTGCGTAACTGACCACATAACTGTTATAACTATTTTAATTTGACGCGTCAAATTTTATAGCTTGTAATTACAGAACAGTAATTTGGTAGATGATGTGATTTCCTGAAATACTACGAACACATTCTCATAGTTATTACGAAGGTAAGTTATTAAATATTTGTTTACAGGTTCAATAATTGACAGCTATACAGCTATTGAATTATACATGTCAACAAATTTTTTCGAGGTAACATTGATGAAAATAAGTGTATATGAGGAATTTTGTTGTCCTAAATCCGAAAATGATAAACTAATTGCTGTAACACGTATAGTGTGATTCAAGATAATTCGTTGCCTTTATAAGTGGTTCTATATTATTAGTAAATGAAACATAGGAATCTTCTATTTTAATAACATGGTTAATCGAATTTATCCAACTTTCTTTAAGAATAATATCTACAACCTTCCTAATTAATGTTGCACCACTTGCACTTAGAGTCGGATAAATGTTTTCTGTTCTAACATTGGATTTTACCTGATGCCAGATATGCTTAATTGGATTAAAAATACAGTAATACGGGGGAGGGCGTAAAACCGTATGTCCTATATCGGCAGCAATGGTATCACATCCATATTCCTTTTTAATATTAAATGTTTTTAATATCTCTAGATCACATTTTTTATATGTATTTTCGAAGTATATATCGTCTTTTAACATATAGTTTAATTTTTAAGCTTTTTTTTAATAACTTTAATTTCCAATTTAGTGTTATTTGCATTAGGAACTTTATTTTTTGGCGGTTATGATAACTAGCATTGTACATTACAATTAAGCTTTCATTAGGCACATTAGGCAAAAGGCTATTTATAAACCAATCTTCAAAACGTTCTCCTATGGTGTCGTCATGGTAGTCCAAAGATGAATGTTTAATATTTTTGGAGGACAACCGTAAACAATTTGGAACCCATCCATCCTCGGAACCAGCATGTAATGTAAAATTGTAATTCTTTTTCCCTTGTTTGCTAGGGCTTTGGTTTGGCATTTTCTTGATGTATCTACCCATCCTTTTGCTGGCGTCTCATGTGTATCGAACCATGTTTTATCAAGGTAGATAATGGGACGATTTTCCAATCTGTATTTTTTTTAGTTTAAGTAGTCAAATCACCATCGTCGCAATCATTGTGATTTTATTAATATTTGTCTTTTATTAATGGTCCGATATGCACAACCCATTAGAGATAATATTCTCCGGAGGTTAATTCTGCTGCAGAGAATGTTGGTTTCATCTTTCTTTAGTCGCTGTTGCAATGAATGCAATGCAGGTACAGTTTGCTCTTAATACATAGCATAAATTCTGCTTCGAATAAGTTTTTGTCGCTTTCGTTAACACATTCGCTTTTATCAGAATCACAGGGAACTTTTTTAGCTTTAACGTTTTCGTTAATGAAGGCGCTTTTGCTGCGACTGCATTTACATCAAGAGCCCTATTCAATAAAGAAACATACATATTTTTAACAATTTGCTTAGCATCGGACGATAAATGTTTTCTTTTAAAACTAGCACTACCGGAGGCACAATAATCATTATCTTGCCAAGAACGCCTCATTTTTGGCACATTTGGAATAATAAAAATACGATCGAAATTATAGAACTGCACTGTTTAAGAACATAATGCGAACTAAACCAAAATATTTCGAAACTACTAAACCAGATATAAAAGCAATTTAATCTTTTTACCTGTTATTTTCTTAGGCCCGGTCCTGTTTACTTTTTTGGCAACTTTGCCGGGTTTCGTTACCACAGGGGTTGTTAACAGTTTATTGCAGCCATTCGGTCAACGATATATCTTGAACCGCACTATACATTTGCGATTATTATCTTGAATAAATGGTTATATTTTTGCTGGCCGATACTGGAGGCTAATTTTTTTTAAGTTGATTTTTCTGTATCTTGGAATTTGATTTATTAAGTTGATTATTTCTGAATATAACAATATTTTATTTTTTATATACAGCAAAAGAGTTCCTTAACACATATCAACAGAATAGACGTTTTTCGATCTCAATTCAATCTCCAGGGTGCTTAAACAAGAGGGACGACGGTCTTAGAGTTCCAAATACATGGAAACGGCTTATTTCCAAATTGCCCATCCGAAACCCTCCGAAAACCACCTATTAATACAGAGGTCGCGCCGTCCACGTTCTTTTCTAGTTGTAAAGTAAAGTTTTTGGGGTTAGAGACGCATCAGCAACTGAGAAGGCTATTTAGCGACTGGACCTACAGCTTAACGTGGGTTCCGAACCACGGTCATCAGCTACCGAACACCCCGGTCAGCACCCCCCTCAGGCTATCAACCCTTGGTTTAGTGCTTAACCGAAAGTATCTCGAGAAGCCTACCGACTGGCGAGTGACCAACGTAGAAAACCTCTCAGAAGGCATCCGGCCTTACCCAGCCTCGAACTGGCGTGACTGAGGGGTGATTCCTTGTCAGACTTTACACTCTTACCTAGAAACATTCACAAGAATTTTAGAAAAACTTTTTTTGCCTAGAACGGGATTCGAACCGGCTCCACATTAACTGCCGTAACTTAAGGCTGACTCTTTAGACACCACAGCTAATGTGGCTCCTCTTTTCTAGTTGTGAACTCTGGGGAGTAGGCAGATTAAGGCCTCGGCGTAAATCAACTAGATTCTCTTGAAAATGGCTTCAAAGTGGAAGCCGAAACGTCGAGATTTTATAAATCTTAAACGCGGTTTTACCCGAGAACCTAGTAATTCTAATCTTAAACCTAGTAAATCTATAGCTTCCGACCGCAGAAGCCTTTCTTCTCATTTCTTATGGAATATATGGAATATATGGAATAAATTCGTTAATAAATAAATGGGGGCGTGTTCGAAAAAACTCTCGAACATGTCGATTGGTATTTTTAGATGCGCATTTTTTTCAACAAAAATTTTTTATGCAGGGTGTGTCATGTAACAGTGGCCAATACCAACTTTCTTATTTTAAATAAAACATCCTGTATATTATTTAATTTTTGGATTCTTCAGGAAATTCTAGACATATTTCATGTAAAATATCCTAGACTTATCTTGCGCATCTAAAAATACCAATCGACGTGTTCGAGCGTTTTTTTCGAACACGCCCCCATTTATTTACTAACGAATTTATTCCATTTGGCTGGGACACACGGTATATATATGGTTAGTCGCTTGACCAGGAGGAAGCTCCACCCATCCCTTACATTGGAGGGCGCATGCTCTCTCGCCAATAGACGAAACTCTCCCTCGAAACTTCTCGACGAAAATAGCCCTCCAATGTAATGGATGGGTGGGGCTTCCTCGCGATCAAGCAACTACCCATTGCTCATTATGGCGGAGACTCAGGTTGTTGTGCGTTCTTTGTGTGTGTGTGGGTAGTTACTTTCGGTTTCGGTTTTTGTAACAGATTTCACTAGCCACAAGTATGCAATGTTATGATTTGAACATTTTCTTCTACTAACACTGACCTCAAAACAACACAGGTTACGTTCCGCCAAAATATCAGCATTATAGATTTATAATGTTTTGAAAATGTCGAGTTTTGTGCCTTTGAGTTGTTACTTGTTTCATCAAAAGAAAAAAGCCGCTGAAAATCATCGTTTGTTGGTAGAGACGTATGGTGAGCATGCTCTAACCATAAGAACATGTGAAACGTGGTTTTGACAATTCAAATGTGGTGATTTCGACGTTCAAAACAAAGAACGTCCTGGAAGGCCCAAAAACGTTTGAACATGCATTGAACATGAACAGTTAATGGATGAAGACCCCACACAAACCCAAAAACACTTGATAGAAATGTTGAAAGCCGAGTCATAATTTGTGAACGATTACAAGCGAATTACACGTGATTTTGCAGCATGACAACGCGCCGTCTCATACAGAAAAACCAATCAAAGAAGTGCTGAAAGCACCTAGATGGGATCTTTTATCACACCCGTCGTACTCCCCAGACCTGGCTCCATCCGACTACCACCTTTTCGCATCAATGGGGCAAGCGCTTGCAGAGTAGCACTTGGCCGATTTCGAAGAAGTTGAAAAATGGCTCGATGAATGGTTTTGCGCAAAGGAGAAGCTGTTGTTTTGGAATGGCATCCATAAATTCTCTGAGAGATGAGGATGAATGGTTTAGCTCAAAGGCTCAAAGACTGTTCTTTTAGAACGGTATCCATAAATTGTCCGAGAGATGGGCAAAATGAATAGAATCAAATGGCCAATACTTTGAATAAATATATTTTAACTATCCATTGTCAATAACGTTCCATAGTGAAAAAACCGGAAAGGAATTACCGACACACCTGGTATATAGATAGAAACATCTACCATTTATGATTTCCGTTTTCATGTTTGTTTCATGCAGTTTACCCGATCTCCTGAAAACTCCACTATCAATAACAATACAGCCAATATTTTACGGAGTGTTTTTAGATATATCAGCAGAAAAACAGGAAGTGGATTCTCCAAAAAGTATAAAGTATTAGTTCGAACATTTTCTGTTTTGCATCAGAACGGCATTACTGCGACCAACGTATCTGCATTTAGATATAAAACTAAATTGACTGCACTTTCAACTGACAGCAGTCAGTAACGTATCGTCGATATAATCAAAAATGTCTCGACATTGACAATAAAACCTTTGTTGCAACGTCCAGTCACAAAACAGAAATGAACAGATTAAATAGTTTGATATTGAAGCAACAAGTTAGAGAAATGTGCGATTTTTCCCCGTCGTTCGAATTCTGTAGACCAGATCAAAATCTAGTATCAATAAAGTAGCGAGCGTGACAGCCGGAAAGGAGGACTGCGGCACCGCATGCAGGCAGAACTAATTACCCACAGAATTTTGCAAATAAATGCGAGCGGTGATATGCGCGAATCGGCAAACGGCGCGCCGCTTCGGCTTTGATGATTTAACCTGCTCCGGGGCCGGTGCAGCTGTACGGAACTTTACCGGTCGGTCATGAGTCATCAGCAATAATCTGGCGAGATTATAAATCTGATCATCGGTCGGTGCATCTTTAAAAGTGTGGATTCTGTCGATCGCTGGCCCTTGCCGCATATTGTTCGTCTCGTGGCAGGTCGACGTCCTTTGATACCGATCATTAAAGGTTCGCCAGGTTATTTAAATAACCTGAGAAACAAATAGCTTTAACTGTAATATGTTATTATATGTAATAAGTACTACAAATTATTATATTTTACTCTTAATGTATCGTGTTGTTTAAAGCTGAATGGTTGTAGAATATCGTATTTAAATCTCTTTTCTAAAAGTGTTTATTCCCCTTCACGGGGCCAGATATTCCTAAGCCAAATATTACCTAATATTATACCGAAAAAATACGAGGAGTGAAGAGAGTTAAATTATTATATTTGAATTGAATATATATCCGAACTAGTGGACGTTGCGCACAGTAACGCCATCTCTTGTCGAGTAGTCGGACTATTTTGTATCGTATGGAAACTTTGCGTTGTTTCTCGATTATTCGCCAGGCCCTTGTTTGTGGTAGTTTCTGGACGGCTACTACTGGGCTGCTATATAAGCGGCGGGTGACCGCGCTTACGGCAGTATTGTTGCATGCGAACTCGAAGCGAATATAAGTGAAAGGTGGTGAATGAATAGTGAAGAGAATTAAGTGTACCGTGTAAGTGAGTAATTTTAGCGCAGTGTTATTCGGTGACCTTATTAAGGATAGATACGTGAATCATTATTACTACCGAAAAATGGAGGGGAAAAAAAGGAAGGGTGATAAACTTAAAGGTATGGACTACTGGAAAAAGTGGTGTAGTCAAGGGGTTTCTAATAAAGAAACAAATTTGGATTTACCGATCAAAGCTTCAGCTACCTTGCATGCTGATTAGAAGACTGTGATGACAAGCGGGCCCTCGACCTCGACCTCAATCACAATACCGAATGTCGAAATCGATGCCATGTCGCTGGTGTCCTGTTCGATACCTTCAACTGCCGAATCTACATCTAGTCTGTAACAGGCCAGCTTGCCTGTTACCTCATCTTTTACAACTGTAGCTAAGTTGGATGTTCATCATTGATGCGAATCAAGAAAAAATCTTGGATGAATATTTTAAAGTCCAAATTTTAAAAACGCCATGGAACCCACCCAGAGATTATAAGTTTCCTATTTCCACAAAACGAAACTTGCGCTTTCAATTGAAATGGTTGGAGAGATTCCCTTGGTTGTCATATTGGGAATACAAAAGTGGAGCATACTGCAGAGTTTGCGTGGTAATGGGACGTTCGCTTGATGAAGGTAAAGGCGGTCATCAAAGGATCGGCCAGTTGGTAACCGAACCTTTTTGTAAGTGGAAAAATGCCCTAGAAATATTTTAAGCACATGCGAAATCGGGATACCACAAGCGAAATTCAGAACTGGCAGATAACTTTCTAAAAGTAATGTCTTCGCAGGCTTTTTCAGTCACTGAACAGCTGTCTTCTGAAAGAAAGAGACAACAAGAGGAGAATCGAAAGAAACTAATCCCTATCGTAAAAACAAAATGATGGTAATTTTAGAGCCCTGTTGCGGTTTGCGACTGAGTCTGGAGATAAAGATCTGGCTGAGCATTTGAATACTTCACAGAAGAATGCCCTGTACACAAGCCCTCAGATCCAAAACGAAATAATTGACATTTGTGGTGAATTAATTCAACATAAAATAATTGAAGAAGTAAAGAAAGCCAAACTATTTGCGATTCTGGCTGACGAAACCACGGACATCGGACGTGTAGAACAAGTCTCGTTATGTCTTCGATATGTTGATTTTACAGATAATAAACACCATATACTTAAAGAGATGTTCCTTGAGTACATTCCAATGGTCGATGTTTCAGGATCTGGTCTCGCAAATCTTATTATTACAGCTCTGAAAAAGTATGGACTTGAATGTTCTCATGTGGTTGGTCAAGGTTACGATGGGGCTGCAGCTATGAGCTCTTGCTCTTTATGTACACTGTAGTGCACACCCTCTCAACCTTGCTATTGCTGATTCATGTTGGTTGAAAGAAACAATTCAAGAGCTACTACCCGTCGGTAACCAAAAAAAGCTTGCTCTCAATGTGTGAAATACGGTGGATCCACAAACATGAAGCTATTATAACATTCAGGGAAATTTATTCAGCGATTGTGAATGCTCTCGAAAAACTCCAATTTAATCGCAATAAGGAAACATCGCAACAAGCCGCCCAATTGCTAAGTACGCTTCGATCTTCGGATTTTGTTATGTGTTTAGTGATTCTTCAAAAAGTTATGAGCTATACATTGTCGCTATCAAAACAATTACAGACAATTGACATCGACCTTATCACGGCATTCAAACATGTAAATGATGTTATTAATGTCTTACAACTCCTGAGAAACAACACTGATGTCGAATATCTTCATCTCTATGAAGACGCAAAGGTTTTACTGGAAGAAAATGGTGGTATACTGCGAATGCCACGCGTCGTCGGAAGACAATTAAATAGACCGAACATTCCTGCATTGGATGTATGCACGTATTACAAAATTAATTTGTTCATTCCATTTCTTGATCATATAATTCAACAATTGGTTGAAAGGTTTACCAAACATCGTAAAGTAGTATCAACATTATCTGGTGTGCTACCTTCAAATTTTACTGCCAGTTCTGAAATTGAAGAAGCAATTTCCATGTACTCGTCACTGCTTCCCGAAAGCAACATATCAGTGGTTAAAGCAGAACTTGAAGTATGGAAAACAGTGATGACAAGTATCTCGCCTACCCCGAAATCTATTTTGGAATGCCTAGATATGTGCGATAAAAATCTTTATCCTAATATTTACACATTACTACAAATCTTGGCTACCATTCCTGTATCCACTGCTACCCCAGAAAGGACTTTCTCGAGCCTAAGGAGACTGAAAAACTATTTACGAAACACTACAAGTGAAAACAAACTTAATGGTTTGGCTTTCATGAACATTCACTATGGAACAGAAATTCATGCAGATGAAGTAGTGGATATATTTAAAAGAAAAAGCCGAAGATTTCTTCTTTAATGGTTTTAGATTTAGCGCAGAGGAACGAAATTAATTTAACCATTTCATTTAAAGTTAAGAACTTTATAAATATGTCGTAATTTTTCCGATGAATATATAGATATTAAATTTCATGTAAGTATATTTTTGTTGTTTTATTTACTTCAAACTAAAACTTCATTTAGTTTTTTTCTATCACGTCAAGTTTTTTCTCTACAGTTGTTGCGCATCCGACTAAGCTTGGCGAATCACAGACTATCAGAAAATCACTTATTATCGATCCACAGAAAGTGAATTTAGGCAGTACTTCAGAAATAATGACGGATTTGTATATTGCCAGAACGTAGAAAGTTTAATGAAAGAATTGGCCATTTCTAACTATAACGCAACTGAATGGCGATTGTTTATAGATAGCTCAAAGCGTAGCTTAAAGTGTGTTCTCCTACATAATGGAAATTTATACGGTTCAGTCCCAATAGACCATTCAGTTTCTTTGCGTGAAGAATATGGCGACATAAAGAAAGTCATTGACTTGTTGCAATATAACATGCACCAATGGATCATCTGTGTTGACCTTAAACTGGTCTGTTTCCTTTTTGGCCAGCAACGCAGGTATACCAAGTATCCCTGTTTTTTGTGCATGCGGGACAGCAGAGCTCGTGAGAAGCATTGGGTGCAATCGAACTGGCCGCCAAGATCAGACCTAAGACCTGGTGATCCAAACATTTTAAATCAGCCACTTGTCGACAGAAAAAACATTGTATTTTCGCCTTTGCATATAAAACTAGGTCTCATGAAGCAATTTGTTAAGGCTTTGTCAATTGAAG